>JAVLUZ010000152.1:1236503-1715701 GCA_036768485.1 Mermis nigrescens | reverse complement strand
TTTTGTCCTGTTTTCTCTCAGAAATTTTAGTTTTGAATTCTTCTGCAGTGCTAAACCCCCAAAAACCATCTGTTGTAGTACATAATTTTTGGATTTCGTAACGCTGGCTTCGAAGCAAGCATTATTCAAAATAGTTAGTCATTTCATGAATAATTTCTTTCTACTGCACAAACTTGCAGAGCACCTGTTGCTACCTCAAACAATTATGATCCAATGCAGAATCGTCCCCCGCAATTTAAAATATGAGCGACAGAATCAAACATTACTGATCCATTACTCGTGTCATGTATATTTGATACCTATATTATTCAAAACTGATACAATGAGAAATGCAAATGTACAATTAGATTACTGTAAGCTCATATGCAAATCCCTGGAGAACCTTTTCATCAGATCTTAGCATTGAATACGTGAGGTTTTTGAAAAATATCTTTAAAATCTTAATCACAGCTTTGTGTTATCCTGCATGGGTTGTGCGCATCAAGCACCTCAATCATGTGGGAGGTTGTCTGAGGTTTTCAAGAATTTTCAACGAGTAAATGTGAGAATAATTGATGTTTGGGGATTAAATAATACAATTTTTCAAGAAGTTTACTAACAAGCTCTATCTATAATCATCCATAAAACACGAAAAATCGAAAGAACTTCTAAAACATAATTTTGAAAGTTTTCAAGTTTTGTGGGTCAAACATTTACAATTTTTGGTTTCAGACCATATGTGCACGTAGAGTGTTTGGGGGACTAGACCCCCAGAATGAAAAATGGAAAATTATCTAAGAGAATGGGGCAAAATAAAGGCCACAAATGTATCAAAATCAAATTTTCTTCAAAAATAATTTAAATTGACCAGAAACTGTGTAATAATGTAGTTTTGAACGCTATTTTAGCGCTTACACATTGTTTGAGTCACTTTGGCCCAAAAGATTTGACCCCTGCCAGATCGGCTGACTCCTTCCAGATCGGCCATGCTGTGCATCTATGATCCAGACTCCAAACCCTTTCTTACCGGGATCGCAGCAAATAATTTTAGGGGGTTCTGGGTGGTGTAAAAATAATATAATTTCAAAAAAACTGGATAAAAATTAAAGTCTGGAAGTCGCCATATTGACAAAATAGAAACGCTGTAGGTCAGCTTATTAAAACAGATCTGTTTTGCTATATCATATTAATCAAAATTATAAAGTTCTCGATCACGAAGTATATTTCCTAAATAATGTCCGAAAGATCCTTCGAAATTAAAATCAATAGATTATTCAATTGGCCATTCTTTTAGTAAGCATTTTCGATTTTCTTCTTTTTACCTTAATTTATCATCTGTTCAAAATAATTTTGTAATAATAGTCTTGGGCTTTTGACGGTCTGAGTTCGTTTGCGTGTACAAAAGGAATATTCCGATGATAACAATCGTAAACAACTGCTATCTTTAAGAGCTTTATCTTAAAGAGCTTTACACCTTCTCCAAATCCCCCAATATTATGTCTTCGAGCAGCATTTTTATTTCAATGAATGCATTGCAGATGTAATTTTAACCATGAGCAATTGAGCACCGCATAATATTTCCTTAGGAAAACCTACACGAAAAGAAAAGAAAATGGAAAATATAATTAAATCACATTTTTAGTAAATCATGATCGCTTCATTTGTCCATACGTCGTTCCGTATTTATTCGATATAATACTCTACCAGAGGCGTATTACCTGAATTTGGTAAAATTAGACAAATCAATAATTTTTTTGTACAACGTGGCAATATATTATGTTATTAGCTTAGGCTCAATGTCTCCAACATTATCGTAAGCTATACGAGTATTTCTCTAAAATTTCTGGAATGAAAGGTCCAAATTTAAGATAATTTTATGAGTATTAGGACAACCTCGGCGGTCTAAAATACAATTATGGTAAGACAAAGAATCGGAAATTTTCAATGAATCTGGGTTGTGCGTTATATTTCTTATAAAACGTCATGCTTTTTATTTTCTTGGCGGAAAGAAGACGCATATTTATGCAAGAGATGGTATGTTTCGTATATTAAACGATAATTCCTAGCTGTACATATACTCGTAAATTAAATTATACCTTATTATTAAACTATAACTTTCTTGTTCTAGCAAAGACATGTCTTACAGTCTGCATCACAAAACAACATTAAAAATACTTTTTATTTTGTAGCCGTGTTGAAGAAGGAAGAAATAAAAATTGTTCTCGTGTAAATTCATTGGATCTATGACCAATAGCTCTCAATTCCACTTCATGCCCCCAAACCGGGCTGCTGACCCCTGAACAGGCCATAATAGGCTGTATACTTCTGTTAATTGTACAAACGATTTTCAATATTTTATTAAGGCGAGCATGTTCATCAAAGAGCACAATATGTCAGACTCATCAATTGTTTCCATAGTCGGTACATTTTTTGGCTTGAAATCGATAGGTACGCGTGTCAAAAACATTTTTTCATCCTACTGGCATGCATCACAGAAAGATAGAACAAAAAGTATTTCGAAAATTTAAATACAGTTGAAGAGATATATCTATGTTTAATCAGATAAGTCAGAAAATGGTTATGCGGCTAAAAGTGCCAAAATTGGTACTATTGAGACAAAATACTGCTAAAATGCAATAAGACTTATCGCTTTACGTGGTTTTATGGAAAATTCAAAATTTCGCGGGGTCAAAAGTATTTTGCGATCTCGGTTGATACAAAAATTCCTAGGGCCACAACCGTAGGTGGGCAGCAGTAAAATCTGGAGGGGCTGCGAGATTTTTCAAGGTCAAAAAATGGTCTTTAAAACGGTGATATGGTGAAAAAGCGCCATTTTGTCAACGTTACTCATCGAGCACTATCCATTAGCATCAAAAAATTGCGAAAAAAACAACAACGAAAATTTCAAAAATTGAATTCTGGGTGTATTTTGGTTTCTGTGCGGATTATTCGGCCTTTTGGGGATGCATATCCCCCAGACCCCCTCCCCCCACGCCGCCCAAGTGTGCTCCACAACACTTTTTCCAATAAGTAGTATGCTCATACGTATGAAGCATTGTACATTTATCCATGCTTACCATGCTGCAGCGATTCTACTTTTATACGCTTATTTATCTGAACGGGATTACGACGTCTCCAGAATTGGTCGAAATTGATTATCAGACCATTTTTGCTATACGAAATCTTTTCATCACGGTAAACGTGGATTGATTTTGTTTCTCCGGACATCAGCGTCACTTCTATTCTGCTTATATGATCATTGTACTCAGGATGACAAGCCGGCGGAACCAGGAAGGTTATATCAGCATCCAAGTTATTAGTAACTTGCCTTGTTACGCAGCTGAACAGAACTAAGAAATATACAGACACGTAAATGGGCATGGGGGACTACCCATGAGGGCGTAGAGGCGGGTGTGCGTGGTTTCGAACCCTGAGAATCTATTAGATCATCTAAAAATCGGTAGAACCCGGGATTGAATATACGGTATTTTTTCGCCAAACCACTACTTTTAAGGCCATTTTTTGACCTTTTGAAAAACCTTGCACGCCCCCACCCCAGAATTTTGATGCCGGCCACTTATGCCCAGACCCCCCAGAATTTGACTGCTGCCTATATATGGTCTGAAATTCCCGAGGATTCAGTGAACCTCCACTCAATAGAATCCTAAAATTGCGGCACTTTAACCAACAATTCTAAAGAAGAGTGAGGCTCCATCGAAATTCAGCTACTGCTTAGCTATGGACTTCGGATAACAAAAGAAGGTAGCCGGGACTAGTGATATTAAAAGTTCTGATATTATTATTATTGTTGTTTATTATTAGTTGCTGTTGGTTGTGGTTGTTGTTGTTGTTGTTATAATGTTGTTGTTATAATGTTGTTGTTGTTGTTATTTTTGTTGTTGTTGTTGTTCTTGTTCTTGTTGTTACTTTTCTTGTTCTTGTTATTCTTGATTTCAATCTTATTATGCCTTATCTCTTCCATTTATAATATCACGTTGTGTTAGCGCTGTTTAATAGTTTTGACCCTACTAAAGTTGGCTAACATTTATGAAAAATAAGTAACATTTTGGGGTACAGAAATGCAGTCGCAATGACTGTTACTAATTTTTGCCTATTGATTTTAAAGTTTTGCACTCTACTTAGATGCTCTCTCACCGATTTGGTCTTCCTGATGGTGATATTGGAGTAGTGATTTTCTCGTGACCTTCCGCATCTAATTCTGTGGAACACAATGCGATTCGAACACATTCTGACTGCAACAGCAAAATGATTATCGAAAACCAAAAGACCGTGGCCATTGAATTAGAAGAATGATCAACGATTATTTGAACGAATAATGCTTAAAAAAAGATGACATAGAGAACTTAAATCATAAAACGCATTTCCTAACTACGAAAAAATAAATTTACAGAATGTGCTGATAATTCTTTTCCTCTTTCTCAACAAGCAAGCTGCTGGCCTATAGAGTTTAAGGTGGGTGAAAGAAAATTTTGAAGTCTAACATCTCAACAAGCACATAGGTATATTAAAGGCAGGAAAATGAATGTTATGTTGAGCCTTTCTCGGCGAGCTCTACAAATTCAAGAAGAACAATTATAAAAAGAATTTAAAACGTTCAGCTTCATTCAAATTATATTCAAAGGATACCTTGCACGAAATGGTCACACAAATAATCTTTCAACATTTTAACAAAGCCCAACCTTTCGTTAGAATGGCCTAACTTGTTTTATACTCAATAATGGCGCATTTCAAGGTAAATTTATATAAACACAATTCTGCGTTATTTTGACACATGCAACGACTTGCTAAAACATGTTTTGATGCGTCGTTTTTCTCGTATTACAAAACTACAAAACTTTAAAGGACTTAAGAAATTGTTTAACATACTGTTTTGCGCCAACTAGACACTTTAGCTCGAATTTTTGTCCTTTGAGGGGAGAATAAAACACTTAGGGACTATTTTATCTAACCCGACAGCTGACCTGTATTGTGATTGAGATTGATTGATTATGAGATGGATTAAAATTTGAGACTGAAAATGTCGAGAGAAAAAAATATATTCTAAAAATATTCGGAAATTTGAAGAAAATTTTTATTCAAAAATAGATATTGCATGATGTACCAAGTGGTAGCGAGGTTGAAATAAAAATACAAAGTGTAAAAAAATTTGGAACTAATTTGATAGAAATCACAATAATTTTTAAAGGTCTTAGGAGTTGAAATCTATACTGGCCATCACGAGTACATAGTGATACTCAGAAATTGTCAAAATTTCAAATGTCTTCGATAATGTGGCTCAATGAGATTTGAGGCTTATAAGTGGGATAAGTCAAATTTGTTTATTTTCAATTTGCTCTTTTTAGAAAATATACAACAATCATTTTTGCAATGATTTGTCCTGCAATCTTTTAAAACCGCAAATGTTTATCAATTCTTTAATAATTCCGAATTTTATTATACGACCCCAGTCTTAAATCCTCAATTTGTTAAATAAAATTAAAATCAGACTTGCAATAAAATTCCTAAAATTTTTTATTTAAAATGTATTATAGCATATTTATGCGTCAATAAACGTTGATAAAACAACATTGGGTGTTATCGCGATTTTATCTGTTTTTGACACTATTTTTTCCTACTTCTTCCAGCAAATTTTTCCTTCTCCTCAAACCCCACCCTCGTTGAATTCTGGTAGTCACTAAGAATTGCATTCTAAATAATCGCATCCTCTGCCATTTTACAACTGTTTTAGAGCTTTCTTAAACTTATCTAACGACAGGCAACATAACGGCAGCGGGTTCTCGAAAAATTCAATAATTAGTACTATCTTTTGCCAGAAATAATACAAAAACAGCGAGTTCACATAACTATACGTACTGTATTAAGTGTTATAATTATCTGATATTGAGATAGTCACTTGCGCCTTTATTTTTATTCCACAAAAATCTTAAGACTGATGTACAACTAAATGCACTAGTCAGATGCTGCAATTCTGTATTACATCAGAAAAATAAGTGAACGATATGAGAGATAAAGGTTCAATTACGAAAAATATTTTGAAGATTAATATGAAAAGGCGAATCACATACTCAACATTTTAGGGTATGCATCATATGCATACATAAGTGCCGCTGAGTTTGAAAAAAATTTTATACTCGTGACAGGGAATAAAACATCCAAATTGAAAACACCTGCATACCTACTCGTATTTTATGCGGCTTGTTTTCAAATAAATCGACATGTAAAAAATAATAACAAGTCACGTTATAGTAATCGTATGTACATATGACAGTCATTTTCATTACCGAGTGATATATTTACGTACATATGCGAGGCAACAATGCTTTCAGTTTTTTTCAAATCGCAAGAAACAAAAAATTACCAAGATGAGCGTATAACAAAATGTAAAGTCGACGAAGGGAGGTACCTACTTATCAGGGCTTGTTTGCTGAAGACATGCATAAATTACATCTAGGCTTTGTAATCGTTGCGAAATTCTCATTATTTTTTATGACGGATATACGTTCCGTCAATGCTAAATGGCATGCCAGTCTGAACACCACATGCACGTAGGAGGGATGCGCACTCCCCTCCCCCGAGATTCTGGACCCTTTAAAATCGATAGACCAAATGAATTAAATTTCTGGCGCGATTTTTGGCGATTTCGCCCCATCGGAACTTACCCCCCCCCCAGAAATTTGTTGCAGCCCTTGAATCGTAGTCGAATCGACTTTAATTCAAATTTAATTTAAAGCGAATGCAGCGATGATTTCTGTGGTTGAGGAAGATATTTCATACTATTCTTATATTTTTATACATAGGACTCGGTTATACGCAAAAGTATTTTAGATATTTTCCATTTCTCAATTATTAATAGACTAGAACATCTTTCCATACGCGTCAAAAAATTCGCGCCTATCGATCGGGAAAATTAGTAAGCGGACGAGCTGACACAATACATGTAAACATAGAAATTACGTACAGGGTTGACGCCTGCAATCTGAAAAATGGAGTCAGAAACTGTATTCAGTGCACTCCTTCAGCAGTGATTTTTTGTTATTTTATTTTATTATTTTGAATTATTTTATTTTATCGATTTTATTTTTTGTTGGTTTCATTTGGAATTATTTTTATCTTTATTTTAATTTTTCAATTATGTTTATCACTGCTTCATCCATTCCATTCATTAACGATTAAGCAATCGAAGGACCAATACGCAAATTTTATCATCTTAAATCATATCTATAGTCTGTTTTACATAACTTCGTGCATAAATGTTAAGAATTTTCATCGACAGTAAGCAGATGGTCACGACAATTATGTATCAGATCAATGCTATAATCGCGATTTGTCAGCTTGTCGTCGGGATAATTTTAAAATTTATGACCCAACCTGTGTGAAACGGACTATAAGATAACTGATATATAATAAAAAACGTCAAATATAGGTAAAGCTACATAAGTATTTGTTATCTGACAAATATACATATAAATTAACGTACCTACGCACTGCCCCCAGTCCGGAAATCCTGGATCCGTCACTGTATCCTCCTAGGTATCGACCCTGCGTTTCGGGTAATGCATACACACTCGTAAGTCAAAGCGGACATAACGTGTACACACAGGTTGTTTGGAGCCAGTCCTGGAAGTCTACAGGAGAGAGAGGGAAAATTCTTAAGAGGACAAGTAATTGAATACCAAAAATTAACGACAATAAAAATTTTCATGAAGAACGTTTATGATAATTAAAAAGGAGTCGTGGATGAAGAGAAAGGTTATGGATGTGTGAAAATCGAGCAAGCTTCATAAAGTCCTTCCGCCTAAATTTCAAAAACATCCAGGCGCTTTGCGCCAAATTTTCGTTAAAGTCAAAGAAATTTAATGATGCTTTCGCACAAAATTGCCAAAACTTTTAAAATGTTTCGAGGAAATATTGCGCAAAAAGCGATTTTCAATACAATTAGATAATGTATAACGCCGAAAAATGCTATTTCGCACGTGATGGGCAAATTTTTGGACGTGTTTTCGACTGTTTTGTAAATACTTGGGGCACCGCCCCACCCTTGCGAAAGTCCCCGATCCGCCACTGATTGTACTTACTGCAGTTTATCACTCGCACGTTTTTTAATATATGCAAATTTTAAATACTAATATGGGTACGACTAAACGTACGAGGCAGGTGCTACGATTTCAGTTGACAGGAGGAAGTCGATAATACAAGCATCTCTATGGAGAATATTAGACGGTGATCGTCAATAAGAATTTCACACTGAAAACAAAGTTCTAGCCAGCAAACGGACAAAACGCGTAAAATTTTATTATTTTCTTATGATCGCACTTTACATTAACAGAAAAAGGTTTAATTTATATTAAAACGATAGCAGAAGTACGATGAAACGAAAAAGCATCATGCCGAACTGTTTTATATAGGTATGAGCGCGTCAAAGTTTACAGAAAAAAATAAATCCTCGAGATAGAAATCGAAAAGCGCAAAATAGACCGCACACTTCAAACATCTTTCCCGTAAATTTATCACGCAGTGAGAACAAAGTCATGATTTTGTACGACAGATCGTTTTTAAGTCCGTTTGTGATATTATGTATTTTTGAGTTTGTGTGCTACAAATGCGTTAGCTTTTCATGATCGTTAGTGTTAGCAGCAAGCTGGAAATAAATTTATAAGCATAAGCGGGACGACAAGCGTTTGAGAAGAATAAAACAGTACGCGCATGAGCTATAGGTGAAGAGTCGCATAGGCGTAGCCAGGGGGGGGCATCGGGAGCACATGCCCCCCCCGAAATTTTTCAGAAATTTTGTTGATTTTTCTAGTGTAATAATTGTGTTCAAAAAATTGAGTTCAGAAAGGCAAAAAAGGCAAAATTTTCCGGCGCTTCGCGCCGAGTCTTTATTCATATGTATTGTTATATAGATCCAATGAGTTCAAAAGCTTGAATTAGCTAAAATAATCGATCAATTCACATCACTTTAGTGATTTATTGCTCTATTAGTTCGTTGAATGAAACTGCGCATGCTTGTTGAGCATAACAGTAATTGTGCGAAATTGATTGTGTACCAGTTTGTCTATTCTTTGCTTTGTTTGTCTTTTCTTTACAAGGGCACATAATCCTATTTTAAATGGAAGGAATGGCCAAATTTTCTTGTGTTTCTGCGCATTTTCTATTTTCTGAACTATATCTTGTTAATAAGAAGGCCACAAATGGGCCTGATAAACGATAAGAACAAAATTGTCATTGATACATCTTTTATATCTTATTGGCAGCACCCTTTGCTGCGCTTTATACTTAGCCGAGGTCGAAAAACGCATTTCAGCTCAGAAATCTTGTACAATGTAGGAGTTCTTCAATTTTAAGTGTTGTGGGCTCAATTCAGAACCGAGATTTGGCCGATTTTGCGAAAATTGTTAGCGATAGTTTTTAACATTGAAGTGCTTTTTTAACAAAATTTCCTAGGGAACTGTCCCGAACCCCGCTGGGGGCGATTGAGCGCGCCACCGCAGACCCTCCCAGCGCGTAAAATCTCGTTGTACATGTGCACCGAGATTGTTGAGAGGACAAAAAGGAAAAAGGGTTCGCGGGAATGAATTTGTCTGTTCTGTATGATTTAAGCTGGTATAAATTGAGGTTAAAGAGCTAACAAGGTCAAAATTTTCCGGCGCATAGCGCCACTGGTTATTGTTCTTTCTTGTTGTAAAGCTTCAGCATTGCGTTTAATAGCCTGAATCAGGCAAAATATTTTCATACTAAGTGAGTACTTCGCAGGCTAGAAGCTTAAACTCTCAAAATAGTTTTGTACAAATTTGATAATTTTCTGCTCTGACAGAATATTAGTATTCACAGGATACAAAATGTTAAGGACAGTAAAAAATTACTAAATTCCTTGGAGCTTTGCGCCACTTATGATATCCGAACTGTTTGTCAATTAAAACGACCGTAAATTCTACATGAAAACGGTCAAAATTTCAAAAATTTTCGGCGTTTGGCGCTGATTAACATTTTTGTATTTCTGATTGTCAGAAACCCATAAATTAGCTAGGCTACACTACTAAAGGTCGAAAAACTCAGTTTTATTATAGGCACATAACGTTACTGGCATTCAATGCAAAAGTAGTCTTAAAAAATTTTTTGCGTGCCCCACCCTGAACCAAAATCCTGGCTACGCCTCTGGTCTGATGGGATATGGAGTCTGGACCCCCGAGAATCCGGCAGTAGCCCTCCAAAAATAGATCGACTCCCAGAATTGAATTTTTTTTGCAATTTTCAGCGATTATGCCCCATCAGACCCCCTGCACTGGACCGCTGCCATCTATGATCATTTGAACAGATTGGCATTTACTTCACCAACGTTTGTTAAAAATCGCCGGAATATACTTATGCTTAATTTTTTGTTACTTCTCTAGATCGTTCATTTTATTAAATTTTATTTAATTTTATCTCATTTTTTAATAATTTTTAATTTTTTATTTGCTTCTATAGCATACCGAAAGGAATATGAAAGAAATAATCGTTTTGCCATTCAATCAAAAGTACACAAGGAAAAACGTGTATGGTGAAAAATGCCAAAAAATCTGAACAAATGAGCAAAAAAACAGTATTTTTTACTTCTTAAAAATTAAATGTGAGAATTAGGTCAATTCTTTGACGTATTCATTGAGCTTCTGGTAGGGTGCGCGAAATGCAGGTGAAAAGCGAGGCCGATCTGTTAGAGTAGCTGGTCTGGGAGTCCGTTACTGAGATTTTTTGGGCCAAAATGTCAAAATGCTAAAATAACATAAAACTATGTTAACCTACACTTTCTGTTCAATTTCAAGCACTTTTATACAATTTTCGATTTTGATAACATTTGCAAGGTGTGCATGGGCTTATCGAAAATTTCATGAAAATAAAAATTATTGGGACATAAATATCAAAAATTTGTAAGTTTAATACTAATGTAGTATGTAAATTAATTGCTTAATGGTGACAAAGTCACGCGCGCTCTATGTATGACTAGTCATGTAAATAATTCTCGTTATGTAGGTACATAAATCTAATGATAACTGAATGAAATAATCAAGAGGAGGAGGTCATTAGCTGAAAAAATAATCAAAAACTGTGTCTACATAATATCATGGGTTCTTCGTTAACTATTTCTGAATCATTAAAATCATCGCTAAATACTTATTTTTGTATTTTGTTGATATAAATTACTGTATGGTTATCAGTAAAAATGATATGTATGTACATTTCAGAGCTTTAGAGTTGTGCCTTTATAATAGTGAGCAGACAGCGAAACCATTAATCCGAGGCCTAAAATTTTCAAAAGCTAAAAGTGTCAAAAAGATTGATGATACGACAAACAATATTATTTCTCGACGTTCCTCGTCGCACATCCGCGGTCATCAGAAGTTTGCAAGAACAAACTTTTTAAACATAAAATTTCCCCCTGGGCTTCATTCAACTTTTTCGGGATGGGGTCATAAAACATGTTTTTTTGAGGTTAATCTAATCAGCAACGGCTTCTTATAGGTCTGCGACGCGTTTTGAATAATTACCTACGCTTTAACTTATTAAAGTTTTAATGCTCTGTACATTCAATAACCGATACATTTTGTTAGTTTAACTAAAAAAATTCAAATCGATAAAAAATTAGAAAGTAAAGACTAGACTGAAAAAATAGTACCACTATTTAGGAGTAGAAGAAATCAATTATTTTATATTAAAATTAGGGTAAACATATGTACATATAGGTATGTATGTAAGTACATACAAGTATTTTTGCCATTTCGCAGCTCCAGAAGACGTTAGCAGAAGAAGAAGCTGGTATATGCTTATTGGATGTATCTTTTTTACATTTGTCGAAATAAATGATTGATTCGAAATGCCCCGAAATCTTTAATTATAAAATTGTATGCCCGTGTTCTAAATTAAGCCGCTGCTCCTTCCAAACATATGGGCACTAAAATCACGTCCAAAAAATAAACCATAAAGCACGAATATTGCACCGCGTAATTCAATACGCACCGAAATCTAAAACTGCGTTCTAGTCGACATTACCACAAATCCTACCGTAATCCGAGTAGTGACACGCAAAGTTTACGCCATCATCAGTACATAGTACTAACGTTTCTCGCGTTGCTAGTGCTTAAACATCAAGGGCTATTTTTCGGGGTCGTAAGAAGAGCCGAAAAAGTTTTACGATTAGCTTATGTTACAAGGCGCTCGCTCATTAACGGCTAAATGTTCGTTTTTCCGGCATTTTTGACGTTTTTTAGCGCCTGGCCCCGCCGCGTTCGAAATAATTTTCGTGCGCTCGTTTTTAGCCCATAAAATCGAGCTAGACTTACAAACAGTAGCTAATTTTATATTTTCGGCCAGCGGTGCGCGCAGTCACAAAATGACACCAGGCGCGCGACAAAAGGGCCAAAATATGGATGCGCCAACTGCACATCTTTCGTCGGTCCGCCTGACATTGTTCTAGATTCAATTTTCGTGCATGACTTCATTTCGAGGGTTTTCTAGCCGAAAAATCCGTTATTGTAACGTTTTTTTAGGTTTGAACAGTATTGAAAATGAACTTATTTCAGATATTTACGCCTTTCTATAAGTTTTATCTCTGCGACCATACGTGGGCAGCAAGAAAATTCTGTGTGGGGGTGTAAGATATTTCAATGGTCAAAAAATGGCCTTAAAAATGGTGGTATGGTGTAAAAACACCATTTTTCGACGTTTCTCATCAAGCACTATCCATTGGCATCAAAAAATTACAAAATGTTTAAAAATTGAATTCTGGGGGTATTTTGATTTCTGGGGGGGGGTATTTTGGTTTCTCGGGGGGAGGGGTGCATACCCCTCAAACCCCCCATGCCCAGGTGTGTCTGCGACTGACTCGCTAAATTGTCGATACATGTCTGAGTAGGTTGATTAAATTTTCATCATTCGATCGTCTGATGATTGCCGTGATTCAGTTGCACCTTGAGCGTTGATTCCCCCTATTTACCTATTTACAGGATTTGAATGCCAGTTACAGAATGAAATCGCTTGAATAAGCCGGAAAATGAAATAATATATTTTTGATTTCTGGCGTCAGTATAACCTTATGTGATTTTTTTTTGAAAATAATATGTAAATACCTTTTTGATTCGATAATTCCTTAATTTAATTTATTTTGATTTTTGTAACGTTTTGCTCGCGCTCATTTTTCCGTGCAATATAATGTGCCGAATAATTATTATTTTGAATCAATATCTATATTTTAAAAATTACTCCAACTATAAAAACATTTGGCCCTGGATTTGCAAAGCTTGGGAGTCAGCCAAGTTTTCAGACATAATCACAAAAGAATTGTCAAGTTAGCCAGAAATTAATAAAAATAAAATAAGAATCATTAAGTTTATGTATGAATAAAAATGGACTATAATAAAACAGGGTTGAATTCGGACGAATTGACTCCAAAATGACAAAGCGATAACTCGAACGAATACTGCCAGAAAATATCCTAGACATACTGGGTTTTACATTCTTAAAATAAAATTTGTTTGAATGATAACAGTATAACATTTCCAAGGTATTTAATGCGCCATATCATTCAATAAATGTAATTTTAATCAATCGTTGATATTGTAATATTCTCCTTTTTGACGTCATTCGCTACTCATATGTACAATAATGAAAAAACTAGTACTATTTACCGTATTGCCGGTACTCTTGTAATTATCCAACCTTCGATCGCGTTTGTTTACTTTGCATATCAAGCGATTAAATCAATTAGCCTTTTTGAGCCGGTTTTGATACAAAGCCTTATTTAACTTTTTCACCGCTGACAGTTTAGTATGCAAATTTATGCATAATAAATGTAGGCAACAATCGCCCAAATTTATCGCCTTAACGAAATTCTGTCCGCATCAAACGGATAATTTGACATTAATTTTCCAAAAATAGTCGCAGAAACGCGTTAGAAAAGTGGTTAATATTAAATGAGCCTTTCGTATCGGTTCCGCTTTGTTCTTTTTTCAATTCCACTACTTTCGTCAATTTGCGTATAGAGAAAATAAACCGAGACTTCATAACCCAGACTAACAAATTATAAGTGCCGCTTTGTACAAGCTCTTAAATTTATATTAATTGCGCTGTTTTGCTTTTCTACATCAATTTTAAATCAGCACTTCTCGCAGCTTCAGCTAATGCTTCTAGCGTTAAAGCATGATCGGCTTTTTCTACTTTAGCTTAAAAAACCGATCTCTATCCATTTCGTTAGCTCCTTAGTACGCAGCTGTGTCACGAAGCTAATGCGAATTGATCGATTTTTTTAATTAAGTACTTTCATACTCGTCATGTCCTTTTCTGGATAATTTATGAAACTTTTGACGTAGGCGCATACGTACATGTTAAGGTTTCTACTACTTCTACGGACTTACTGCTACATCTTGCTATAGGCATCTAATGTGCATTTTAAATATGCATGAAGTGACTGAGTGATTTCTGAAATTTGAAATGCATTAGGCTAAAGTAGTTAATGTACCGCGCTTTGGATAGTTTCGGCTAATTGACACCTTCGGAAAATTCGGCGCGCCAGGTTTTGGCACGAAATTGTGTATTATTTACGTGTTATTGACTCAAAATTAGGCGTGAACACGAATTTTTTCGACCTTTAAGTAATTGTAAATCTGACATGTTTTCATTATAATTGTGTATTTAGTTCTAAACTACTTCAAGTATTCGTAATCCACATTTGTGTACATTTAGAATAAGTTTACGTTAAGGTACGAATCCCATTGGGTGACACTACTTTAGAACCACAGGCATTAATGTGATAAAACAAAGACCAAAACTCAACATGAACTTTCGAAACGATAGTAAGTGATTTTCACATAAAACAAATTATTATTTACTCAATTTCAACGAACGTATGGTCTTATTCGTCATTTTTCTCTTACAACTTTCAATAAATGAGTTGCTCGGACGCAAAAAATTAATAAGAGTGGAAAAATTGTTTTGGAAATTTTGACGAATATAATTTAATAAAGAATTAATTTATTACACGCATCGTTGACCTTCTGCTCAGAAACAGGACGAATGTTTCCTAAGGTTTGAATGCAATTTATTTATTTTGTTTTACTCACCTACTTGCATAATTTTTTTACTAAAATCTTTTTATGAACATTAGCTAGTTGTTTTTTGCGAACCTAACATTCTGCTCAGAAATTTTTAACACGCGTGTATTACATTAAACAAATAGAGCCTTAAATATCCTGTTTCTAGCATTGATTGGACATGTAGCAGAGATTTAGGCAAGTCTTGATGACGGAAGTCTTGTATATCAATAGCATATAAAAATTTGTATTTCCTTCAAAATTAGCCACTTCCTTAAATTCTAAGCTCGTGTACAATAATTCTCGAATAATTAGGGATTACAGTTGCCTAGTTACGATATTCTTTTCATGATCGAACAGTAGAGTATTCCAAGTTGTTAGAAACAGGAAATCCTTGGCTTGTTAATGAATATTTCACGCGCATAAGTTGACAAGGTTTCGTAGACCTTTAATACTGAAGCAGCTTACAGTTTTTGTTTCAATAAACATTTATTTTAAAAATGCGTCCGTCACGAAATCTTTATTTAGGCCATAATCTATAGAGTTCCGACTTAATATAGCTATTGACATTCGGAGAAGCAGAATTTCAGCTATAAAAAAATTGATTTTTTAATTTCGCCAGAACGTCCAAATGATCAAATACTTATTTACGTAGCTATAGTCTGTTTCACACACGTTTGATAACAAATTTTTAAAACTATGTCCGACAATAAGCCGACAGATTGCGATTATAGCATTGATTTGATATTTAATTATCGTAATCCGTCGGCTTACTTTCAGAAAATTCTTAAAATTTATGCCCAAACTTATGTGAAACAGACTATAAAAGGAAGCTATGACAAGTTATTTATTACGATTATTGTTGGAGCTTCACAAAACATTTATTTACTCGTACTTGTGTCCAGTCGTAAGACTTTTGTAAGTTTCTGAAAAAAATCCAAGAATAGCTTTAAAATAATTAAGACTATTTAAATCTTTATTAAGAATTATTAATAAAGCATAACAAGTCACTTTAGACCTAAAAATATGAACCGAGGAATGCGAATTTTCGCCGAGCACATACGACGATACCCGAGGGCCTTTCAGGCGTCGCGGATCGCCTGCGGTCTATCATCCGCCATGTTTGCCGTTTTCGGCTTTTACGTTTGCCTGCGACGTTATTATTACATCATCAAATCAAACGACAGCTACCGTAATCCCGCTGCGATTCGCAAGTCCATTCACGGCTTAGGAGCGCGAAATTTGAATTTCACCGATTCGCTTACTTTGCAACACGACTTTTCGTACACTACACCAAACGTATATAATACGAGCGATGATCAGGTGGCCAATTTATTCGTGTACGCTTTCGCAGCGGCCGTTTCATCTTGTTTCAATTTATTAGTCACTTACTTGATATGTTTGGCGAACGATTTGGGTAAATATTCAGAGTATACATATGTGAATGAATTGATGGAGTTCGTTCGAATTTAAATCCGGAAATAAAGTTTTTTAGATTGTCCTGCAATCTTTTTTTCATTCTTTAGTCTCTTAATCGTCTATTCTCTAATCTCCTAGAAGTGCAGTAAGCCAGTCTGATTTTATTCCGAATAGACTTTTTTGAAGCGAACATGTTCATGTTGGGTACACTGACTAATTTTTATCATAGAACGGATGTGGTGACTCATTTTTGATTCTTTTTTTATTTCGTTGTGTTTTTAAAGTTTTTTTTTAATAATTCATTTGCTAATATTTTGCTTTTTAAGATTAATTATTGAATTTGCATTTGAAAACTATAGTCTGTTTCAATCAAGTTCGGTTATAAATTTTAAAACTATTACCGACAATAAGCTGACAGATTGCGATTATAGCGTTGGTCTGATATATAATTATCGTTGGGTTACTGTCGATGAAAATTCTTAAAATTTATGCACGAAGTTATGCGAAACAGACTATAATTAATTTATAATAAGATTGCAGCTTTCCATTGTCTTATCCTCATGCGTAAAACACTATCATTATGCAAGCAACACATTTAAAATGTTCTTAGCTTGAAGAAAGCAATAATTTATATCTGTAAGATGCCTTTTTCTTTTGTTATGATCGCGCTTAATTAAAAAAGCTGAAGATATGATTAGGTATAGCTTCATTCGAGGCTAAACCTGCCGCCTTTAAGGCGGTTGTGTAAATCTTGGACTATCACGACGTCATATGACGTATTTTATATAGAAACTGAGCTAAAGTATGATCGTTTGAAGCCCTGTAAAATTTCAAAATCTGAAAACTCTCTTATTCCTCCGTTCTCTACCATTATATTCGATTCATGTAGTGACGGTCCAAAATTTTTACAACGAGGTGGAGTGGTACCCCAATGTATCCCTGAACAGGGGCGGATTTAGGAGGGGGCGGATGGGGCGGCCGCCCCCCCATTGGCCCAAAATAGTGCGTAAAATTAAGGATTGTTGAGCGATTTTTAGCGATTTTCGGGTTAAAACGGCTAATTTTTTCCGCCCAAGTCAAGGTTCGGCCCCCTTCCTTAGGGGTACGGCCCCCTTAAGAAAATCCTGGATCCGCCACTATCCCTGATGGCCGAAAACTCTTCCTTAAATCCTCTTTGACGGGGATAATTCATTTTATAAATTTTGTGCATAAAGTGTTCAAGAAGCTATTCTAATTCCGTTGATTTAAATTAAAAATCCGGTGTTCACGCCAGAAATTTTGTGAAATTTAGGTGTAGAAAGTGTAAGGCAGTAGATATGTGGATGACTATGATCAGTAGATATGTGGATGACTATTCTTCCCGAATACGCTAAACACGGAATTCAAGAAAATTTCCAATTTCTGCCGAGTTAATAATTTCTAAATAAATAAATTAAAGTTGTTTATATAATATAATAACAGAAAGTTATCAAAAAGACAAAATAAAAAAGAAAGAGAAAAAAGGGACGGAAGAGAAGAACGGAAAAAAGCTTATAATCTTTGAATAACAAAAAAGGAAATATTAAAAAAGTATAAATAAATAAATAAAATAAACATAGAAAAGAAGAGTAAATAAATAAATGAAAGACCAAAAGGGAAGGATGAGCAAGAACGTGATCTTCAGAAGTGCTTTAGGAAATTAAGGTCCTATATTAAGTGTTGCAGGAATCTAGATTTTATAAAATCTTCCCTAACATACCACATTTTTATTTGGCTTATCAATTGGAAATTTTCGACCGGAAAATTCGCACTCACGAGCGCATCGGCTTCATCGGATTCGTATTCGCCTTTCAAACTTACGCTGCTATTGGCACCAACTTGGCCTTCGAAATATTAATCGCCCTGCAATTCAAACGCATGCACGGCCGATTCAGCGTTTTCCTTAATTTGCATATCATATGCGGACTTTTGGTCTTGCACGCCTGGCATCTCATTTTGCGGACTTTGTTGCGGGTCAACCATCAGCACAGGTGTCGTATGCAGGCCAACACGTTGAGGAAACTATTAAGCGGAGCGTGAAAAAACTTTTTCGCTCTGTTATATGTATTCGATGGCGGATTTTGGGAAGGGCGGGGGAAGCCCCCAAAGGTGGGTAGCATCAAAATTCTGAGAGAGGGGAGTGCAGGATTTTTCAAAGGTCGAAAAATGGTCTTAAAAATGGTGGTATGGCGAAAAAAGCACCATTTTTAAACGTTTCTAATCGAGCACCATCCATTGGCATGAAATATTGGGAAATGTAAACAAAAAAATTTAAAAATTGCATTTTAGGGGGGGCATTTTGATTTCTGGGGAGGGGGTATTCGGCCTTATGGGGGGTTCATACCCCCAAATACCCCCTTCCCCCACGCCCACGTGTGCTCCCTATCCTATTGGCCAAAAATATTTGGCGGGATAAAGGACGGATATGTACTTTGCGATGATTTGGCCATCGATCATTCGTAACTTCTCAAATTTTTCCAATGCCTCGCGCCGGACAATACCTATTTATTTATTCACTTTCTTGGCTGTCTGTTAGTTATATTTATGTAGTTTTCTTCCATTTTTTAGTATAAATTCTAGAAATTTGTGCGCTTTATACGTCAAATGCTAAAATAGGCTTTGCTCTGAATGCGCAAAGACAGAAAATAGCGAAGTGATTCTAGTCTCCACGAGTTTTTTTGCGGAAATTTTACCAATCTCGCCGGCGCTTCGCGCCTGGTTCTAGCTGAAGCTAAAGGAATTTGAGAATTTTTTTCTACAAATTGCTCAGAATTTTGACATTTTTTGCAGAACTTTTGCACCAGAAATTATTTTGACTGAAAAATAGACGTAATTACTACACATGGGTCACCAAGAATCCAGAATGTCCCCAAGAATTCGAAGATCCTCGAAAGAGGAAAAAAAATTTTCCGTCAAGGACTAAATCTTACGAGAATAGCCGAAAAATGGTATTTTTCGCACCTACCATAAATTTTTTGACACTTTTTTGACTTTGAATATTCTTGGACCTCTAGATTTCCTGGAATTTAGACGCTGTTCTTGCGTGACTGTGAGCTCTTCCTCATGCTGTAACACAATAATGCCTAAAAGTTGCATTAATTTGATAGTTCTTAAGGGCAATCTTAGCTGAATATTTACATAATTTTTAATTGGCCATCTGAATTTCGAATTCATTTATCTCTACGACTAAATATTTTAGAAAAGTATTTCATTTTTTAACGTTTCTTGGTGTGTTGTATACAAAATCACAATTAAGAAAAAGTTTGATAAAAATTTCACCATGTTTCAGTCATATGTCTACAAAACGTATGCCGTTCAAATATTCACATTTCCGAAACACTCCATACAAGCGGGTCAAACGGGGAAAGCGCTAGAAAATTCTGACAATTTCACCATATTATTCTGGCTATCATTTCAAGCTCAGGTAAAAAACCCGAATACATTTGAAAGCGCATCAAGTGTTTTGTTTGTGATAAGAAGACATGAATCTGGATGTGTTTTGAACCCTCTCCAGAAAGAGCATCTGAACAGAAATTTTCATAAATTACGAGTAAATGTGAATAAGATTCCGATAACGATGGATATCGCATTTTGTAACTGACACGGCGTAGCAGTGAATTGATATATTGACCTACATAGTATGTATGTATTTTTTCGATGTTTTGTTTGCCATGTTTTACGATCATTGTGGTTCAAAGGAGTAAAATATTTAAGTTTTTCAATACTGGTCATCATACATTGACAATAGTCAAATTCTGGGGAGGGTCCGGTGTAGCCAAAAAGCCCAAACTGGGATTAAAAATTCAATTCTGGGTATCTATCGACTGGGGTATTGAAGATTCTGGAGGAGTCCAGACCACACCTGGGCGTGGGGGGTTTGGGGGGTATGCACCCCCCCGGAAACCAAAATACCCCCCCAGAAATCAAAATACCCCCGCAGAATTCAATTTTTGAAAATTTTTTTCGTTTTTTCGCAATTTTTTGATGCCAATGGATAGTGCTTGATGAGAAACGTCGAAAAATGGTGTTTTTATTGCCCTACCACCATTTTTAAGGCCATTTTTTGACTTTCAAAAAATCTTGCAACCCCCAGAATTTTTTTGCTGCCCACGTATGGTCCAGACCCCCACGTCTATGTGTGCGGGACACCACACCACTGAGACCTCCGATTTTTCGGGAATGTAAATTTGTACCGCACGCGTAAGTGGTCCCATAGCAATACATTACGCCTTATTTGAAGTATCCGACAACATGCGTAAAAATTTTATATTTAAAGTCTTACTTTATAGCCCGTAATTTTGATGTGGTACAAAAAATTTGTCCGAGCTTAGTAAATGCATTACGTGTATGGGCATAAATGCACAATCGCGGACCCATACATTCTACAGCGCGTTATCGACATAGTAATATACGGCAGCCTAAACTGCCATTCTCATTTGCATCAGTGATCAACGAAGCGGTTCAAAAGTCAAAATTTAGAAGGACTAACCTCAATCTTTTAGTGCAGCAGTACACCGAAAATTGTATGGCTCTTTGGAAAGCCAAAAAAATTTAATTTGCATAACGCACAGTTTCTTTAAATGTGTCCTATGCATTGGTGCACAAGATCAGGGTCGGCCGGCAGGGATGGGGGTTAAATCTCAGAAATCCCGGACAGTAAATTCAACGTCCACGAATTTTTTTTGTTGTTTAAACGACCAAAATGGTCATAATAGCCTATAAAACGTCTTTTCGTGGTAATTTCGCATTTTGATAGCATTTTTAGTCCATTTTGACTGCATTATATCACTTTTAAGACTAAAGAATACAGAAATTGATCAATTTTTGGCGCTTTCTTTCAGTAAAAAATACATAATGTACTAATTCGGTGCGAAGCGCCGGGAAACATTTTGACATTTTTGCTACTTTTGACCTCAAAAATGATGAGAAAACGTTCCGTCAGCTCAAAATCGCCGGACAGTATCTGTCTGGCTGACCCTCCAACGGGGGTCAGCCAGACACACACCCCTATGTGCATGTATGGATATGTTACTTTAGTACACAGAGGCTAAGCTAAAAAAGTGTTTTGATGTGTCACTAATGCAAATGAGATAATGTCAATTCAAATCGTCGAGCCTTGCAAGGCTCATAACTTGCTTTAGAAAGTACGGGTCCGCGATTCGTGCATAAATGTATGTACGTACATACATACGTGACCGCAAATTCTACAGTAATCCTGATAATCGCAGTTGATGCCAGTAATACTTATGTTTCTCTTGTTTCTTATTCCGACATCGAGTGCTACTCTCAGTAGTCGGAATGATGGAAAAAAGGTTTTGGGATCACTTCATGTTACGCTGCACTGATCCTCTAAATGATTTTTTTCCAGAATTTTTGACGATTTTTGCGCCTGGCCCTGCCATGTGCTAAATTTTCGTCCGCTTGTTTGCTACCAGTCGCGCATTAAATTAAGCTGGACCGAAAAATTCGGCCAGCCGCGTGGTCATAAAATGATACCAGGCGAGCGACAGAAGAGCCATGTACAATAAGTACGCTTCGCTTTTCAATACAATTTGGTCGCATAACTTTATTCGGACGAGTTTTTCGGCGTAAAACCCACCTTTGCGGCGTTTTAAAGCCGAACCGTAATCAAAAATTCTTATTATGTAGCTCAAATTTTGCGTTTGCCCGACTCGCTCTGTCGTCTATGCGCGATTTCTAAGCGCCTGTGCAGCTTATTTATTATTTGAAGCCAAAATATTTTGGAATTTTCGTGGTACGTAGTTTGAACTTTGAACGTTTATATTAATATGTAGCGTTTACGGCACCTTGAGAAAAATTTTACAGTTTCCTCTGCATATTTTTAGGTTGATTTTTCGCTTTTTCGCTGCTTTAAATTTTCATGCATAAAATTTGTCCATATTATGAAAAATCATGCATACGTACATATTTGTTGTTAATGCATTATTGATCTGGGAACAGGTAAGCTTAAATTAATGAAATTCTTCAGCTAATGATTTGATATTTTTCTTTTTTCTGATTTTTGCACCTTTTCATTTACCAAGCTCAAATTTTTTTCGATAAATATTATTTCGCAGAAAATGATCACAAAACTTTGTTTCTTAAAATGCGTTACGGAATTCAAAGCAAAGAATTTGAAAAAATACGAAAAATGTCATACTGATCTTTTAAATTTACCGTTAATTATCGTTTAAAAGAAATTTTTAACGATTTTTGCCACACTAATGCGATATAGTCGGTGATCCGAAGCTATCAGCACGTTTTATTCGCATAACTTTTGCTTGCGATTATTAAAACTGCATGAAATACCCTCCTTTATGACGTAAAACGCTATATTTGTAAAAAATGGTGCATAATAATATATTCTTGGTACGTCATTCGACCTCAGCACGTGTGTATTTATTTTACCGAAGGGAAAGGCAAATGATTAGCAAAAACCGGTCTTGAAACGAAAGTTTTTTTATACTTCTTCAACGCTATGACTGCTTTATGCAAATCAAGGCAAAATAAATCAATTCTGAATCCACCAAAGTTACCGTTTGAACGATATTTGTCTTCATTTAACGGATTATTTCGATGTTTTTCTATTTCTGGGAGAATCGCCGAATAAAAGCGGCACGAGAAGTAATGTGTGCAAATATTTTATGAGCAAGCCATTACGAAGCACGAGCTTATCAATTTGCTCCGTTCCATTTCCGATATTTTTCTCCTCTTCACTCGGAAAATTTTTATTAATTTGCATAGAAAAAAGTAGCAGATATATTCTCGGCTTACAAATTAAGTTGCGCTTTTTACAACGCTCTAAATCCATATTAATGGTGCTGTTTTGCTTTTCTACATCAATTTTAAATCAGCTCAGCTTCCAGACGTAATATGTTCATAGGTTATAAATGTCTGTATGTAGATTTGCATAGGATTTAGCGTATTAGGCTTTTCTACCCAAGCTTAAAAAACTCATGACTATTATTCATTTTGCAAGCTTCCCAGTACGCCAGCTATATAACGAAGCTAATACGAATTGATCGATTCTTTAATTATATATACGCGACTTCTGTATCACTGAGCCCTTTTCTGGATTACCGTAATTTACTGAACTTTTCTTGGAAAATTCATTACCATACGGTTGCCATTTATCATCATTAACAGGACTGCAAATACATAAGCATACCTCCAACACGTGCCTACATATTTTCCTCTCCGTTCGAAATATGCGTAAGACTTACATAAAATGCAACACGTCAAATATCTGGTCAACCTAACGAACTTTTGCGTTTCGACTAATTGGATTGACACTGCATTTTTCCGCGGTATTTTTAGCATGAGAGGAACTGAAACGAAGTTAGCGTAGGTGGATACCTGGTGTATTTACCGGGCTAACGTGTCACATTCACGTACTGTGTACATAAAATGCCAACTTTTAAGTTAGGTGCCAACTTTTTCTGACAAACTCGCCACTTCCATAATAAACTTACGTGTTTATATAAAAATGTGAAGAATGAAAAGTTAAGTCAAGTACCCTAACACGTTTTATGGATTAATGCCTAAATTCGTGATGACATCTTTAGACACGCACGTCAACACAATAAAATAAAAAAGTTGGACTATTCGCAAATGATTCGTAGTATGTACAGTTTACCTTAGTTTATTTATGAGTAGTTTATTTTTAATGTTTAATGATAATTTATTAATATTGATGATGTAGATAATGAAAGAATTGCTTTAATAAACAAAGATCTATTTTATCGAAAAACTTCCTTCGTATTAATTTATAATTTTTAGAATGATCGAAACAGCTTTAATTTTTGAAAATTTTCTCAATAATTTTACAATATAATACATTTGCTCTTGAATTTAACTCTACTATCCTTGAAGATTTTACAAGTCATATACAGTTATTATATTGGCTGCATGCATTTTTTAGTTGGTACTAAAAACATATTATCGGAATTCAAAGAACAATAAAACTGCTGTTTGTAATATTATAAGGAGAAACAATCATAATTCGACTTTAAGAATATAGAATGCTTTAATTTTTAGTGTTTAAAATAATCGTATTTATACACGCACGAAAAAATATGGATTAGTAAGTAAATAGAAACTTCAAATTATGTAGGACAAAAAATTAAGAAATGTATTCAAACAAGTACAGAATGAACGGCATTATTGTCACGTATTTCAAACTGAAATTTAAAATTTCAATTTCTCAGGGCTTTTCATTTTTTTCTACCTTGGAGTTCACTTTAAGTGCGCCTTAATGTGCGAGCATCGCTTTTAATATGTCATCTTAAAGGATCAAAAATTTTTTTATTACTAGTTCTGTTTCTGTTTTCTCATTTCATACTTTATCTTTTCGAAACTGTACCTATTTTTATGCAGAAGTATGTTATACTTAGGTTACCTGTTGACACATATGACAATATTTATTTATGTACGTCGCGAGGCTTAAATCGCTTCATGCCGTACTTTCTCTTCAGTGTGTTTTGATTATAGCACTGATTTAAGCTCTAATGTTTTATGATGAAAATAACCTACTCGGAAACGGATCAAATGAATTTGTCCTTTGCTCATTAAGATTGCCATTTTCTAATTATAAAGTGGGAATTTATTTAATCCGAAAATAATTAGGAAATACAGTTGCCTAGCTACACCGGTGGTATTTTGAAGTTGAATACCATTATTTCGGTACCTAATTGTATGTGCATCTATATCTACACTAGCAAAGAAAAGGCTCCGATGGAACAAAAAAGACGTATATACTTGGGATTGTGGATTATTGAGAACGTAAACGGAGGAAACAAGGAAAAGCTACCTATGTATATGCCTAAAGTCGCGAAAATCTATTAAAAATCAGACTTTCTCTAAGTAATGCCAAAAACCGAAGTAGTCTCTAGAAAAATGTAAACTTCTTTAAATAAATGTCCAATGCTTCGCATAAGAGTCTATGAACATAATCTAAAATGTATGCTTTTGTAAATTTCTTGCAAGTTGCAATGCTGACTTGCTTCGTATCGTGACCATAGGTGCGCAGCACCGAAATTCTAGGGGTGGGGGGAGGGTGAAAAATTTTCAAAGGTCAAAAAAATGGTCTTAAAAGTGGTCGTATGGCAAAAAAACACCATTTTTCGACGTTCCTCATCGAGCACTATCCAATGGCATCAAAAACTTGCTAAAAAAGCAAAAAAAATTTCTGGGGGAGGTATTTTGATTTTGGGGGGGGGTATTTCAAATTCTGGGGGAGGCATACTCCCCAAACCCCCCACCCCCGCCCATGTGTGATCGTGACGCGTTGATAGAAAAGTACGAGTAACTGCAATTGTATTGAAGGTGTTTCATTTTGTTATCACGAGCATTATAGCAAGCAAACCTGTCGTCAGTTGGTTAGTGCACACAATCATTGCGGGCATGCAAGTGTACGTTTATGTAGTCCGTTTCACGTACGCATACGCGTTTCCTACTGAAACCAACAATTTCTATGATTGTCTTGAATGCATCGATGTATGCTTTGATTGGCTTGCAAAGTCGCTCCTAGTTTACTCCATCTACTTGTCCATAGCTGCTGCATGGCTAACTTGCTGCTTTTTCAATCGTTTTTTGATTCAATAGTTTATTTCAATCTACAGGCCGTAGAATATGCTTCGATTTATTGCGTTGCTTAGAGAAAATCTGATTTTTAATAGATTCTGCGACTTTAGGCATATACGTAGGTAGCTTTTTCCTAGTCCCCTCCTGTTATATCCTTAATAATATACACAATCCGAAGTATATTTGCATTTTCGTTCAATCGGAGCGTTTTTCTTCGCTATTACCCTACTTTTAATTAGCATGATTTGAGTAATCAGTCAGTGAACACATACGGTAACATACCAGAATAATGACAGCAGTCCAGGAACGCGGAAAACAATATTCTTCTGAACATCAGCATTATTTCTTTTAAATTAGACAACCTTACCTTATTTGGACAGATCAATTCTTTTCAGCGCAAACTTTACGCAACTACTGAGTGTGAAGAACACTTACACTCATACTCGTGATCCTGACGTTACATGAAACATTTTGAAGAAAAATTAAGCTTCTGCAATGCTATAAAACAAAAGTTAATTTTCAGTTTTAACTTTACAAAAATGTTAAGTGTAAAGAATACATACAGTCAGATTTGTAATCCTGACCTTATGGCACATATTTTGGAAATATTTACGTTTGGCAACGCTGTAGAGGTAAGATAAAATTGTAGTATAAACTTTTCACATTAACAATAAATAAATAGTGCAAACTTCACACAACTACTGATTGTAGAGAAAACTAAGTGTCGAATTCGTAATTCTTAAGTCACATAGATAATTTTGAAATAAATAGAACTTCCGCAAAGGTCTAGAACTAAAGATAATTTGCAGTGTTAACTTCACACAACCATGAGTGTAAAGAAGATTTTAGTCGAATTCGTAATTCTGATGTTACTCTGATATTGTGATCAACATTTATGAAAAAATTAAGTCTCTACAATGGCCTAAAGACAGATAAATATCAGATGTAAACCGCTTTACATTACTGTGGATTGTAAACAAACGCACCCAACTAGCGTATCAGGTTTGATACCTGGTACATTCATAGACATGAGATTATGTACAGACTCATAAGCCGAGAAGTTGACATGCAAAAACCAACCAAGAAGTCATTTTTAACCCCAAATTTGGAACTTTACACCTCCAAAAATAACACAGCATTGAGTGTGAAGAAACGTGGCTAAGCAGGGCTTGTAACCATTGACATTTACCTTATTTTTAAAAGAGTTCGTACCAATTAATTCATAACCGGAGTATTTGACAGACAAAATAATAGTGCGATATGTAAGCCCAGAGTTTAATACTTTACTTCTTTAGAAATAAGTCTGTTGAATTTATAGAAACGCGCAGAAGTGCGATATGTAAGCCTTGAGACGTAATTTATTTTTGTAATACTTCACACTTCCTGAAAGAAGGTGAAAACGTGTTCTTTTGTGTCCACCTCCAGACTGTAAACTTTAAACCGCCAGAACTAACTCCGTATTGATCTTACACGAACGCTATCAACTTCATCGTGTAGCTCTTGTACCTTAGTACTTTTTCATGAATATTTTTAGAAGACTCTTATACGAAGAATTTGGCAGACATAAACACGGCAAAAACTCGACCAGGATGTGTTTTTTCACCCCCGGATTTCCACACTCTTTACGCCCCCATTCGAGAACTAATGATCAATTCAAAAAACAAAAATGTGCCATCTGGAGCATTCCTTCCTCTACAATTCAAAACCATTAAATCGTTTAAGGCGTTTAAACTAAGTTGTTCTCAAACCGTTTAAAAAACCGCCTGAAACTGCCATATGTTATAAAGTTACACAAAAAACTTTACACGTTTTTTACACAGTCAGACTGAGTGTAAAGAATAACAAAAAAACATGGACAGCGGACTTTTTTATTATCTTTCTTTTAAAAATATCACACCTCCCATATGTGTCCCATTATAGCTGTAGGGGGCTCATATGTTAGGGGTACCCATTATAGATACGCGCTAACGCGCTATCTATGAATGATAAAATAGAAAATTCTTAGTCTCAGTCTGTGTTTATTTATCTCATGTGGGGATATCCAAGATTGCATTTTAAGTTGTACAGATATGTATTTCCGGTCAAATGCGATACTAATGAAATGCTGGAGGACTGGGAGAAGCCAATTTCGCTCAAAATCGTTATTTATGTACATGCATGCAACTTTTTAGCGTTTAAAAGAAGCGAAAAATGTTCAACACATTAAAAACCTGTAGATTCCTAATCCAACTTCCAACTGCTAAGTTATTTGAAGCAATAGAACAAAAACGTAGCTCACGAATTAATTTTGCTAAAATTTTCATAACTCATGTTTGTGAGAATATGTCTCTTATTTGGTGTTGTTATTCACCTTAAGCATACAAATTCATAGACTAATTCTTAGGATCAGAAAAATTGGTCAAGTTGAAAAAGCAAGAAATATTATTCAAGTTATTCCGGAAATATGAATCGAGTAATGAGGAGTTTAGCGGAGCAAATACGGCGATACCCGAAAGCTTTCCAGGCATCAAGGATCACGTTCGGACTGTCGGCCGCCGTGTTTGCCGTCCTTGGATTTTACGTATGCATGCGACGTTATTATTACGTCATCAAATCCACTGACACTTACCGTAATCCCGCCGCGATTCGCAAGAACGTTTTAAAAGCAACTAGCGCGGGAAATTTAAACCCAACTGAAGCTATCAGTTTACAACGGGCGGACGATTATTTACACGCTCGATACGCCGTATATAATATAAACGACGATTACGTTGCCAATTTACTCGTGTACGCTTTTGCAGCAGCCATATCATCTTGTTTTAACTTATTGGTCGTTTACTTGGTTTGCCTGGCTAATGATTTAGGTGAGTTGTATGCGAACTACCGTTCACTGATGATTGGGGTAGGGTGTTAGAATCGAAAATATGCGTGGGGGTTGAATCCATACGTGGGCAGCAAGAAAATTCTGGGGGGGGTGCAAGATTTTTTTGAAGGTCGAAAAATGGCCTTAAAAATGGTGGTATGGCGATAAAAACACCAGTTTTCGACGTTTCTCATCAAGCACTATCCATTGGCATCAAAAAATTGCGGAAAAAACGAAAAAAATTTTCAAAAATTGAATTCTGGGGGGTATTTTGATTTCTGGGGGAGTATTTTGGTTTCTGGGGGTGCATACCCCCAAACCCCCCACGCATAGGTGTGGTTGAATCCCTAGGATCTGAAAGATCCCGAAAAATCGATAGACCCACCAGAATTGGATTTTCGTAACTTTTCTCAGCGATTAGCTCCATCGGATCTAGAGAATTTGGCTGCTGCTTTGAAAATTTGATCAGTTGGAAATTCTTTCTTCCCTTTTTTCAAAAAACCAAAATCTTAGGGGATGCGAAATTTTTTCGCATGGGAGGGAATACAATTAATAATACAATACAATCACTCAGATAATGCTTATGATTGTAATGTCCTTCGGATGTGTTACAGAACTCATTCCATTAATTTAAATAAATTGTAATATGCCAAAAGGCTGAAAAGATTAGATAATTCAAAATGAATGAAAGATCATTGTTCCTACCCTCTTAACTGCTCAGATTTATGCTGCTGTCTTTTACATGTGCATATATGTATATTTCTTAAAGCTGAGCTCCCATTCCTGTAATGCTGATTGACAATAGAATTAGTTTCGCCCAATCTCGTGCGTTTATTGATAGACCCCCAGAATTAAATGTTTGATTTTTGGTAATTCCTCCCTATCAGACCTCCAGAATTCAGCTGCTGTCAACCAATGATTATAAATCCTGACACTGGGATGTACACGAGTATTTCCCTTTCGCTTCTTTTGAATGACGG
Source organism: Mermis nigrescens (assembly GCA_036768485.1). Taxonomy (NCBI): domain Eukaryota; kingdom Metazoa; phylum Nematoda; class Enoplea; order Mermithida; family Mermithidae; genus Mermis; species Mermis nigrescens. The sequence goes on along the minus strand of JAVLUZ010000152.1, from coordinate 1,685,798 downwards.
GATGCTCTATCAACATGTAAGTAGTAGTTTCCAATGAGGTGCAAACTTTTAGTATTTTCGTAGATATCCAGTTATGTTTAAAAGTTAAGTACAGTCAACATAAACGTCTTCGTAAATTGAATATATCAATGTTATTGCCCAAGTTCAGTTGCTGAAGTTCAGAATACAGTATGTAGTTTGCGGTTTTCTTCTAAAATTTTTGTCGACGTATTTCGGACGTGCATAAGTTTAGTTAAACGCAATTATTGAAAAATTTGGTTTAAAACGTCTCAAATCGTTATTTTAAAGGCGAAATGTAGAACAGTATGCCGGTCAATTTTCGGCAACTGACCTCAAAAATTGTTTAAGTAAAAAAATCAAATTTGTTTATTTGATGTATTGAGCATAATTTGTATCAAATCACGATGAAATAACTAGATAATCAGATCTCATTTTTTATAGCTTATCAGTTCGAAATTTTCGACCGAAAAATTCGTACGCATGAGCGTATCGACTTAATCGGCTTCGTATTCGCCTTTCAAACTTACGCGGCTATCGGCACAAACCTGACGTTCGAAATATTGATCGCCGTTCATTTCAGACGAATGCACGGCCGATCAGGCGTTTTCCTAAATTTGCATATTTTGTGCGGACTTTTGGTTCTGCACGTTTGGCACCTCGTTTTGCGGACTTTGTTGCAAGTCAATCATCAGCTTAGGTGTCAAATGCAGGCCAACACTCTGAGGAAACTTCTGAGCGGAGCGTGAAAAATAATCCTATGCCTTTGTATTTATTGTGAAACGTAAATTATATCAGTGTCATGGCCTTATTGATGCACTAATTACCATACGTGGGCAAGGGAGATTATGACCATAGATGCGCAGCCGGTTTGGGGGTCATGAATTCAACTTTTTCGGGTCGAAATGATCTCTAAAACTGGTATAAGGGCTAAAATACCGTTGAAACTTCGTTATCACACAGGTTCCGATCAATTTGAAACACTTTTGAGGAAAATTTCAATTTTCCTCCGAATTTCGCCTTCATTTTGCCCCATTTTCCCGAGAAAATTTTCCATTCTTCCATTCTAGAGTTCCAAGACATCCCTGGGCGCGGGGGGTTCGGGGTATGTACCTTCCCAGAAACCAAACTCCCCATAAACCAAAATATCCATCCAGAAACCAGAATACCCCAGAACTCAATGTTTGAAATGTTTTTTTCGCAATATTTTGATGCCAATGGATATTGCTCGATGAGAAACGATTAAAAATGGTGTTCTTTCGCCATATCACCATTTTTAAAGCCATTATTTGAGCTTTGAAAAATCTTGCACCCCATCCCCTAGAACTTTGGTGCCGCCCACCTATGGTCCAGGTCCTCCAAACTCCGTGCATGTCTAATTAATACCTTCCGACAGACGACCAGAATTAAATTTTTGGCAAGGTGTATCGTGAATAACATCGGATACGATTTAGGTTGGTGGTTGATAATGCTTCAAAGGGGATGGTAAGTTGAACGTTTCCCAAAGAAACAAAGAAGCCGCAAAAATATGCCTCGCACAAATAGTGCTCAACCTCACTTAGAGATATTTTGGGCGATAAATTTGTTCAAAAATTTTTTTGTCGCGTTCATTGAAATTTTGTGATAAGTTCTCGTATTCTATCAAATCTTATAACTAAAATGGTCCTACGAGCTAGCATGCATCTCGCTGGAGCAAAAAGAAGTTTAAAGATCGTAAAGCTTCTTCTAAATCTGTCAATAGATAATTGAATGTAAAAATAATTGCAAGAAGCAACTAAAAACCTAGATTACAGGCACTGAAACACTTAATAAAAACTGAAATCAGTGTAAAATAATAAAACACTAGCATAATGGTGAATCTGGCTACCTGCTTAATTTATTTGAGAGATTTTACGCTAGATTTCATTCACACGAATCGGGCTTCAAAAGTGTCTTAATCTCACGCAATTTTGCTGAGTACATACATACATACCTCAAAATGAACCTGAATTTCTGTAAAACATCACTCATGTGTAAGCAGGGCATGCACCTAACACCTGAGCGTGGGGGTATGCACCATAGGTGGGCAGCACCAAAATTATGAGGGTTGGGGTGAAAAAATTTTCAAAGGTCAAAAAATGGTCTTAAAAGTGGTCGAATGGCGAAAAAACACCATTTTTCGACGTTTCTCATCGAGCACTATCTAATGGCATCAAAAAATCGCTAATAAATCAAAAAAATTTCAAAAATCGATTTCTGGGGGGCACATTTTGATTTCTGGGGTATTTTAACTTCTAGGGGTTGCATACCCCTAAACCCCCACGACCACGTGAGTTATGCACCCCTAGAAACTAAAATACCCCCATAAACAAAAATAGCCCCCAGAATTCAATTTTTGAATTTTTTTCTTGTTTTTTTCGCAATTTTTTGATGCCAATGGATAGTGCTCGATGAGAAACGTTGAAAAATGGTGTTTTTTCGCCATACCACCATAAAGCCATTTTTTGACCTTCGAAAAAATTTCGCACCTTCCCCTCCCCCAGAACTTTGATGCCGCTATGATGCACCCCCGTAATCCGACAGCCTCCTGAATTAAATTTTCAATATCTACTTATTCGCGATTTCGGCCCATCGGAAACACAGAACTCTGTTTCATTTATTTGAGAGCTTTTTCAGCAAATCTTTTCCGAGGCTGCAGTAACTCTATCTTTCCTTCTTACTGTAGGCCATTTCGAGATCACTGTAGCCACATATAAAGGAAGGGTTTTTCAATAAAATTTCTTACGGCATAATTTATTTTCGTTTTCCAGCAGATCATGAGACATACGGATGGAATTCGCGCATCCAGCTCATCATAAATCGACCGTTAAACACAAAAGACTAGCATTTTAAACATGGCCGAAAACTTCCATTTAGCTTAGTGGTAGAACGTCTGATTTACGTCGAAGCAACATTGAGTTCGATTCCTCCTGCAATATTTTTATTCAGCGCACTTACTGTAGTCTGTCACAGCACTGTTTATATGCTTGAATTAAATCTATATGGACGGTTTAGTGCATAAAAAATGAAAGAATGGCGGCCGCTCGCCCCCACTCAACTTTCCTGTCGAGTTACAGTAAGTCATCTAATTAGGCATATTGTAACCTTCAGAAAAATTTACTGAAAAAGCTCTAGAATAAATAAAACGGACTACAGGTCGAACCTTTACGTACGGCATACGCTCCCATCGTATTTGAAACACATTGGTAGCATACATGGGCAGCACCATAATTTTGGAATGTCAGGATAAGGTAAATCGCCAAAAATGTTACTAAAAATAGAATTCAGAGGTGTACAGTAATCTGCCGGGGTATTTCAACTTCTCGGGGAGTTACAACCACACCTGGGCGTGAGGGGGGTCACAACCATACCTGGGCGTTGGGCGGGGGTTTGGGGGGTATGCACCCCCAAGAAACCAAAACACCCCCCAGAAACCAAAATGACCCTCCTATAATTAAATTTTTGAAATTTTTTTTGTTTTTTTCGCAAATGCCAATAGATAGTACTCGATGAGAAACGTTGGGTGGAAAATGGTGTCTTCTTCGCCATACCACCATTTTTAAGGTTATTTTTTGACCTTTAAAAAATCCTGCACCTTCCCCACCAACAATTTTAGTGCTGCCCACGTATGGGTACAAGCCCTCCCCCAACACCTGTGTGATTGGTTGGCGTGCTTTTTCAAAATGACGACACGTCATTTTCACCACCATACAATGACTGATTTTACAGCTTTTTGAACTTTACCAAAAGAACTATTCAGAGTGTAAGGATTGTCTTATTATAAAGAGCATTAAATTTTCTAGTTATTATCTGAAAAAAATTTTTAAATACGCTATAATATTAAAGAATTATGAATGGAAACGTCCAAAATTGTATCATTTTTCAAGTATAGCGGCCAGACCACCGTAGCGGCCAAATTGAAAAAGCTTAAATTTGCCAAATCAGACAAATAGGACATCACCCGAAAGGGGTTTTTTGGGGCTGTACAAAATGTGCTTAACATTGTTTAATATGGAAGCATAGCATGAGTAAAATGCATGCCTTATGGGGACAGCCATATTGGAAAAAAATAAATTGAAAATTACAGGACGGACTATCTAAAAACAAAAAAAAACGGAGTGAAATTTAGCGCACAAAAATATCTAACTATTTTACTATTTCCCAAAATGCAAAAACAGAACCTGTATACTGAGGTGATCATGCAAATTTTGAGCAGTTGTTAGAGCATAGCTTTCTGTAGACATAAGCCAGCACAACTTTTTTTGGCAAAATAATTTCATTTTAAAATTATATGTAACTAAAACACTTCATTTTTGGTCTACAGATATATGTATGTACTGCAGGTGCACAATACCATATAATATGCATTACTTTTCCTGGTAGCCTAATGAATTTTTTCTTATTTTTTCATAATTATTAATGGGCTAAAAATTACAAGCATAAATGTATCAAATTCTTTATTTTGTGTGTGAAAACGGGTTGATGAAACAGAGAAAACCTGAACCAGAATTTGATTCAACAGTTAGAGTCTGAGCAGCTTGACGGTGGCACTGATCGGATGTCATAATTTTTAAGAATTGTCACCGCCAGATAACGATAATTTATATCAGATCAATCCTTTAATTGAAGTCTGTCCGTCAGCTTATTGTCAAAGACAGTTTTATGCCTTATGCTCAAACTTGAGTGAATCAGACGAGTGGTGGTCACGTGCAGCCTCACACACAACCCTGTTGCTCCAAAAAAGTAGGCTGACGCGCTTATCCCTCCTTCAGTTGACCCTTTATTGAGGGCCTCTGAACTAAAAAAGTTCATTTAAATTCATAATAATAATTTTCTGTAAGACTCGACTCGACTCAAGGTTAGGCAAGTCAAAGATTAACCTCTCTGATTTTGACACATATTATGTAATTTTTGACGCTGAGTTTATTGGTGCAAATCACTTTTCTTGAAGACAGATATTCGTTGTGTAAAGTGAGTGTAAAGTATCAAAAATCACTTTTGTTAAATTTTACAGGGTCTAAGAGTTTTCGTCATAACTCAGGATCACTGCAATCAAATTCAATAATTCTCTTTCTATTTGAGAGATATATATTTTTACATCTTATTTAACTAATTTAAACTAACTATTCCTTAATATATTATAATATGCTTAGAAACATAAAACATTAATAATTTTGACTTCAATTTTGTCGACAATTTCCAATATAGCGCATAATGTACGCGGGCCCTCGTTCATATTATATTATGTTATAGCTTATTATTAGAGGCTTCTACAATTGAAAAATTAAAAAAAATAAATGGATCACTTTTCGATCAATAGATGTTTGAAAGGAACATGGCATGCTTTGAAACGGCTGAAATTCGACAAATTAGTCTTACTATTTCACAATATTTTATCATTAATAAATTTAGGTGATCTTTTAACTGCATAGTGTCGTTGACTGTTATCAGGTGCTTATAGATTACATGAAAATTTTACATTTAAGAATGACCATTTCTTAAGTAACAGACCTACGTGGGATCTTTTGAACAATTTCCCCGCCACCGTTTTTTAGCCGATCCATAATAGCTGCAATAAATAAACTTTACATACAACTAGCTTATGACTTTTTGTCTTTACACCTGCAAAATAATTCGACTTTTGCTGTAAACTGCACATCTGGCAGTGTAAAGTTCGAGACTGAATAGACATAAGAAATTGTTCAAAAGAAAATTTCGCCTACCGTTTTTCTTGGGGTATAAACATTTCACAAAATGGAAATTTTATGTGCACGCATAACTTCTTAAGCTCTATTCAATGAGTATAAATAAATTATAGAATATGATGATCACATTTACAAATTCGCGAATTTACGGCGCGGGCATGAAGAAAGCAATATCTTTTATTAACTATTCAAACAAACAAATCTCGTTCTTGTTACAATCCTCTTTATCAATTAAACTAATGGTCATTTCATAGCCATTACGACAAAATAGATTATTGGGAAGTATTCCGCGATCTTGTAGAAATTTAACAACCGACAACTTATCCAGTGAAATTCTATCTAATTCTAGAAATCGCATAACTGGTTTACGAAGCCAGCCGGCAACAACCATAAATTCACTTTATTCAATATAAGACGTGTTGTGAACTACAATTGAAACTCAGTGTAAACATCAGTTTACATCGAATTTTGCTTATTTTTTGTGCAGAAGTCAATAAAGGTTGTTAACACTCATACCAAAAATTTGATCACTGTATCTTACTGTATCTTTATTTCGTCATTCAAAAAACGGTGGCGGGGAAATTGTTCAAAAGATCCCTCACGTGAACTTGGTGTGCTGAAAAATTATGAAATTTGTGAGATTTCGATAGGCAATGTCGAGATACTTTTTTCTTACTTTTTTAAGAATGTGGGCCGCAGTTCACATTGTATTACGTTGACACTTGGGTTTAGGGGTTGAGGGAGTTATTACCCCTACCTAAGGTTCTTGAAAATCAGGTACTGTCAGGCGAGAAATCGAAAGGTGCTGCAAGACAATTTTGAGCTTGGTGTGGTAACAAGGCAGCTAGTTCTACTTGATGATGGTAAAATTATGAATGAGTAAAAAATGGTAATATGAATGAGGGCCCGCTCATGGTATATGCGCTACATTGGAAATTATCGAAAAAATTGAAGTAAAAATTGTTGATGCTTCATGTTTCTAACAATATAGAAAATATTGTAAATGTACCTAATGTAAGTTTAAATTAATTCTGAAAAATTTAGAAATTATTCATCTTTCAAATAATAAAGAATTACTGGAATTACTGAATTCGGTAACGGTGATCTTTACTTATGATCAAAAATGCTAGACCTTGTAAAATTTGACAAAATCGCTTATTTTTATTACTTTACATACATACATTGAGTTTACACAACGGATATTCGTTTTTCAGGAACAGCAGTTTACACCATTAAACTCAGCGTCAAAAACTGCATACCGTGTTATAATCAGGCGAAGTTTTTTGACTTGTCCATGCTCAGTACAGCCGGGCTGAATCTTACAGAAAGTAACTCATGAATTGGATTGGTGTACCTACCTATAGTCCGTTTCATTTAACTTTGAGGTTTTTGAAAAAGTTTAAAGTGCCTACAAAGGTGCTTTAAACTAACGATATAGTTGTGGAATTCTACAGTGCATCGAGTTGTGGTGAGACGCTTGCTATTGCCAAATTGAATCACAGCATCAAAAGTTTAAATCACTTTTGTAGCCTGATTAATGCAGATTATATTCAAAAGAAAACCGCAAAGTTAAATGAAACAAACTATACCTACATATCTACAAGCTAAGTTGTAGTCATGTAAATATTTGCAATATTTATTTTTCCAATGCACGCCGTCCCAAATTTGGGACATTATTTTGCATGTCAAGCGCTTTTATGCAAGGAGACTTAAATGAAAGAATCAATATATCATTTGAAAGAGCTTTTAAAGACTATAAATAAGTGTGCTCTTGAAATTAGAGAAGCATTTTAATCTGTTTCAAACAAGTTTGGGCACAAATTTTAAGAACTATGTCCCACAATAAGCCGACAAAGCATTGATTTTGTAGCAGACTACACAATTTGAAATGGATACTTCGAAGCTAAACCCGTGAGGTTAATTTAATATTGTTTCTCAATTATATTAAATATTAGCGCAGAAAGTGAGCAAGAGCCCGAGTAGTCGATTAGTACTACACACGCGATACTGAGCGGAAGATCCAGGAAACCGGTGCGGGTAAAATTTTGCTCACGTAACGGAAGGTATACGGCGCCGCCCGTTACAGTTGGAGGTCTCCGAGTTCGAACTCTATATTAAATATTAGCGCAGAAAGTGAGCAAGAACCCGAGTAGTCGGTTAGTATTACACACGCCATACAGATCGGAAGATCCGGAAGCCGGTGGGTGTAAAATTTTGCTCACTTAACGGAAGGTATGCGGCGCCGCCCGTTACAGTTTGATATATAATTATCGTCATCCGTTGGTTTACTTTTGAAAAAATTCATAGAATTTATGCCGACTCGAGACAGACTATGTACATATATAGGTCCTCGGAATCGCACCCCAAAAAAGAAACTCTTCATTACAGTTTACCTCCATATAAATTCAAATTTCTTTTGAAAATATTCTGCTTCTGTAGACAAGATCTTATCATTCAGATAGGATCAAAACAAGCAGTCAGCTTAGATTAGGTAAATAGCAGTGAACCTATACCTAAACTTGCGTCCCATTTTAGGGACGGCCCTTAATGAAGGCCGCTCCTGCCACTGGACTGGACTTACAGTCTGTTTCACATACAGAAGATTACGATGATTATTAATTAGATCAATATTATAATAGCAATCTGTCCGCTTATTGTTGGTGACAGTGTGCCCAAACTTGTGTGAAATAGACAATAGAGTTTCTGCAAGCGCTTGGCATTCGACGTCTCAAAAACATACAGCATTGCTTGCATACGTTTGATGCAGTTTCAAAGGTTTTTTTGCATACATTTTTACCCTCTTCTTAGCCTGCTTTTCTAAATTTTATTGAATCGAGTCTATTCGCATATAATTCTGAGTTCCAAGGAGTATTAAACGGTTATATGAACATGATAGATTTTATGTTTGTGATTTTGATAAACAAAAGAATAATTTACAAGTTATTGCTCGTGCCTGATGATTTATATGAAGGTACTAACTGTAGCTTTATATCGACCGAAAAGAAAAATGGAAAGGAAAAGTACGGAAGGCGCTCACCGTTTTTTCCATATTTAGGGGTTTTGTGATTCGAAATTTCGAGATGTGCAAAAAAACATTTTGGGCTTGGTTCACATCGTGGAAAATTTTTTCAAGCAAAAGAGGGCAACATTCCAAAATTTTCCGATTTATGTATTTTTATTGTTTTTTATTGATGTTCCCGGCTGGCGCTGGCGCATCGCACCGATTGCATTTCTTCTATCGACAAATTGCTTTAGAACTTCATTGTAATTGAAAGTTCTCATATTCTAAATGGATTTCGACAATTTTTGTGATGCATAAATGCGTTTAAGAAGGCCAAAATTTCAACATTTTCCGGCGCCGGATCGATTTAATTTAATTATTTGCTATTGATGCTCAGGCCGCTCCGCGCCGATCGCAGCAACTTTATTGCGAAAATGGATATTGAGCGAGGTAAAATTTCGGAATATATTCGTTATTACTGATTTTTCAATTTCTTACAAAACAGCAGTTTTTCGGGTTTCTAATCATCACGAGCATTGCTAGAAACCCAAAACTGGCCGCGGAAGCCAGTTTTTCATATGCAAATGAGCCTAATTAGCATAGTATGCAAATTAGGCTAATTAGCATATTCGTTAGCTAAAAAAGAAACTGTTGATATAATATATTTAGATTTCTCTAAAGCTTTTGATAAAGTAAATATGGAAAAACTTCTTATTAAGTTAAACGGATATGGAATAAACGGTAATTTGTATGCATGGTTAAAGGCCTATTTGTTTAATCGTTCCCAATGTGTTCGCGTTAATCAGTCTTTTTCAGATTATGTGCCTGTTACCAGCGGTGTCGTCCAAGGAAGTGTCCTTGGACCTACGCTCTTTTCGATTTTTATAAATGATATATGTGATAATATTTGTAGTACGGTTTATATGTTCGCAGATGATATCAAAATTTTCAATATTAGTCGTAACTGTAAATTATTACAGTCTGATTTAGATAAGATTATTGACTGGGCAATTGCATGGGATTTACCTATTACTCGAACCAAAAGTCAAGTTCTATATTTGGGTAATAATAATCAAAAAGCTGTTTATAGACTAAATGGGGAAATTATTTCTAGTGATCCGTTTGTCCGTGATTTAGGAGTTTTGATTCCTCGAAATTTAAAATTTAAGGAACATTATAATTCTTTGATTAAAAAAGCTTTCTTTAGATGTATTTTAATACGCAAATCATTTTTTTCGCGTGATAAAGGTAATCTTGTTAAAGCTTATAGTTGTTATGTTAGACCTTTATTAGAGTATTGTTGCAGTGTATGGAACCCCTCTTATCTTAAGGATATAGATAGATTGGAAGCTGTTCAACGTAGATTCACTAGATATATTTTTGGCTATAATAATATTCTTTCTTACGAGGATCGTTTAACACAACTTAAATTGTGCAGACTTGAATTAAGACGCTTGCAGATTTGTCTGTGTATGATGTATCAAATTATTTGTCATAAATCATGTTTGGAAGCTGATGATTTTTTTGTATTTAATCATAATATTACCCGTAGCATTAATAGATTTAAATTAGTCATACCTACTGTACATTCTAATTTAGAAAAGTTTGATTTCTTTTACAAATACATCGCAGTTTGGAACGATCTTCCTGACTTCATTGTTTCTTCCCCTAACCTAAACATATTTAAATCTAGATTAGCAAACTTTGATTTATCTAGATATCTTGTGGGACGCGCGTAAAACTTGTCATTCCATTGACTCGCATGTCCCTTTACTAATTCGTAATTGCATTTATTATATATCTTGCCATTTTGTATTTTAACTGTTGGTATTAGTAATAAAATTTTCTTTCTTTCTTTCTTTCTTTCATGATGATTAGAAGCCCAAAAAGTGCTGTTTGAGGCTTCAGATTGGTGTCAGGGGATGATCTAAGCCTAAGCCAAAGATGGGGCAAAAATTGCTTCGCTCTCTTCGCTCGCTCCACAATTTTCGCCCCATCTGACTCAGGCTTAGATCATCCCCTGGCACCAATTTGAAGGCACATAACTAAGCCTAAGCCAAGCCAGTGCTAAGCTCAACTTAATAATTAGAAAACATGTTGTTTACATCACTCACTATTCTAATCCTCCAGTCCGTCGGGCCTTCGTCACAATAATCAATTAGCGAAGTGCGATTGGAGCATCCAAGATGAGTGAAAATCAATAGTATTAGAGATTTCCGGGCCGCGGATAAAGGAACCGGAACGTTCTAGCTGCTAATCTGTTGAAAATATGATATAGTTAAGGGGCAGCAGAATTACTGGTATCAGCCGAAATTGACGAATCCAAGGACTTTCTATATGGGTATACTCGAATTATCGAATTTTCAAAGAATGCATGCTGGCAAAAGCGCATTCAAACTCGTCCTGGCCGTTGGTGCCTTCCGCTTCTTCACTGATACCCGTGCCCACCACATAGCGATTCCTTACATATTCACCCGTCAGTGCGTACATTTAAATCAAAGTTAACAATGCGCGCAGGAGCATTGCATCCCATTTTATAGGTAATTTTTCCAGTCATGCTAGAAAATTTAGCGCGAATCAATTTGATTCGCTGTTGACGGATTTCGCAGAGGTTTAAAAAATAAAGTTTTGCGCCTTTTCCTACCAATCGCACGTCAGCCTCTTAAATGTTGTCCAATCCGATCCTCGCCTGTAGTGAAGATAGAAAGTAGTTCGATTTCTGTGATACAGTAATATTTGTGATTAGATAATTTTCATAAAGGAAGGTACTTGATCAAATGCGTTAAGGCTTTACTAAGATAAGTAAAAAGACCAAACTTGTGTTCAACAGATTTTCACTAATACCATATTCTATTGTTTCTATAAGTACGTTCCTCACTAATGTTTATGTCCCTCCTACATCCGTACCAATCATTTCGGATCATGTAATCGTCTGTTTCATTGAACTTTGAATGTCCCTTATTTATCCGGACAAACCTATTGGGGTTGAAAATTACCTCCCTCATAATTTTATGTACATGTCCTTTAAACTAATGCAGTAAATGTGATATTCTACAGTATAATGAGTTACAAGGAGTCAAACACATCCGCCTAATGGTGTTATCAATTACCTACTTCATGTTTATATGTAAATGTCCTTTAAACTTATGCTATTTACTTTATATTCTACAGTATAATGAGTTACAAGCAGTAAAACACATCCGCATGTCTGTTTTTTATTCCATATAGTCTGTTTCATTGTACTTTCAGCGTCCAACATTTACCCGCACACACCTAATGGGGGTATAAATTACATGGTGTTATCAATTACCTACTTCATGATTTTATGTAAATGTCCTTTAAACTTATGCTATTTACTTTATATTCTACAGTATAATGAAACACATCCGCATGTCTGTTTTTTATTCCATATAGTCTGTTTCATTGTACTTTGAACGTCCCACATTTACCCGCACCCACCTCATGGGGGCAAAAATTACCTACTTCCTGGTCCTTTACACTAATGTAGTAAACATGATATGTTACAGTATAATGAGTTACGAGGAGTCAAACACATCCGCATGTCTCTTTATTATTCCAAATAAACTTATCACATGACTAATCGGTTCAGGATCGCTTCACTCTTTCTCTAATTCTGCTTCGCCTTTCCTCTGTCATATTTCCATCAGCTTTGCAGCTTGAACGTTCCGGTTTTCTTTCCGCGACTGCCACTTGGCTGGTCTTCGTTTGTTCTAACACCTCTATGCTTCTCCTATCGCGGTTCGCTGGTTCCGAAACTCATTTTTCTCGAATGATACCCAAAATTTCGAAATTTTCGGGTGCTTCCCGCCATTTCGATAAATTATTGACTTTTTATTCTTCGATTGAGACTCCAGATATCGGCTGAAGTGCACTAGTGAAGGTCTTAACATGCAGTTTTAGGTGATAGAACATATTATTGATCTTTATATTTATCGCAGTACACTAAATTTACAATAACAAAACGTTCAAAAACTCGTTTTGCTTCACGTCATTTTATGTAGGATGGACTTTCTATTTTAAACATCGGTTTTTCAGCATTAGTGCTCAATTTTTGAACGTTTTTAGACCCCCAAAAATGTGAACCGAAATTCTGAATGTGAAAAAAATTTTTAGGTATGGTTCACATTAGTGATCGACCGGGGCGACTTTTTTGGCCGGGGTCGGGGCGGTACCGGGGCTGGAAAAAAATCCCCGGTTGGGGTTGGGGGCCGGGGGCCGGAGTCAGACAAGGAAAATATTATTTCATGACACATACTTGGGGTGGGCATAGGAGGAGAAATAATGAGCGACTGCTCCATTCAGTAGTAAATGGCAAGCGCAAAGTTAGGTGCGCCTTTTCAAATCAAGTTTTATTACTATTTATATCACAAGAAACATTTAGTCCAGTGTTTCATTGTCCGAATCATCAATAAATTCTATGTCGCTGCTATTATCACACTCAATATTATTTGAATCTTCACTACTGCTACTGCTGCTGCTTGCGCCGCATTCTACATGTTCATCAGCCTAAGTGCTTGGGAGCTTCCATGTATTGAATCCAATTGCTCGTAAATTATGCTTTAGAAATAAGAGCTTCTGAAGACTTTCTGGCTTCAATCGAATTCTTGAACCATTAGCTTTGTAAATCACGAGCTGACTTGAATTCGCGTTCGCTGGTCACAGATTTAATAGGCGGGCTGAGGTATTTTTTGAGAGCTAACTTATAGAAGCGAGCATACATGATCATGGGGGTTTGGGAGTTTTCACCCCCCCAAATTTCCACCTTCCGCAAAAAATTTTTCACTCCCCCCAGAATTCACACTTTTTAGAAAAATCATAGGAAGTGTCTAGATTTAAGCGTTTTTAGCGTTCAAATGGCTCAAAATTGTCAAATTTTTGGCGCTTCACGCATCAAATTCTCATTAAATAGTCACTTTTTGACTATATTTTGGTCAATTTAATGCAATTTTTCGAAGTTGTTTCATGTTTTTATGTTCTAGAAAGAAAGAGCATCATCAGAAATGCTTAAAAATCGTGTTCTCAACGCATATCAAGCGTTTTTACGGTAAAAGGGCACTTAAAAATTTTTCTTATTGAACTCTTCCCTGGAAGCGAGTAGAAATGATGGCACACAGTCAATGCCCTAACAGAGCATAAATTTTCTAAGCAAATTAAAATAAGAAACAAAGACTGTGAATATAAATGAGAAAGCTCCGATGAAAAACAAAAGTAATAATCGTTATTAACAAAACCAGAAACAGAAGTAGTGGAATCACAGAGATGTAGCGATTGGGCGGAATAGGTATTGGACGTAATTAATGCGACATATATAAGTTTATCGGATCGAACGCAATTCTGCAGCGCAGTTTACATTCGCCTATAATTAACTTCCGTCCTAATAACTATTACACAAGAAACGCGTTTTAAAGCAGGCGGTTCCCATTCAATTAAATGTAAAAGTGTTTTTTGTAAAAATAGTTTTTTGAAATGGTACGATTTCCACCTAGAAATAGAACGATGTCAACTCTAAATCTTTCAGCCACTAGCTACGAATAAATGAGATAAAAGTAGCATTTGGTTTGATTAGTCAAGCGAAGGAATCGAAAACATGCAGATTGTCCTGAACATTTATTCAGTAAAAGCTGATTTATACACAGTAGCAAAGATATAACAAGGACTAAGTATACATATGGTCGAATCAGTACAGTTCTCAAAATTAACACTTGCCCATTGATAAATAACTGGCAGTATCACATCCTGTACAAAATACAAATTACACTAAATTTTTCCCCGGCCCTGGCCATTTTTTGACCTTGCCCCAGCCGGAGCCGGGGATGCTGAAAAATGGCCGGGGATAGCCGGGGCCGGGGCTCAGTCAATCACTAGTTCACATTTGTGAAACAAATAGCTAGGAAAAAGTGACGGCACTCATGTACTTTAGTGGGTACTACTGTGCCTGGTGCACTCTTACCTTTTGTGTGTGCGGTTACTTTGCTTGCAGCAAACTCAAATAGAAGCGCATGTTCGCAGATTTTATAGCTTTTGCATGTGCTGGTTCCATTTATAGACGTGTTCAAAGCACAATGTCCAACACATAAGCGAGTGAAATTACCTTAAATGTGGTAAAAGCGAGTTAGGGGACTGTGACTGAGCGGGGTTACCAATGTCTTAGGCTTGGGCTTAGTTATGTGCATTCACATTGCTGCCATTGCATGGGCTAAGCCTGGGATGAATGGAGCAATGTTTCTCCATTTATGCCTTAGGCTTAGCCAATGTCTGGCATCAATGTGAATCCGCAAGCAAGAGTGAAGCGAGTGGAGCAATATGAATGCACATTACTAAGCATAAGCCTAACGCATTAGTAACAGGAGTCAGAATGATTCCATTTTTCTTGTTAATTCGCTGAAAAACATAACAAATCGCTGCATACAATCTCAAAATGAACTGGTGTCGTCAAGTGGTTAAGACATCGGATTTCAAATCCAGAGGTCCATAGTTCGAGTCCAACATACTGCAACTTTCTGTTCTTTCATCCTGAGAAGCCTGATGTGCTCCCTCAGTCGAAAAACTTTGATTCCCGTAAAATCAATATTCACACACAAAGGGTAAGTGGGAACCAGGCTCAGTAATACCCTTTAGTGAGACCCATCGAATTTCTCCCAAGTTTTTCAATATTAGGATAAAACGATCCTACAAAAACAGTCTCCATATTTCTTTTGAATACAACAGTGTCTTCAATCTTCAAAGCTTATAGCTTTATGGCAACACAGTCAAAGCCAGAATAATAATAATATTATAATAATATTTATTAGCCAATTGCTACTGTAGAAAATGGAATGAAAACATACATGAAAAAAAGGATTTAATGAAAGATACATTATGTCGAAAGAATGAAAGAAAGTTTACAGCATAGCATAGTAATGGCTGAGATGTACAGGCGAATTGCGCTCACGTACACCCCTTTTGGAACTTATCTAGACAAAGTTTAGAAATCAAATCCTTAAACCGTATAAAAGATTTACAATCAACAATGCTTTGGGGCAAAGTATTCCGAATTCTAGCCAGTCTGGTTCGCAAAGTCGTTTTTCCTACAGTCTAGATGAAATTTGCGGATATAAAGCTTTATATCTCTTACCGATCTGGTGCCCCTTTTGTGCGCGACTTCGAAAAAGTCTTTGAATGAAAGTAACGGTTTCTTGATTATTCTTATAGCAAAAGTAAGATCAAAATGAATACGCCGAGTTTCGAGTCTTTCAAGATTTAACAAACCCAACCATTCATTTTAAGACTAGTGACCTTGTCACCATAGTATTCTTTTCGTAAATCTATGTTGAACTTTTTTATACAGTTAATATCTTTAATCAAATAAAGGTATCAAACTACTGACCTGTACTCCAAAATGGGTCTTACATAGACATTTAAAGCTTTTTACCATTAATTCAATATTCTTTGAGACAAAGCTTTTCTGGTAGACATGCCTTTCATAATTGCGCTTGTCGTTACCAATGCATTAGTGCTATCACATGGACTAAGCCTGAGATAAATGGGGCGAAACCCGCAGAGCGAGCAAAGCGGGCGAAGCAATTAAGGCCCCACTCATGCATTAGCTTTAGCCTATGTCTGGCTCCAGGCTCGTGTCCAGGATTTCGTTCCGTGGAGGGGCTAGACCAAAACTTTAAAAAATAAGGGGGACCAAAGGATGAATTAAAAAAGACGTTTTACGACCACTCAAGCTGTATATACACTTTGTTAATTTTCCTGCCCAGATGTTTCAAATTATGATGGTAATTAATTTGACACCCTCTTGAAAAAAATCTCATTTTTCGAATAAAACCTGTGCAGAACAGTACACATAGATGCAAAATGCGCTTTAGGCTGTGTAAAGACTGAAAATTGAGTTTTTAAACCACGCTTGGGACTAAATAGACTCTGATTATAATTGTGAAATTCGGTGCGCCGTAAATTTTTTGCGATTTTCAGCTAACAAAGCAAAGGGGAGTGAAGGAAAAATCATTCTCATATTTTATCTCTCATCCCCCAGGCCTGTATGGCTCCGATATGATCTTTTAAGCAATCCTGTAAACTTCCATAATTTTTTTCGTAGGCGATGCCTTTACCACATATTAGGTCAAATTCGCACTCCATCCCGTTTTCTAGCTTTTCAGTGTTGTTTGTGCGATATGCAAAACATAAATGGTTCACTTATAACTTTGTAACTTACTCTCAGAATCAAGCGGCTGAGTGGTGAACACATTGCGCTGTAGAGCGAGAGGTCTGAGGCAGAGACCAACTGGGTACCCGGGCCCGGCTGGTCTTTAGGCGTCCGGTCCTGGGCCCGGACCCGGTATTTAGAGGCTGGGCCTATGCCTGAATTATTATTCTATTTAGCTTCTGTGGAGAATAATTGAGCGCGCTTTGTTACCGATAGAAATTAATTCATTTTAAAAATGTAGAAAACATAATTGAAAGATGCTAGAATGAGCTTAGCAGTAAGTGACTGATTGTTTGCAGATTAGATTATATTTTTGTTAATTACTCGCTCTCTGTTATTCCTTTTCTATGCATCTTATTTTATTTCCTTATTTGTGCACACTAAACTCATGTCTGTTCACTTAATTATACGCTTATTTGCACCCTTTGTCTCAGCATGATATCATAACCAGGTTTCAAATTGTTTTTAAATCTTTAGGAGTTCTAAAAGATTTTACAGCTTTACGGATTATTTTCAAATAAATTTTGGTCGCATGTTAAAGTATTCGAGCCATAATCTCAAACCTGTTTTCTTAATTATTCCCTGATGAAGACTAATTTGGTAAAGGTTTTCGCTCAGCATAAGGCAGCTTAAGTAGCTTGGGTTGAACGACATACTTTTGCCTTAATTTCAAAAGCTCAATTACTCGCTATTTTTTCATAACGAATAAAAATGTTCGATTGTGCATAAAATGAATACTATTTTACCAGACTTACGCACGTTTGATAAATTTTTAATTTTTAAACTATAAACTATATAATGAACTGAATCCAAAATATAAAATGCTTAATTTCTAATTAATTTCTTAATTCCTAATTACTTTCTAATTTCTTATCTTAGTATCGTGATTTCTTAATTTCTTGATTAAATAATGATCGTAGTTTGCTCCTCTTGTTCTTCTCTGGAAAAAATGAAAGCAGGGAATTTTCTACTCAAAAAGAAGAACACTTGAATTGCGTGTACTGACCATTATGAAGAACATTGGGACTTTCGGGAATCAAAGATAAAAAATGAGTGAGGCAAGAAATTTGAAGTAATTTTTATGTCGCAAAGATTAACTTTGATTTACACCTATTCGATTTGATTTATACTTTGAATCAATTTAAACAATTTTTGGAGCTTCTACTTTTTCTTTGATGGGATGAACACTCGTCGTGTGCAGTATCTACATCAGTTTAGACATTTTAATGAGAATGAATGAATGATTGACTTCACAGTAGCTAAAAACAGCATTTTCAGTTTTCAGGGTAATGTCTGATCTAGTAAAGTGACAAAAATAAAAAATGTTATAACGAAATATCAAACATGCTCCTAGAGTAAGTAAAAATTAAGATGCCAGAAATGTTCACTTAACATTGGAGTGTGGAATACAATTTTCTAAAAATCTTGAAAAAAAAGATCAATGCAGAACTGCTTATCTACATATATTTTCTTAAACTTCACTATAATCTGTCAAAAACGCGCAATTTAGCACTACCCAATGCAGAAAGTACGTAGCATAAATGAAAAATAGAGAGATTATTTCCAGGTTGTTTAAGGTAAAGCCTGAAATATCCTTAGATAGTATCGTGATAAACTAAGAGCTAAATATTTAATACTAATTCCTTCAGTGCTTAGATAAATATGTACTACATTTTATACTTCTGCCTTTATATAACTAACTACCATGTTCTTAAACATATGCACTTATTTAGTATAATATGCATATAACTTGTGTACTGGTTCCTACACTTAGTACACATAGGGGCCCAGGCCCGTTGGAAAATTTTAAACTCGGGCCCGGTTTTCCTCGGGCACAGGCACGTAGCTCTGGGGGGATGGGTGGACCGACCCCCCTCCCCGAAATTCAGAAAAAACCGGAAAAATATGACTTTTTAAACGTTATTTTGTGCTATTTTTGGCCTTTTTGGGCCCCGGACCCCCCAAAATTTGTGTTGGTCCCCCAAAATAGGACGGCCAGCAACGTGCCTGCTCGGGCCTGGTCGTTCACTGGTCTGAGGATCAAAACCGGCTACTGCAACTTATTTTTTCTATTGGAAAAAGCCCTTTATATACCTTAATGATGAAAAAGGTAGAAAAATTCGGTTGGGGGACTTAAGTGAATATGTACTTATATTTGGGCATTTTCGGATTTTTTGCGGAGAAGTGCTGCACAAAATAATTCTTATAATGCCATGAGCATAACAATGATCGTAAAAATTTTAATATATCGCTCTTTTTATTATAGCATAACGACTTTCATCAGCAGCTAAGCTTAAGACTAAGGATAATTAAGGCAGATAATTTTGTAACAGGTATTACTGTTCTTTAGAAGATCCTAGCGCTGAAAATAGCGCCAAAAATTTAATTCTGGGAATCTATCGATTTCGGGGGAGATACTTCAAATTCTGGGAGGTCCGGTGCGTCAAGACCTTAGACCGTCCCCTTACGCCCGTGTGTGGCTACGGGCCTATGTATATGCTTGCATACATTGGAGTCCAATTTTTCGGCTGCGCCTTATGAAAACCGCGCTTTGAATGCTGCAAACTGAATAATCTGATGTTTTTCTTCGATTATTACGTTTGTAAATTGTTCCATTCCTGGCGGCCCGTTTTCGCTCTACAGTTAAAGAAATTTTATTACAGCGAATGAAAATTTTAGGATCTAGTATGCCGCGGCCTTTTTCAGATGCGCGACTATTAACTGAAGCACATTAATTTCAGTTGGAAGCATACTTGTAACAAGGCGAACGGGGGATCCCCCAAAGATGGTCATCACCGCTCCACCCCATCTAAGACTCAGAAAATTACCCTCTTCCTTGATTTTGACGAAAACGAGCGTTTTTGTCCATTTTTTAGCCATTTTTGATAAAAAATCAGCGGTCATTAACCTCCCTCCCCTGAATTGCCGGGGAACCCTCAACCGAAATTTCGAGCGTTGCATGTACACATGATAATGAGACTTTAATTAAGTAGTCGCCGCGGAAGCGTTAAAGAAGAACCAATTAATAATATGCTGAAAAATTGATGCAGTAAAAAGGATTTTCAAGCCGGCAAGCGAAATTGGGCCGCTTGGAATGGCACAGACTACGTATTGAAAACCTAAAATGGTGTAAAGTTTAGATTGTAAATAAGAAATGTGTGACGTCATAAGTCCGACCCTTAGCTCGAGAACGACGCTGTGGATGTCGGGCGCGTCTCTTGATAGTAATCACTGTATGTCGAATGGCTCACCCTCTTGTGCCAAATTTATGCTAAGTAACAGTAGCCCGAAAAATAGTGAACGCGCGAGCGACGTACTTTACGGCCCTGGTTTTGTACAAAAATTAAGAGAGCATTTCGTACGACTCGCCGTCGGCGATGGATCGATCTCAAAACCATCACACAATTCTAGGTATATATTTTATATTCATGCTTACGTGGCAAAAATTTTGCAGCTAAAAACCAATTTTTTACTTAATGCGGAATTATGCGTTGAAATTGCGTTGACTATAGGATGAAGTTATGTTAATTTATGATTTTTTATCCTTTCATAATAAACTATTAAGAAATTTGTTGATAAGAATTTGTTCGCGTAATAATATTTAAGTTTATATTATATTAAATTATTTTCCTTGTACAGATTCGAATTTACAATACCTGACGAATTTATTAAATTTCACGATATAATTCAATTATTTATCAAATAATAAGCGAATTAGGAAGAGAAAAAGCGGACCCTGGTGACTGCCCTCACCGCTGAGCTTCTTATTACATCTGTACATGTGATTTGATGGACGATAGTTTTTCGAAATAAAGGGAGAAATATGATTTCGGAGGGTCGAGAAGTTTTCTAGTTTCGTAAAATGAAAAAATGATGCATTTTTAATTCTAAATAAGACGCCAATTTTTTAAAATCTAAAACAAAAAATGGATAAATTGCGAAATGATGGATTAAATACTATTTTGGGACGGGGCGTTGAATAGGCTTTAGTAGACGTGTTTGGTTGCCTTACAATTTATACATAATCTTATTCGAGGCTTTCAATCAACTCGAAAACTTTTTTTACCCCCCCCCCCGTTAAAAATTTTCAGATTCAGCCGAATTTTTGATTTTCTGAAAAATTATCGCAAAATGACGCTTCGGTTTTTCTCCTCCCCCTAGTTTCGATGCCATGCATGTATTGTTACATACGACAGACATGCACGTCATGGAAATTCTGGGAGGGGGAGTCGGAATTTCGAAGGTACTTTTCGGGCTCGAAAATGGCCAATATAAGGGATGTCCCGGAGCCGGCGTTTTACCGGGGCCCGGGCAAGGTGTTGTGTATACTCAGTCCTGTATCCAGAATTTTTTTCAGGGGGATCGCAAATTTCATAGTCGGAAGGAAATTAATATTCTGGCGTGAAGCGCTGAAAAATTTGACATATTCTCCATGTCTAACTTGACTTTGAGCACTTTTGAGCGATTTAGAAGGCAAAAAGTGCACATATACGAGTACAATAAATCCGGCGCAAAACTTCAGAAAATTTTTACGTTTTTATGCTGCAATAATCAATTTCGCACCTTTTTGAAGAGGAGGAGTGTAATAAATTTGATTTCACGCATAATTTTATCTGGAAAAAGATTTAAATACATATGTAGTAAATAGCATGCCTGGTCAATGGCCGGTCTTCCCCGTTGATATCGGGAGCGAAAAATTTTGGTAAGGGTTGTTTTGTCGTGAAACTTTACCTCACGATTTTCAAATAAATAATAAATTTATACGTGCATTATGTATCTTTGTTTTATCAGTCGAAGTAAGGGGAGAGCTTAATTTGCTTTTGATAATAGCATTCACTAAGTTGATACAAATATAATTTTGTGTGTGTGTGTCACGGTTTTTTTGTATTCGGCAAAGATTTTTCGCGATGTACAAAGACTTTTGGGGACCGTCTTTGTACATGTACAAAGATTTTTTGGAAGACAAAAACTGCAGAAAAGGTTCGAAATTCGCGAAAATTCTCGGCGCTCCGCGCCGAAATGAGCAATTCTGTGTTCTATTTATCTTTATAATTTCAGAAATTGCATTTTGAAAGGAAAAATGCCAAATTTTTTGGCGCTTCGCGCCGTTTTGAGACGATTATTACTGATTTTTGCCCTCAGAAACCTAGAAATTGCTAAAATACGTAACCAAAGGTCGAACAACTCTGTTTTTGCCACACTGAAATCGCTACTGTACCATATTATAGTACCCAAAAATTTGTGTGTACGAAATATACAAAGAATTTTAGGCACCATCTTTGTACATGTACAAACGGACCTCGTACAAAAAAACACTGGTGTGTGTGTGTGTGTGTGTGTGTGTGTGTGTGTGTGTGTGTGTGTGTGTGTGTGTGTGTGTGTTATGCTTTTCAATAAACTGTGCAATGGTCTACGTTAGTAGATGCATATTTTCTTATACATTTTGCATAATATCGTGCGATCAAATTTCCATTTTAGTAATCAACTTTATTACTTGACTGCTTGTAGTCGAAGGAATACACAGTTGCATATTTCTGATTAGTTGGTCGTTTGTTTAGTTAGCCGGTTGGTTTGGCTGGTTGTTTGGATGGTTGATTAGATGGTAGGCTGATTATTTGGTTATGTATTGATTGATATGTTTTGGTTACACAGTTGGTTCATTGGTGTGCACGTGTTATTTACTTCCATTTCTTGTGCTTCAATATTGATTATAGTTTGCATTTGTCTTTGACCTTTCACTTGAAATTCTTGTTGATACTTGCAGCCTCGACCATTGATATTAAACGGTCTACCATTTATACCGGGTTGAACTTATTGCCCAGGTGTGGTAAATAGTAATCTTGATTAAATTAATGGCGCGAAGCGCCCAAAATTCGACCATTTCCACGCTGCGAAATGTCAAAAACATGTATAGTTTTATATCTGAAAATTATGAAAAAAATTCAAGGGGGAACCCCCCTCCCTGTTTAGCCTTCCCCTTGGATACGGGCCTGTGTTTACTAGTATATGCTTAGCCTGTTAGTGTACATGTAAGATCTTTAATTAGTGCTTTTTGCAATGGTACATAATTATACAAATGCTGAAATGGATTGATTGCAGGTTTCCTCCGTATGACGGCTTTAGATTAGAAGCTGTAGGAAATACTAAAAGGTTTGAAAAATATCAGTGATGGTCCTAATACTAAATCAGTCCATTAAAATGCCAATTAGTGCTAAATCTTAAATATGCAAGCTATGTATCTTTAGATTTTCAAAAGTTCATGACTTATCTCCGGGGAGGTCAAGAATCGCAAGGAAATTTTAAAGTGCATAATAGAATACGCACATCACTCAAGATTTAAGCTCTCAATGAATGTTACTTTTCAAGATGAATAGAAATTTTCTCTATGCTACGTGTTGGTCATTTTATTTACAGTAACGATTAAGTTGACCACAAAAAATCAAATAAAATAAGCACTTTAGTATATAGTACGCATTTTTATGTTTAACCTGATCATCTTTGTGCCAATTTCCACTGAGAAGAATGAAAGTCAGGAAAAAGCTGTTAAATTAAGTTTTGATGTTGATAACGCTGAATTTACGTTATTGCGCAGTTTCTGATCAATTTGAAGCACTTTTGAATAAAGTTTTTAATTTTTATCCGTTTTTGGCCTTCATTCTGCCTCATTTCCCCACAAAATTTTTAATTTTTCAATTCTAGTGGGGGCCTAGACCGCTCAGATATTGGTGTAGTATGTCTCCACCTTTCCAAAAATGCATCCACCTAGGTGTAGCATGTCTTCACCTCACCTAAATTAATTTTTTTATGGATAGGAAGACATCCAGCTTCCTTGGTGTGTCCCCACCTCGATAAAGTTTTTTTTTGTTTTTTGTTGTTGTTTTTTTGTGTTTTTTGTTATTTTTTGTTTTTTCTGTTTTCTTTGTTTTTTTTTGTTTTTATCACTGAAAAAATTATATCGCTAATTATTGCGAGATAAGTTCAAGAAAAAATAACTAAATAAGGGAGACTGTCTTGCTATTTCGGCGATGATGTCGTTGAAAGGCGTCTGGATATGCTGCTTCTTGTACCAATATTGTGCTAAATGCCCTGGAAGCAAAGTAAGCGACGTGCATTTAGCACAATATTGGTACAAGAAGCAGCACGCCTTTCAACGACACCATCGCTGGAATAACAAGACACTTTCCCCTTATTTAGTTCTTTTTTCTTGAACTTATCTTGCAATAATGAACGATATTATTTTTTTCAGTGATAAAAACAAAAAACAAAAAAACAAAAAAAAAATTTTATCGAGATGGGGACACACCAAGGAAGCTGGATGTCTTCCTATCCATAAAAAAATTAATTCAGGTGAGGTGGAGACATGCTACACCTAGGTGGATGCATTTTGGAAAGGTGGAGACATACTACACCAATACCGACCGCTCAAGCCCCCCGGTGCATGTCTGTTCATGACAATACGAGCTTGGTTTTTTAAAAAGGTCTGTAAAAGTATGAATTACGACCAGATCATCATTTTTTGACGTAAAACAGAAACGATATTTATCTATGATTCTAGGTCAGGGCACCAAGAACTGCGATCAGAGCGTGTGGGATCTCGCTTCCTCCTAAAGCTGATAATTTGATTAATTTTATGCATTCTATCCGGTCGGATTGAACAAATCATACGAATGAATTTCACTCATAAGATCTCAAAAAAATAGAATAAAGATTTATCATCTGACATAGGCTATTTATTCTGATAGACGCCCTGTGGCGTAGTGGCAAACACCGTTGCACCTGGTGCAGAAGGTTGACGGTTCGAATCCTACGCAATGCAAACGAGTTTTCTCTTCCTGGAGGCACACGAATAAAACTCGTGCATGAACACTTGGTAGTGACAGGCTGAAGGATAGCCGACTTTAAAGTTCGATTATCTATCGAGACCTCCCGTGTCAAACCCCTATAAACGAGACATATTGGCACGCTAAATGGAAGTTATAGGCAGTGGCGGATCTAGGATTTTCCTAAGGGGGGGGCGGTACCCCTAAGGGGGGGCGGAACCCTGACTTGGGCGGAAAAATTAGCCGTTTTAACCCAAAAATCGCAAAAAATCGCTCAAAAATGCTTAATTTTTCGCACTTTTTTGGGCCAATGGGGGGGGCGGTGGCCCCCCTCGCCCCCCTAAATCCGCCCCTGGTTATAGGCTATTTATTCTGAGATGAACTATAAAATTAATAAATAAATCACAAATATCGATAATATGATAATGGTAATATTGATAATAATGAATATCAATAAATATATTATTCACTCCTTTGAAAGCTAAGCGAATACGCTGAATTTAAATTGCTCAAGTTGAATCCAAATCTACATTTGGGATATAAAAAAATCCAACGACCAAATTTTGCTATTTGAATTCGTCATTATTTTTGAAATAGACCATTTTTTCGTTTCTTACAATTTCCTAGATTGATTTTGAAAGAGAATCCAATAGTCTTATAATTAATTATGAATGTTTTAGCCCTGGGCCGGGCGAGCCTTGCTCCATGGGACGTCTTTAGTGAATGCGCGTCAAAAACATCGGTTTTCGGCGTTTTTAATGACGCGCTATTTTCCCGAACTATGAAAACAATGAAATTTTGTAAAAAAAATTTCAAAAAATTGAATAATTTGAACAAAATCTAGTCAAAAAACGAATGTAAGGCGCGAAGCGTCGAAAATTCGACACATTTAAGCAAATAGATGACCAAAATCGCTTGAAACGGCGCCTTCTCTACGAATTTTTCGGAAACTTGTGGAAAATTGCGATTTCTGGGGGGGGGTGAAAAAATGTCCCAGGAGGTTGTGAACCCCCTCCTCGATATCATTTATGATACGATCCCACAACGCGTATAAAGTCTGAATTATCCGCTATTTCACTCACCTTTTCGTTATACGTTCGTTTGATGATTAAACCCGTCAGTTGATGTTTTATAGACTGAATTTTTTCAAAGTACTTTTCGACTGATCGATAAATTTCAGAGTTAAAAAACGGACGACGTACAAAAGGCGGACGGCGAGCTGTGACGAATTGTCGTCGTCTTCCGATGACCGTAATTTTCCGTTCTACGGCGATCCGCCGACGTCTTGTCGTCGTCTAGGCATCGTCGAACACCGAGTTTTGACGGTGGCGCACGATTCACTGCCGTTGTCGGACTCGAAATCGTCCCAGGGTAACTACGCGTGGGCGTGGGCGTAAGGGGGCTGGGGTATGCACCCCGGAAGGCTGAATACCCCCTAAAAACCGAAATACCCCCCAGAAACCAAAATACCCCCAGAATTCAATTTTTGAAATTTTTCGTTTTTATCGCGATTTCTCGACGCCAATGGATAGTAGATGAGAAACCTTGAAAAATGGCGTTTCTTAGACCAGTTTTTGACCTTTATAAAATCTTGCACTCACCCCCTCCCTCAGAATTTTGGTGCTGCCCACCTATGAGGGTAACCCAAAATTTTTTCGTGGCGCATAAGAAAAATACTCGTGACACTTCAATTTTTCTTTATTTTTTATTAAAATTTTTACATTTTTTCTATTTTTTATGCTTCAGACGAGATTTTGGCGATTTCAATTTTTCTGCGATTTCAATTTTTCTTGATTTTTTTGGCATGATTTTGAAGTTTTTCGATTTTAGTTCGTTTTTTTTGGCAAAATTGTGACTTTTCGATTTTTCATCATGCTTTAGACAAGATTTTGACATTTTTCGACTTTTGTTAATTTTTTTCATCATAAATTTAATATTTTTCGATGTTTTTTATTTTTTTGGCTTAATTTTAATCTTTTAATTTTTATTTATGCTTGAGACAAAATTTAGACATTTTTCGATTTGTGTCAATTTTTTGTTCGACGTTTTCGAGTTTGTTTTTTCGGCAAAATCTTGACCCTTTTTCTTTTTTAAATTTTTGACAAAATTGTGATCTTTTTCGATCTTGTTTTTTTTTGGCAAAATTTAGACTTTTTGGATTTTTGTTTATTTTTTATCAAAAGTTTGACGTTTTACGATTTTTGTTTATGCTTTAATCAAGAGTTTGACATTTTTCGACATTTGTTGAGTTTTGGCATAATTTTGATACAAAATTTTTACATTTTACGATTTTTGTTTATTTTTGGCTAAATGTCTGCATTTTTCGATTTTGGTTTACTTTTTGGCAAAATAGGCTTTTTCGATTTTTGTTTGCATTATGACAAAATTTACAGCTTCGAATCTGTTTATTTTTTGTATAAATTTAGACCTTTTCCGTTTCTGGTTTACTTTTTTGAGAATCCAATTTTTATTAATTTTTTGGCATAATTTTGACATTTTTTGATCTTCCTCGGATCAAAATTCTGACATTTTTCCATTTTTATTAATTTTTTTTGGCAAAAGTATGACATCTTTCGCTTTTTGTCCATTTTCGATCAAAAGTTTGACGTTCATTCGGTTTTTGTTTATTTTTGGCATAATTTTGACATTTTTTGATCTTCCTCGGATCAAAATTTTGAAATTTTTCCGTTTTTGTTATTTTTTTGGCAAAATTATGACATTTTTCGATTTTTGTCCATTTTCGATCAAAAGTTTGACGTTTATTTGGTTTTTGTTTATTTTTTGGCATAATTTTGACTTTTTTTGATCTTCCTCGGATCAAAATTCGGACATTTTTCCATTTTTATTAATTTTTGCCAAAAGTGTGATATTTTTCGCTTTTTGTCTATTTTCGATCAAAAGTTTGACGTTCATTCGGTTTTTGTTTATTTTTGGCATAATTTTGACATTTTTTGATCTTCCTCGGATCAAAATTTTGAAATTTTTCCGTTTTTGTTATTTTTTTGGCAAAATTATGACATTTTTCGATTTTTGTCTATTTTCGATCAAAAGTTTGACGTTTATTCGGTTTTTGTTTATTTTTTGGCATAATTTTGACATTTTTTCGATCTTCCTCGGATCAAAATTTTGATATTTTTCCATTTTTGTTAATTTTTTGGCAAAAGTATGACATTTTTCGATTTTCGTCTATTTTCGATCAAAAGTTTGTCGTTTATTCGGTTTTTGTTTATTTTTTGGCATAATTTCGACATTTTTCGATTTCGGTTTATTTTTTCAAAGCTGAGCCATTAAGACAACACGGTTGCTTTCAGACCCCTTAAGCAGGCCATCTAACACTTTGCACATCAAACCGACTACTTCTATAGCGGTGTTGAGGCAATTATTCGAAAGCAAGGCTAAGCTTAGCCCAAATTTTAACTCCGACGTGGCAACTGGCAGAAATTGTGGCCAAAATTCGACTAAAAAACTAATCAAAATCGACAAAGTCGAAAGACTTCTCGATGGCGAAACCAATAACTCGACCAAAACCGACGAATTGGAATTCGTCCAAATCGCCAAGCGCCTCAAAAATCTTCGATCCGAATGCATTATAGCTAAAGAAATTCGAGGCAGTGTAAACTAGATTCTTTTTTAGCGCAAACATACTTTTTAATCTTCAAAATTTTATTTGGATTTGTGGTAAGTGTGGTGTAAAGTTAGAAATTCGAGATAGTGTAAACTAGATACTTTTTTTAGTGCAAGCATACTTTTTAATCTACAAAATTTTATTTTGATTGTTGGTACATAAGTGTGGTGTAAAGTTGCCGAAGGGATTATAGCGAAAGAAATTTAGGCTAGTGTAAAGTAGGTTTTAATTCAGTGTAAACCAAGTGTTTTATCTGCAAAATTTAATGTATGCAAATTGGTGGCGGTAAGTGTGGTGTAATGTTATCGGATGTATTGAATAAATTCAAAATAGTGTAAAGTTGATTTTAATTAGTGTCGACCAATTTTTTAATCTACGTACAACTTAATGCGAATTGGTAATATAATGTGGTGTGAAGTTCCAGAATGAATTATTTTGAAATGATTTTAGGATAGTGTAAAGTAGATTTTAGATTTAGTGTAAAGCAATTTTATTCTACGAAATGTAATGCAAACTGGTCGTAAGAGTGGTATAAAATTGCCGAATGTATTGAAACGGAAGATATTCAAGATATTTTAAACTGAATTATTTATATAGTTTATAATACATTTTATTTTAGTGTTAACTGAATTCTGATTCAAAAACTCGATTTAAACAGGTGACATGTGTGGTTTAAATCATAAAGTTGTCGAATGCATTAAATCGATAGAAATTCAAGATGTTATAAACAAATTTAAATCTGCATAGTGTAAAATCAAATCTTATTTTTTGAAGTGTAAACGAAATTCCATTTTGCAAAACTTGACGTGAATTTGGTGCCGTATGCGGTGTAAAGTCGCATTTGGTTCGTGCTTTGAGCATTTTAATCATTTAAGCTTTTTTTGTCAAAATTTGTAATAATTACTTAAAACTTTTTTTGTTAATTCATATTTATTGTGTTTGATTCGAGCTTCACACCTAATATTGTCATTCATCAATTGATTTATTTGGTTTTTAATGTCTAGTTTATTAATATATAGTGATATTTATCCATAATTTTCTTATGGCAATAATCTTGGCTTAGTGCACAGTATGGGAATTCTGGGGGTTATAAAGTGCCCTTTTTGGGCCCGAAAATGGTAGGTACGCGTCAAAAACATTGTTTTCTGCGTTTCTGACGATGCGCTCTCTTTTTAGAGTATAAAAACGTGGAAAAAATTGTAAAAAAACTCAAAAAAAAATTGAAGAAATGGAATAAAATAAAGTCCAAACATGAGTGTGATGGCGCGAAGCGCCTAAAATTTGATACTTTCGAGCTAATAGATAGTTAAAAACGGTTAGAAAAGCACTTTTTCTACAAATTTCTAAAAAGTTTTCGGGAACTTTCGAAAAATCGCAAATTCTGGGGGGCGGAGCAATCCCCGGTGGTTCCTAAAGCACCGTTTCCCAAGATCATGCACGCATACTACCCCTCCCAAAGTCGGAAATGGGCGGTCCCAAAATTTTGGCAAAAACTTGCGTTGTTTCCCATTTTCGGCCAAAAATTGATGGTCATTCATCCTCTTAAAAATGGCCGACTATCCCCTTGCAAACTTTTTCAGCTCTAACGTGTATGCCCAAACAATCGTACATTTAATGGATCAGTTCGCCCAAAATGGGCCTTCTCCGTCCCTCCTAAATCGATATTTTTCATCCCGCCCCGAATTTCAAGGAGAGTATATAAAATTTGGCGCAAAATAAATTATAAATTGAAGATGATAAGAATGAAATTATTTAAAATAAACCAGAAATAAATTTGTTTCTGCGTTTTTTGACCAAATTTGATTAAACGAGCTGAAATTTTGAGCCTTCACGCGAGTTTGTATGAGGTTTTATTCGTTTTTTTAAATTTATTTTTATTGATTTATTTTTCCATTTTTTATTTATATTTATTTTATTTTTTTATATTTTATTTTTATTTATTTTTATTTATTTTATTTCTTTTTTTGGCATGATTCTCTTTTCAATTTATTAAACGAATTATTTTAGTCCTATTATTTCGCTCACTATAGAGTGTCGTAAAAGTTCATGAGGAAATTGAGAGGCGTAGTTCGCCCCCGCCTCTGATTCCGCCTGCGGATTTCTCTGTGCCAAAGCAAGACCCTGTTGAATCAGAGGGCATCGGTAATGGGCGTGGCCAAACAAGCCCCGCCGCCCCTCCAATCAGCTTGGACCAGATAAAAGTAAACTTTACACTGTATAATTTGATGAGGCGGGACCATACACGCATTTCATAGGCAGGGTGGGGTAGCGCAAATTGAAGTTTTTTTAGTTTTTCCAATTTTCAAATTTTTAGAATTTTTTGGAATTTTAAATTTGTAAATTTTCCTCGATTTTCAAGCAAAATCTTTATGTTTTTGGAGATCGTTAGTATTTTTTTCATTTTTCAAGCTAAAACGCATAGATATATGCAGATGGTTATTTAGAGAAGTCATTTCCCCTACGAAAATGGTAGGTTACCCTTCTTAATTCTAAGCCGTTAGATTAGTTATGGGCGGGGTAATCGTGATTGGGGAGCATGCATTGAACGGGAGGGGGTATTCGGAGATCCCCTCCGCGTAGCATTGATCCCAATCACCCCAAAGTCAAGAAAACGTTTGACCTCCCCAACATAGGTGGGCAATGTCGTCCACCCGCGCCACCGGGTGGCGCCAGAAGGCACTTCGGTACCTTCAGAACTCCAGCCGGGTGGCGCCAGAAAAAACAGTTTTTGATTGGGGGAGGTAGAATTTTTTGACCCAAAAATGAAAGAAGTGAAAAATGATACAACCAACTAACTAGCCAACCAACCAATCAACTAACCGGTCAACCAACGAGCCAACTAGTCAACCAAACAACCAACCAACCGGCCAAACAACCAACCAACAACTAACTGACCAACTAACCAGCCAACTAGCCAATCAAACAACTAACCATCCACCTACCCATTAAACAACTAACCAACTGGCCAAACAAACAAACAGCCAACCAACCAACCAACTAGCCAACCGCTCAACCAACCAACTAGTCAATCAACCAACCAGCTAAACAACCAACCAAATAACCTACCAACCAACCGGCCAAACAACCAACCAACTAACCAGCCAACCAACCAACCAACTAACCAATCAAACAACCAGCCAACCGGCCAAACAACCAAGCAACCGACCTCAACGAAAAGGATTCCGGTACACTCCAGAACCAAAATCCATTGCCCAGGTATGCTCCCGCAACCGTTTTGTTAAAAAATTGCGTTTTTAAAGGTCATTTTATGTGTTTTTGTACAATTTTTCGCCATAATTTGGAGTCATTTACCCCTACCCCTCTGAAACTGGCCGGGCGGCACCGAAATTCTAGAGGTGCAAGATTTTTCAAAGGTCAAAACGTGGCCCTAAAAATGGTTGTATGGCGGAAAAATACCATTTTTCGACGTTTCTCATCGAGCACTATCCATTGGCATAAAAAATTGTAAGAAAAACATAGAAAAATTATCAAAAATTAATTTTTTGGGGTTTTTTGGTTTTTCTGGGGCTGCATACCCTCCCCAACCACCCCCCCCCCCCCGCAAGCCCACGTGTGCTCCCAACCCCGCTTTAAACTTTGAACTGTTGGAGAGACGAAGGAATACTACTATCCCCACTTTGAATGGGATTTTCCACTGTCGTACATATCAGATTAGCGTACTCTACTTACATGTGCGAGCTCATATCCACTTATCTTTTACAATTGCTTCAATCGTATAATTATTTATTCGTTGGTTTATTTATTTTTCAAATTTATTTATGTATTTGTTTTTGATTATTCATTTTTTATCAATGTAAAAATGTGTTTTTTTTCTAAATTTTTTTATTTATTTTTAAGTCAATGTTTTTTAAATTTTTTTATCAATGTAATTTATTTTTTTATCATGTAAATGCATAAAACGAAAATCAGGACAAAAATGGTTTTTTTATCGACGTATGAACTTTTTTAAAGCTATTGAAATGTGTCAATATAAGTAATTAATGTTGATTATAATCAAAGCTTCCATTAGACAATTGATTTAGCAAAAATATGTACGTTTTAAAAGGTTCAGAAAGTAACTTCGTATACGGGAGCACGATTTCGTCAATGCATTAATTATTTTTATCTTTCGTTTTGTCATTTTTGTTTATTTTCAGTTTTTATCGCACACAGTTATTTTTGACTTCATATTTTATTTGTTTATTTGTATGTATTTATTATTATTTTTATTTTACTTCATTTGAATTTTCCCGTACCTGCCCAAAATTTTGATTCCGCGGGCTAAATTTTGGGGCATTAATTAATTAACCAATCGATGAATATCATTCAATAATAATAATGTTTATGATTATTCACAGGTGTGCAAGGTCAAACTTTGAGGGGGGTGAAAATCGGAAATCGTGTAGCTATGTGCTTCGTATAAACGAGTCTATAGCCTTTTTGGGGCTCACAAAATTGACTATGTATATAGCCGTTTTGGGCTCAAAAAACTAGCTATATGCAGCCTTTTTGGGCTCACAAACATAGCTGTATTAGCCTTTCTGGACTAACAATAGCTATTTAGCCTTTTTTGAAGTCGAAAAAATAGCCAAATATGTATATCCTTTTCAAACGAAGAAAAGACAACTACATACATACAGTGGCGGATCCAGGATTTTCCTAAAGGGGGCGGTACCCCTAAGGGGGCGTAAGTAACCCTGACTTGGGCGGATAAATCAGCCGTTGAAACCCGAAAATCGCTAAAAATCGCTCAAAAATCCTTAATTTTGCGCACTATTCTGGCCAATGAGGGGGACGGCCGCTCCCCCGCCCCCATTAAATTAGCCCCTGCATATATAGCATTTCTGAGCTCACAAAGTAAGTTTCTGAGCCGGAAAAAGGAAGGCTATATAGCAATGCTCTTTCGGTCAAAATGCCTGTATAGCTATCAGTTTTTCGAAGCTTAGGGGGAATACCCCCCCCCTCGCCCCCATGCTTTTGTATTTTATTATTATTTAATTACTATGTTAAATTTATTTATTTAAATATTAATTTATACTAAATTTTGACGAGGTGGAATTTATTTATTAATCACCGGTTCTTTACACCTTTGTACGTTTCCTGATCAAATTATTTTCAAGTAATTTTTACTAGAAAGTAATTTGAGCTTTCATCCTCATATAATTTTATGTTGTTTTCGTTCTTTTGAATAAAGAAAAACTTTCCCTAGAAAACGGACGCATTTTTTACCGTGGCTTCCTACGGCGCGGAAAAAGTGTCGGTCGATAGCAGCGACGGCTTCGTTGAAAACGTCGCGACAGCGCTACGCGTCGAGCGACGCGGCGCGCGACGGCGACGCTTTGTCGCCGTTGTCCGACGACGGCGAAGACGGCAGCGACGCGTCGACGACGCTGCTGCGATTCGAGTTCGAAGGATCGCACGTCGTGTTGTCGAAGAGCAATTTGGCCGATGGCGACCGGAAAAATTCGGTAAGTCGGTGTAAAGTGCTCATGATTAATATATAATTAAGTCGGCGTAAACTGCTTATGATTAATATAAAATTCAGTCGGTGTAAACGGCCTATGATTAATATAAAATTCAGTCGGTGTAAAGTTCTTATGATTAATATAAAATCAAGTCAGTGTAAATTGCTTATTTTTAATATAAAATTAAGTCGGTGTAAACTGCTTATGATTAATATAAAATTAAGTCGGTGTAAAGTGCTTATGATTAATATAAAATTAAGTCGGTGTAAAGTTCTTATGATTAATATAAAATTCAGTCGGGTTAAAGTGCTTACGATTAATACAAAAGTAAGTCGGTTTAAAGTTCTTATGATTAATATAAAATTAAGTCGGTGTAAATTCGCTTATTTTTAATATAAAATTAAGTTGGTGTAAACGGCTTATGATTAATATAAAATTGAGTCGGTGTAAACTGCTTATGATTAATATAAAATTAAGTCGGTGTAAGCTGCTTATGTTTAATAAATAAAATTAAGTCGGTGTAAACGGCTTACGGTTAATATAAAATTCAGTCGGTGTAAAGTTCTTGTGATTAATATAAATTAAGTCGGTGTAAACGGCTCATGATTAATATAAAATTCAGTCGGTGTAAAGTTCTTATGATTAATATGAAAATCAAGTCATTGTTAAGTGCTTATGATTAATATAAAATTCAGATCGGTGTACAGGTGCATAGGATTTATATTAAAATCAGTCGGTGTAAAATGCGTTCGATTAAAATAAATATCAATCGGTGTATGGTGAATATGATTAAAATAAAGAAGTGCTTCACGATTAACATATGAAGTCGGTCAATATAAAGTGTACATAAAAATAAACGTGATTAGGTGTAAAGCGCGTTGGATTAACAAAAGTCAATCGGTGTAAAGTACAAATGATTAAAATTAAAGTCAGTCGTTGTAAAAGGTGCATACTCTTCGGGTCCATTAGCGGCCGAGCAAATGGGGTTAGCGCTGAAAAATCCCTGGTATATGATTAAAATAAAGGTCGGTCGATTTAAACTGCATTTGATTATGATAAAATTCACTCGGTGTAACAGTTGGTGTAAAGTCCCTTGGTGAATTACAGTAAAAGTCAGTCGATGTAAAGTGCGTTTGATTAAAACTGGACAGTCAGTGTAAAGTGCATATAACTAAAGGAATAGTCAATTGGTGCAAAATGCTGATGATTAAAATTAAAATCGATTGTTGTAAAGTGCATTAGGAGTGAAATGCATATGATTAGAATAAAAGCTATTCGGTGTAAAGTGCATGTGATTTAAACTGAAGTCAGTCGGTGTAGAGTACGCATCATTAAAGTAAAAGTCAATCTGTGCTAAATGCATATGATTAAAATAAAAGTCAGTTGGTTAAAGCGCGTACGCCTTAACATAAAATTCGCTAACTCTTAGAGTAAATATGATTAAAATACGAGTCAGTCGGCGTAAATTGCTTATGACTGGAATTAAAATTCGGCTGCTGAAAATTCGGTCGATTTATACTGCATTTGATTAACACCTGCAGCTGAAATTCGGTCGGTGGGTGTAAAATGTTTATGTTCAAAAAATTGATGGCTGAAAATTGGGTCAGTCAAGTGTAAAGTGTGTAAAGTGTTAAATGTCAGATAGTGTAAAGTGCCTGTGATAAACTGACGATGACGAGCTAAGTACTTTTTCCAAGTCGATCGCGACAGTTACGCTTTGCTTCTTGTAAGATAAATAAGCGAGCTGCCAGCATTCATCCATGAATTTTCGAATTGTTACGTTACCTGTGCGGTGAAATGAATCCAAAAATGCTCACATTTAGCTCTCATTTTAATTTCAAGGCTTAGTGCATTTGAAGCGAGATAGTGTGTGCGGGGTAAATCCGTTATAATAATATTCCGGTTAAAATTTTAGTGTAAAGTGTTTATCCAGGCGTGCGCGGGAGCAGGTGGATTGGGGGTCTAATGCGCCCCCCAGAATGGAAAAATGGGAGATTCTGCGGGAAAAATAAGGCAGGAATGAATACAGCGGATGAATGAGAATTAAAATTTTCTTTTAAAGCGCTTTAAATTGATCCGGAATCGCAGTATTAATGTAGTTTTAACGCTATTTTAGCGCTTGTACCAGTTTTTGAGGTCATTTTGGCCCCCTAAAAAGCTTTATTCTTACCCCTTCCTACGGCCATGCTGCGCATTGTATAACATTAGCTTATCTACCATACATGCACCGCATTTGAATTCTGGGGAGGGTAAAATTTTGAAGTACCTTTTTTGGGCCTAAAAATAGTTGGTACGCGTTAAAAACATCGTTTTCCGGCGTTTCTGACGAAGCTCTATCTTTCTAGAGCATAAAACATAAAACATGACTATAATATGGCGCGGAACGCGGAAAATTTGACACTCTTGAGCAAATAGATAGCTAAAACGCTTAAACAGCATCTTTTATGCGAATTTTCTGAACATTTTCGAAACTTTTGAGAAATCGCGAATTCTGGGGGTGGAAATTTTTCTGGAAGGGGGATGGAACCCCCAACCCCTTTCAAGATCATGCATGATAGCTACTCGCTTCGTTGAATTTTGCTCTTTTTGATCCTTGTAAGTTTAAACTCATTACACATATCTATGGGGCTGATCAGCATTTTGTTTAAACTAAGATCTTTACTCTGTCGGATATTCGAT
The DNA here is from genome assembly GCA_036768485.1 of Mermis nigrescens. Lineage (NCBI taxonomy): Eukaryota > Metazoa > Nematoda > Enoplea > Mermithida > Mermithidae > Mermis > Mermis nigrescens. The sequence goes on along the minus strand of JAVLUZ010000152.1, from coordinate 1,649,276 downwards.
TTAATATTTTAAGAAGTAGTTAAATTTTATTTTCTTCCATTTTTTGCCCGATTGCAGGCTCCAGTTTCAACTGCTTTCTTATGTGCATTTTTCCGTTTACCGAATTATTATTCAATTTCGCATTTTAAGATTTTTTTATTATTTTATTATATTTTTTCCACCTTCTTATTCATTTTATTATACCGCTTTATAATAAAGTTTTTCATTATTTTATTATACCATTTTATTATGCCGCTTTACACTTTTATTTTACTTTACACTTTACACTCAGACTAATCTTGCATTCGACTCCGATTATCCGGTCGTTTACGCGTACGTCGACGAGGAGGAAGCCGACGATTGGGGACCTGGTGTAAAGTTGCATTACGTCGACTACAAAGCCCTTTGTTTGAGGTATACTGTATTGAATATTGAACTAATTAATTTATTTATTAATTAGAATATGCGAAAAAATTGATTTCCTCCAAAGAGCCCGACGCTATTTTTTGTTGGAATTTTATTTTTTATTTAATTATTATATATTATTTTTTACTTTTTTGTTTGAGGTTGAAACACGAAAAAATAAATAGATTTCGATTGGCCCAGGCTTCGCCGCAAGTCGATTCAGTGCCAAACGATGAAAGGTGCAGTTTTCTTTTTTTACCTTTTTTGTTTGTTTCGTTTTTCCATTTTTTTCAGTTTTTAAAAAATTTTTCCGTCTAATTTTTTAATGCTTTGTGTAGTTTCTGATTTCTCACATTTACGCTATTATTTTGTGTGTTTCTAATGCGCTATTGTTTTATTTTGTTCTGGTTTAAACGTATAATGTACCATCGTATGTACGTATTTTAGTAATTTTGCGTTTTAATTGCATATATGTTTTGGGTTTTATTATTTTTAATTCTAATTTATGTAATTTTTATTAGGTTTCGCGATCGTCGCTTGAATGTTTTTATTTCTCCCTTTTTTATTTATTCTCTTCCTCTTCATTAATTCGGTTTACCAAAATCAAACGTTTTAGGGAATAAAGCATCTGCCAAAAACGTAATTTGTACGGGAAAGTTAATTGCGCAATGATTAAACATACAAGTGCTCGCCGTGAAACATGACGCACTATAATTATCAGATTTATATTAGATGATGCGTCGCGAGCGCCGCGTTTCGTCTATAATGCGCTATCATCTCTTATTTATTTTATAGGATATTTATCTGTATCATGCCGTTAATCTGGCGATGCGGACAGCGCAATTTACCTTATAATAGCACCAACAAGAGGGAAGCGCGCACGTGAATGCCGGAAGCGCGCACGTGAATGCCGTTCTATATTCAGGCGAGTGCGCGCACGTGAATGCCGTTCTATATTCAGGCATGTGTGCGCTTCCGGCAATCACATGCGCGCTTCCGGCATTCACATGCGCGCTTCCTTCTTGTTGGCGCTATTAACTAGCTAAAGTGCGCCGTCCGCATCGCCAGATTAACGGCATGATACAGATAAATATCCTATAATAATAAAAAAGAGATGATAGCGCATTGTAGACGAAACGCGGCGCTCGCGATGCATCATCTAATATAAATCTGACGATTATAGTGTGTCATGTTTCATGGCGAGCACTGTATATATCGAATAATGCATATTTGTAATGTTTTAAAATTTGGGCCAATAGCCGGGGCATTTTAAGGAACGGGATCTTAAGACCATATAACGCGTTGCTGAAAATTCTGGTTGTCGCCGGGCCCATGTCCGGGATTCAACCAACGGGAGGGAGGTCGGATCCAGCATAAATTTTTTCACATCTCGGTAATTTAGTTGGGATAGCTTGCCAAAAAATGCGTTTTTCGACATTTTTTTACACGCTATATCGAACTTTCAAACTTTTCGAAAAATGATTATTTTTCTTTGTCGAAAAAATGACAGTTTTTTGGATCCCGAACGCGACCGAAAAAATTGTCCTTTTTTTCGTCGCGCCTGAGCCGAAAAATTATCGAGAATACTCCGCATACGTACGCACGGTGGGAATCGCCGAAATTTTTTAAGATTTTTTGACAAAGATGTGCAAATTTTCCATCTTACATTTCAGAATCTTTTTTTTTTGGGCAGGGGCCAACCGCGCCCTGCCCTTTTAGAAATCGGATTCAAATGGCGGGAGGGGGCGGCGGCCCACCCCCCTTTCCTGTGGCACAGAATAGTTGGCGAGATAAATAATAGATATTTAATTTGCAATGATTTGTGGCCGTCAGTGAGGATCATACCTGGGCGTGGGGGGTTGGGGTATGCAGCCCCCCCAAATCAAAAATACACCCCCAGAAACCAAAATACCCCCCAGAATCCGAATTTTTGAAATTTTTTTTTGTTTCTGCAGTTTTTCTAATGCCAATGGATAGTGTTTTATGAGAAACGTTGAAAATGGTGTTTTTTCACCATACCACCATTTTAAGGCAATTTTTTGACCTTCAGAAAAATCTTGCACCCCCCATAATTTTTGTGCCGCTTACCTATGGTTTTGATGTTAATTTCTAAAAGTTTTTCCCGCGCTTTGCGCCGTATAATACCTATTATTGACATTTATTGACTATGTTGGCGACCTGAAAGCCATTTTTGCTCATGGAAGAGGTCTTAAAGCAATTTCAACAGCAGAAACAGCTATTTCAGCATAGATTTCTTCTATTTTAAGCATAATTTTTTTTAAATTTTCGTCGTTCCGCGCGTCAAATGCTACAAAAGCAGGAAATCGTGCAGTGAATCGAGCTTCTAAACGTTCATCCGCCTAAATTTAATAAATTTTTCGGCGCTACGCGCCGCATTTGCGCTACAGTCAAAGACATTTTATGATTTTTTCGCTCAAAATTCTTGAAAATTTCAAAATTTCCGCAACAAAATGTTGAAAAAAAAGATTCAAAATAAAAGTTTGAAAAAAAAATGAGAAAAACCGCCATTTTCACGTGAAGGGCAAATTTTAGAATCTATGCATTTTTGACTGTTTCTGGAAGAGTTTTGGTACCGTTACCCCCATAAAAAATCCCAGATCCGCCTCTGGGCGCTGCTTGCGGCAAAAAACACTTTTCGACGTTTTTCATCGAACCTTATCCACGTGATGTATATAATCAATAGATAAATTGACAGTTTTTTACCGAAAATTAATGAACTTTTAAAGTGGAAATTGGAACAAAAATGATAATTTTAAGCATAAAAATACATGCTTTGAACTTAAATCCTTATACTTTGTTTGGCTTTTCGGCGGAACAATTTATCTGTAACTATAAATACAATGACGAGCACGTCATAGGTGCACAAGGTCAGGGTTGGCAAGTGGGTGAAATCCCAAAAATCCGAAAAAGTAGAGTTTAACGTTCACGATTTTTTGCTGTTTTAACGATTTAAATGGTCAAAATAGCCTATACACACGTTTTTTCGCGGTAAAATCGCATTTTAAAAGCATTTTTAAGTCCATTTTGAAAACATTATATCACTTTTAACATCCAAAAACGCAGAAATGTATCAATTTTGGACCCTTTTTGAGTAAAAAGCACTTAAAAGTACTAATATGGCGCGAAGCGCCGGAATAATTTTGACGTTTTTACTGCTTTTGACCTCAAAAATGATGCACAAAAACGTTCCATAGCTCAAAATCGCCGGACAGTACCCGACCGGCTGACCCTTCACCCCCTATCAGCGTTTTTTGTACAAGCTCCGTTTGTACATGTACAAAAGATGGACCCCAAAATTCTTTGTACATTTCTGTACATGCAAATTTTTGTGCACTCTAATATAGTACAGCAGCGATTTTAGTGTGGTAAAACAGGGTTTCCGATCTTTGGTAGTGTATTTTAGCTAATTTCTGGGTTTCTGACGCCAAAAATTACTAAAAATTGTCTCAAAACGGCGCGAAGCGCCGAAAAATTTCTACATTTTTCTATTCTAAATGCAAATTCTGCCATTTGAAGATATATAGGACAAATAAAACTCATTTTTGGCGCGCGCCGAAAATTTTTAGGAATTTTACACCTTTTTACATTTTTTGTCTTCCCAAAAATCTTTGTACATGTTGTACACACAAATTTTGGAGCACTCTAATATGGTAGGCACAGCCGCGATTTTGGTGTGGTAAAAACAGAGTTGTTCGACTTTTAGTAGTGTGTTTTAGCTACTTTCTGGGTCTCTAATGGCAAAAATCACTTAGAATTGCCTTGAAACGGCGCGAAGCGCCGAACAATTTGACATTTTTCCTTTTGGAAGAAAATTTTTGCTAATTTCACACCTTTTTTGCAATTTTTGTCTTCTCCCAAAAATCTTTGTACATGTACAAAGACGGTCCCGAAAAGTCTTTGTACATCGGGAAAAATCTTGCCGAATACAAAAAACTGTGCCCCCTATGTGTATGTATAGAGCCGTAGCATCCCAAAAAGTTTCTATTTGTCTTAAAAACTGACATCATCTATGAATTGAGAGCTTAGATCCAGAGAGATGTGGTTATTCCATTTCAAAATTTAAAATTACCTCTCAATTCTTCACACCTCCCGGAAATCAGTCATGATTCATGAATACACATGGGCGTGGGGGTGGTAGTGCACCCCCAGAAGTTGATTTACCCCCCCCCCAGAAATCAGGATACCCCCGAGAATTCAATTTTTGAAATTTTTTTGCTTTTTTAGCGATTTTTTGATGCCATTGGATGGTGCTTGATGAGAAACGTCGAAAAATGGTGTTTTTTTCGCCATACAACCACTTTTTAGACCATTTTTTGACCTTTTAAAATTTTTTAACCTTCCCCCATAATTTTATTGCTGCCCACCTATGGTCATCAAGTGTTAAATATCTGAAGACCGTTGCGCATTTATTATTTATCGCCAGTAATTGTCATTTAATTGGAATGATTCAGTAACACGTGCATCATTGACATTAAAACCGCTTTTTTAAGTTATTAAGCTTTTAATTCAATGCCATTATGCGGTGAGAGACGTGAAATTCACAGTTATATGATTAAATACTGATGTAAAAAAGTGAAAAAGTACCGTACATAATTTTAAGTGTACACTCACAGGGTCAGCATCACACATGGGCGTGGGGGTATGCATCCCGCCCGAGAAGTTAGAATTACCCCCAGAAATCAAAATATCCCTCCCCCCAGAATTCAAATCATGAAAATTTTTTGTGCTTTTTTAGCGATTTTTTGATGCCATTGGATAGTGCTCGATTAGAAACGTCGGAAAATGGTGTTTTTTCGCCATACAACTCACTTTTAAGACCATTTTTTTACCTTTAAAAATTTTTTCACCCCCCCCCCCAGAATTTCGGTGCTTCCCACCTACGATCATCTCGCCCCGGCCCCCGCGATTTTCATTTTCTTATTCCCGAATCGCATTTTTTTTAATTTTCTAGATTTTTAAAAGACTGATTCGTCGCTTATCGCGTTTGAACGATTTCACTTGAAATTCACTTGAAATTCAATCGACCGCGTGGCATTATTTTTCGGAGCCGTTTTTGGCCCACTTACCGTCGTTTTGCATTTTCATATCTCGATAATCACTTATTTTTTTGTACTAATTTGTGCATTCGGTTTATATTTGGCGTATTTTTTATAATTACTTTACACTTTAATTCTTATACTCTACTTTACACATTTTAAAACAGTGCATTAATTTCGACTCATACAAAATTCGGCGATCGACTTGGGTCACGTTCTATACTTACTTGTTCTACGCGGCAATTCGAATATAACGCAATCCCGTTGCTTTCGTGTTTTGTAAGTTTTATACGTAAGCGCGCAATCTTCGCTTAGCCACAGCCACTTACTCAGACGCTCGTATTTTCGCACATTTGTATTATTATATTGCATTTGCTTCGCTTTTACCTCTTCGCTCCAAATTCGTACAATGGGCCGAAAACCTTTGCCTTCTTTAAGCCCCGCTCAGAAGTTAAAATCGCCGACACTTTTTCCCGGTTCAGAAGTGCCCCGATTCTTACGACTTTTCCAATTTTTCAGAGGCACGTAGCTGTGGGGGAATGGGGGTCCGGAGGACCCCCCAAAATTCAGAAAAAACGGAAAAATAGGTTTTTTCACACGTTATTTTGTGCTATTTCTGGCTTAGACCCCCCCCCAAATTGGTGTTGGTCCCCCCCAAATAGGATGGGCCAGCTTACTTCGTGCCTGATTTCTAATCGGCGATATCGCCGACTTTCACGATTTTGTCGGCGATGTCGCCGACTAAAATCGTAAGCATAGGAACCCATCAGGGGCGGATTTAGGGGGGGCGGCCGCCCCCCTCCCACCATTGGCCCAAAATAGTGCACAAAATTAAGGATTTTTGAGCGATTTTCTGGTTAAAAGGGCTGATTTTTCCGCCCAAGTCAGGTTTCCGCCTTCCCCCCTTAGGGTTACAGCCCCCCTTAGGAAAATCCTGGATCCGCCACTGGAACCCATCCTATTTTTGTACGATATCCTCGATTTTTGGTGCATTGAAGTATGCGCTAGGTATGCAGTTGTCTACTTAAGCACGTAGCTGTTCATGGAGATCATCGTAAAGTATATATATATAGAAATACCGCCAATCTAGGTGCCTGACTCCATGACAAATTCTATTGATTGACAAATATTACGTATTTTTAGCGGCGAGTACGGAAAAACTTTACTGTTTACTATCTTACGTTGTGAATTTTAATTAGCTGATACCCAACTGACTATTTCTGCACATATAAGCAAAATTCTTTGCGAACTCCTTTGTGGACTCTGTAAACGAAGGGTACGCGTTAAAACGGCTGTTTTTCCACGTTTCCACGATGCTCTTTCTTTCTAGACGAAAAAATTATGAGAAATTTAAAAAAATTGACAAAAATGAAGAAAATATAGTAAAAAAGGCGATTTCGCGATTTTGATGCTAAAGATCTGCTAAAAATGCTTAAAAGGAGACACTTTCGAAGGTTTTTGCGAAAAAGTGCCAATTTAGGGGTGAAAATTTTTCGTGGGGGTCAAAATGTTTTTGCGGGAGGGGTTGAAAACCATCCTGATAATCGATCTGCCCGAAATTTGTGTATGTTCTGTTGCGCTGGTCATTATGTATGTACCTATTGCCGACTTCCCGAGTTTTGTCGGCGATATCGCCGATTCTTGGCGATTTTCCCGATTTTTAGTCTGCGATATCGCCGACTTTCCCGATGTTTGTCGAGACGATATCGACGATTTTACCGAAATCGGTAAAATCGGTGATATCGCCGACACCAGCGGAAAAGGAAGTATAAAGAAAGAGAAAAGCAAGTCGCGCATAGCAGGCATTAAACATAATGTCGTTTCACTCCAGCTTACTGTAAATATAAGTCTTAAGGAAGCTTTGTTATAATTCCTATTTATGTGTTTACCTTGTCGATTTGAGATGCAGCGATGCAATTGTAAGGTGAATTCGAGCATAGTAAAATTTTATCATTGCTATTGTGGACGATGAATTTGAGCTCGTCGATCCCGTCTGTGCTAGCATAAGCAAAAGTTCTAACTAGAACATTTTACGTATTATGGGGCTTTAACTCCTCCTATCCAGACAGGATGCTGTGGCAAACCACCCGCGCAAAACGGTATCCTGCTGATCCCCAGAATCGCTAATTTCTTGAAAAAAAATCGTTAAATATGTGCTGTTTTTGGCGTTTTTTTGTGCGCTAAATTTTTGCTTTCATGGGGTGTGCAGCAGAGAGGGGGCGGGACCATTATTTTTGGTTTCAAACGGCTGGCCAAAAAACAAAATTTTGGAAGCATGAATATTTTTTGCAGGGGTCCCCAAAGGAAAAAACTGGAGATTCTTAAAGTGTATCTGAAAGACCGCTAGAATAGATTTTAGTTTACTTTTTGAGCTAATAAGCTCTAAATGTTTGGGCGCTTCGTGCCTTATTTACACTAGACATATTTTTCAATATAATTTTGATCAAATTTGATCTTTTTAAAGTTTTCTTCTATTTTGTGTAGATGTCGTTGAGAAAATCTCAAAACGCCATTATTTTCGCCTATCCGTAAGTAGTTGTTGGGATATCAAAGTTCAAATTTTTTGTCCACTTCCAAAATCGGAAGATCAGCTACGTCACCGTCATATTGTGAAAATATCACATACGTAATCTTGTGCACTAACTACTTTTCGTTACAGTATTTCTTTTTTTCAATCTGACAAATATTTTAATTAAAATTATTTTTTAAAGAATTTGGCAATTATGTCTTTCTAAGATTATCTAATAAAATGTGCAAAGCATAACGCGTTTCATTGATGATAATTATCCGCTTTTAACATAGGTACATTCAAATTGCATGGAAAAAACTTCAGCAATATATATATATATATGTATATGTATATATATATATATATATATATATATATATATATATATATATATATATATATATATATATATATATTTTTTTAGTGTTGCTAATCCTTTAGTTTCCTCAAAATTCGGCTGTTTGTGAACGAGATTTTGACCATTTCTTAGTAAATCAAAAGTCTTTAAGCGCAAGAATTTGTTAATTCAACTTTTTTACGCGATGTTTGGCGATTTTCAAGTTAGCGTTTTATAAGTTATGAAATATGGACGTTGCGAATGCACTGTTTGGGAATTGTGCTTTGTGGTTGGAAGCCAGAAAGCAAGCAGCCCGACCAATCGGCACGGTTAAATCACATATGGGCGGCTCTATAATTTTTCAGGTTCCAAAATTAAAGGTCACAAAAGTATCGAAAATTCGCGATCTGGGCAAAACATTGTTTTTCTCGTATCTTATTGAGCTCTAGAATCAATTAAATTCAAAATCGCTAAAAAAGTAAAATTCAGCAGATTGTGATTTTGAGCTTTCTGGGCGGGGTTCCAGATCCTTACTCCCAGTGTAATTTGAGCATAATATTCGGCAAAAACGTGAGCAGACACGATGCCATGACGACGAAGTCCGAATGATTTCAGCTGTCTTTTTGCTGCTAAAATTTTGATGCCCTAAAAGGTTTTTTGTCCATTCCGTGCTCATGAATGCTACCTGTATAATATGCTTCGATATTCTCGTTTGTTTATCTCGCTTGTATTGATTCATACCGCAATATTTGATTGCACGACGCATATCTGTGCACGACACGTGGGCGTCTGGGACTGAACCAAAGGTGTTCTTCTGGGAAGGGGGGAGTCTAGACCCCACAATGGCCGTAATGATCCGTAAAATGCACTGGCGGATTTAGAGATGGGCGGGGCGGCCGCCCTCGTCGTCAAAAAATATCTGGGCGCAAGAAAGCAGGATGTAGTTTTTTGATTTATTTTAGCCATTTTCTATTTTGACTTCAAAATTTTCCGGTGCTTTGCGCCGCGATAGTTCTCATTGATGACATTTACTGACTCTCTTGGCGCTCTTAAAAATTCAAGTTACGTTTGAGATGCAGATTTTGTGCAGAACAAAGATTTTAGAAGCTCGCTACATACAATGATTTTTCGAGTGTTTTTCCGGCGATTTGTGTCGATTTCTGCATCAATTTTGCCAGTTCCTCATAAAACAACTTCGGAAAAGTTTGAAATTCTCTTTACTTTTTTTGCATCAAATAACTCTGCCTTTCAAAAGACGATAAAAACCCGCTACTTAGAGCATAATATAGGAATTTTTGGATAACATTTTGGACACTTTTAGGCAGATTTTAAGTTCAACACCTTCCTGTCAGAAAATACTGGATCCGTCTCTAGTAAAATGACTGCGTAGCATGCGTCCTCTTGCAATTTTTCATTATTTCGCCCCATCCAGACAGCATCATTGTCAGTTGCCGCTGACGGTACATGCGGCGACCCCTTCGCCTAGAACTGTCAATTTCCGAAAAAACCGTGCGAAGTGCCCTATTTTAAGCGCTTATTGCTAAGTTACGGCTCAAAAGATCGTAATTTTCGGCGCTTCGCGTCAGTTATTCATTTTTTGAACTAATTTTCTTCAATTTATTCGAATTTTAAATATTTTCGATTTTTTTATAGTATCGTGTTCTAGGAAGAAGCGCATCGCTTGAAACGTCTAATATCAATGCTTTTACCGTGTATCTATTGTTCCAGTCAGTGCAGCTAAAAAACACTTTTTAACATTTTTCGGGCTTGTACCCTGAATTCCCATACTTCACATGTGGTCTGAAGCGCCTATCCTGAATTGAAGGTAACCGATTTTGATTATATATTGTTTCTGCTCTTTATACGCTTATTTATACTTGCTTTTACCCCCCCCCAAATGTCAGTGATTTTGTTGTGTACCTATCTATCAGAAATGTTTTAATAGATTTAAAATTTCAACTTAAAAAATTTACGGCGAGCAAAAATTTTGACGATAAAAATATGGCAAATATAGATAAGGAAATAATAATGCGTAGGTCTAATAAGATAAACAAAATTTGCCGCCATTCTGAATGCTTAAAGTCGAGCGCGCGCTTTCATTCACTCGGAAATCTGGCCTGTCGTCTACGGTAGTTTTGACAAAAGAATAGAGATGGGGTTTCAATACCTATAAACTGAGAAAATCGCTGCAAAAGTTCCCGAATTGCATGGTAGCAATTAGAACTGATTTAATAGTATTTCGAAACGAAGTAATTAACGAAAATGTTTCAGCCGGCTTTTGCGTGATTGGCGGTGAAGCAACATAAATTATAGATTCATCGTGGGCAGCGAATAAGTCAATATCTCGACAAGATGAGCTCCGTGTTTTTTGTCGCCAAGCCAAATCACTTAAATCTTTTTCGTGATGTTTGATTTGCGATTAATCATCAAAGTCGAGAATCCGTATGCCTGACAAATGAACTTTGAAAAAAGCTTTTTTTCCGAGCGGAAATACATTTATATTTCTATTTACCATCGCTCTTAGATTTTCTGCCTTAAGTTTGAGCAGGTACTTACTTTTTACATGCCAGTATGTAGAAACTATATCCAGTCGATTACACATGCCAGTGTAACAGCTCCATATTTCGAGTAGGATGTAATCAAGCTTAATCTAATAGGAATGTCCTGTCTCAGGCCAATAAACTATCAAAAAACACCTGAAAATAGCAGCGAACGAAACCATCTGTTACAGAAATTGAGAGTAAAATCGGCCTGTATCCGGCTGGGAGGGAGTTTCCATGCCCTCAGTTACATTAGTGTCGTTCATACACATGCTCCTTGTGAATATCATTCCCTCCCGCAAGAACATTTTCACCCCATCCTCTTATTGAAAATTTTCACACCTCCCCAGATTTCGCGTTATCGGAAAATTGCCTCAAAACCTGCTGTTTTAAGGGTTTTTTGGCTATTTGTTTGCTCAAAAGTGCCGCAGTTTCGGCGCTCCTTGCCGCTACTCATTTTTTGACTATATTTTGTTAAATTTACTCGAATTTTTTCTGACACTTGTTTCGGATTTTTTTCACATTGTCTTTCTCCATCGCTTCAAAAGGATAGAGCATCATCAAAAAAGCCGAAAATGATTTTTCGATGCGTGTTCATCTGTTTTTCACCGTAAAAAGACATTTTTGAATTTCACCCCCCCCCTCCCGTATGTCTGGTGTCAGTCATTTCTCAAAAATCCTTCCGTTTCCAGTTTAGTGCCTCATTTTATCGCAAATTTGTACGCAAATTGACAAAATAATTATTGCATGCCGTGGTCACAGTGTTCAATTAAAATTACTTTCGTATGATTGTTTATTGAAGTTCGCTATCAGTGTTAAAAAGTTATTTGTGCCGTACAGGTGATAGTTCATGGTGCGCTGGTTTTTTTGTATTAATTTATCTATGAATCGATCCGACGATACCTAATGTTCACAGTGCTGCTCCTTTTACTTGATTAAACTTATCGATTAAATCTAATCGAAATGTTGTTTCGGCTTGCTTAGTGAAGTCCATACATAATCTTGGGGAGGAGGCAGGGAACGACCGAAGCTTCGGCTTCGGCCGAAGCTGGGGTATTTTCGGTTGCTTCGCCGAAGCGCCGAAGCAAGAAGGAAAAAAGGCCGAAGCCATATTTCACAGCAGTTTTTTTATTCGCATTAAAATTCTAGTACAATGTGCAACATAACTATCCTCAGACGACGCCACTTAGCTCAATTTATCTTCTACTTACCTTAAGTCTTAGTAAAAAATATGCTCACAACAGTAACTTTGACTATATAAACAGCAAACAACCATGTATTAATAACAAAAGCTGACTCATCTAAAGCATTGTACCCGCTCCGCATCTGTTTCCCATTCTTAGAAAAGTTCGACTATGAAGGACCCACTAGCGACTCGCGAAAATGACCGTGACGACTTAAGGCAAAGCCACACCTTTACTCCTACATGTCTCACATTTGAAGGCATGTCTTTTTGTTTACTCGAAATTTCGTACGCCATTCTTACTGTACAGGTTGTATGTCGTGTGTCTACTGTGTACCAGTGAGCGTTTTTAACAAGGTCCGTCTGTGCTAATATTAATAGTTATTACGTGCCAAAGATGGTCCCTGGAAGTCCTTGTACATATTGTAGAATCAAATTTTTGTGTAGGTATTATATTATAATAATAGTACAGAAATAGCATTTTAGTGGTGGTAAAACAGGGTTTTCGACCTTTGGTAGTGCATTTTAGCTAATTTCTGCAAGCGCTGGAAAATTTATATATTTATTCTCAAAATGCAATTTTCGATGTGACATATATGACAAAAACTCACTTTCGAAAAATTTACTTGGGAATTATCACACCTCTACAGTTTTTTTGTCCTCCCAAAAATCTTTGTACATTTCGTACACACAAATTTTTAAGTACTATAATAGGCACAGTAGCGATTTTAAAGTGCGTAAAAACAAACGTTGTTCGACTTTTTGGTAGTGTATTTTAACCAATTTCTGGATAGAATCCCACAACTACTCATTTCGGCGCGAAGCGCTCAAACTTTTTGCGAATTTCAGACCTTTTTTGCAATGTTTGTCTTCTCCTAAAAGTCTCTTGTACATGAGCGAAAATCTTTGCCGAGTACAAAAAAACGCTGCTGTGCAGGCACGTAGCTGGCCCTCTTATTTTGGGGGGACCAACACCAATTTTTGGGGGGTCTAAGCCAAAAATAGCACAAAATAACGTGTAAAAAGTCCTATTTTCCCGGTTTTTTCAGAATTTTGGGGGGGTCCGGACCCCCCCCCAGTCCCCTCCACAGCTACGTGCCCGCTGCTGTGTACCATTCTGTTTTGTATCAAATTCAAATAATTGCTTCATGGTCGACGTGCTAACTTTCTCAAATTTCTCATCTGATGAACGGAAGAAATTCCTCATTTGCTTTTATGTCTACCTTACTGTACAAATTTGGCAACTGCCATGAAAATAAGGAATTTATAGACTAATTGATTTCATCATTCTGCAATTACATATCCAGGCTTTATTACAGATAATACATTATATTTTTATATATTCAGTGATAGTAAATTCATGATGATCGACACATATTAGCTGCTGATATAGATGAAATGACTAATAATGAAATCAATGTTAATGAAGAGAATTAATTGAGCTTTTGAAAGAAATTTTTTGCAATGTAATGGCACTATTTTATTACTTCATATTTACTCCTGAAACATGACCGCTTCTAACGTTCGTATTTGTGACTCTAAATCGCAACTCATTCTTCATACTATAGTCTGTTTCATTTACCTCGAGAGCTTTTTCAGTAAATGTTTTCGGAGGTCACAGTAACCCCTTATTTCTTTATTTACTGTAAGTCGCTAGATCTCACTGTCTACGTAGGCAAAAAAGGGTTTTTCAATAACAGTTTTGCGGCAATAATTCTATTCCCCGTCTTCCAGCAGATGAATTAACTTTCTGATAAAAAAACGCTTATTCATCTTATCCTCTTGAGTCAGATACTTTAAACACAATCGATAAGATGTTAAGAAACGCTGCGAACTCCCGCATCGCTCAGTGGTAAAACCTCTTGCTTGTAGTCGAAGCAAACCCGGGCTCGATTCCAGCCGATAGCTTTTTGTTCAGCGCACTTACTGCAGGAAGTCCCAGCACTGATTGAATGCTCTAAATCAAATTTATTTGGGCGTATTAGTGCATTAAAAATGGAAGAATTGCTAGCCACTCGCCCTCACTGGAGCTGATCTGCCGAAGTACAGTAATTCCGTCTTGTTTAGTTTACTGTAGCCCTTAAAAGAATTGACTAAAAAGCTTTCGAATAAATGAAACAGACTATAATCAGAATTAGATCTAGAAGAATTTATACTTCGGCCTGCGGCCGATGCTTCGGCCTCAGGCCGAAGGCCGAAGCTTCGGCCGAAGCCAAAGCAAGAGCTGGCCAGAAGCTTCGGGCTTCAGCCGAGGCAAAATTCTTGGAGCTTCGGTCGTTCACTGGGAGGAGGATTTCAACCATACATGGGCGTGTGTTGGTCATTGGTACCCCTAGAAATTGAAATACCGCAGGTTACGGCGAGACACCCCGTGAGTTCTATCTTAGCGACATTTTTAACGATCTGACCCATCCTGTCCTGACCCCTTCCCTTAGGAATTTGGCGCCGCCCATGAATGGTTTGAATCTTCCAGAATGGCTACTGTATTCTTGAGCATTAAAAAAATATGTTTTTTCTGTGTTTTTAACGTGTCCCCTTCGTTTTTTGACCCAAAAAGGCACTATCTTGAAATTTTTTGCGTCTGACTCCCGCAGAATTTCTATGTTGTTCATTTATGATGAAGTCGGATGTAATTTTCTTAAATTTTCGAATTTTGAAATGCTAAGTACCATACATGCATAGTGTGGGAACTCTAGGGAGGGGTGCCTTTTTGGTCTAAAAATGGTAGGCATGAAAACGCGTCAAATACATCGATTTTCAAAGCGTGCTTCTAGCGATGCTCTATCTTTGTAGAGCATAAAAACAAAAATAATCTCGAGAAAAATCAAAAAAAAGTCGGAACAAATGGTACAAAATATAGTCAAAACATGATTGTAAATGACGCGAAGCGCCGAAAATGTGACACTTTTGGGCAAATAGGATAGCTTTTTAAAAACAAACGTTTAAAAAAGCATCTTTTCCACAAATTTTTAGTTGGGAAACTTTCAAAAAATCGCTAAACCTGTGGCGGGGGAGTTGAAAACCCACCAAGATCACGAGAGCTAGGTGACTCGCATACACAACATTAGGTATGTGAAAAACTCCGAGATCTGGCAGTCAGGATCAATTGGAACATTTTCTAGAACATGTACTACATAACGGGTGTCCGCTAGAAATCTGCACTGAGTTCACAATGATCCTGCTAAGCAAGTACATGTACACTTTTGGGGCTAAAAGCTTTACAGCCTTTGAAAGCTCAGCAGTTGTGTCCTTTTGTGTTTCACGTTTGGGCTCTACATTCTGCATGGCCTCCAAACAAGATAGGTACTCTTCGGAACCGCTTGTACAACTTCAGTGCAAAATGTTAATCGTGAGAAATTGGTCTACTGTTAGTCATTCTGTCGCCAAAGGCATTAATTAGCAAACGGACATTGTACAGTATTTTATATTGTTTCTTTGACAATGGTATTCCATCATTATGTATAGGCTGGCTTCTGGTCATAAAGTTACTAATTTTGACACAGGGTTGCCTGAACTCGCTTGAGAATTTGTTATACAATACAGGAACCATGTGCGTTCGTATGGCTGCTTGTCAAAATTCTATTGCAGCAAATCGACATTCATACCTTATATTCGTAGGAATTATGCGCAAGGTAAATACGTCTTTTGGCCGGATCGGGCGAGTCACATTATGCAAAAATAGTTTTGGAACATTTGCAGCAAAAAACATTGATTTTGTCAAAAAATTTATAACCCTGCGAATGGTCCCGAAATCCATGTTGTTGAAGACTTTTGGGCATATCTTTAAATGACTGGTGTATGCACGAGGCTGGCAAGCCAAAAAACTTGGATCAATCAATGACACGTATCAAATATTAATTAGAAAAGTTGATAAAAATTTTGTACAGAAGCTATGGGTGAGTACTCTTAAACGTATTGATACTGTTCGTAGGTATGGACTTACTGAAAGTCATCCATGATTGTGAATTATTCAGCTTTTGTTGCTCTTTTGACCTATGTATTGGATGTTTATTTATTCTTTCTGTTGCCGAATAAAACAGAATTTAAAGCCAGTGCAGATTTAGTGGACACCCGTCGGCGACATCGCAGAAATCCTACTAATCGTAGCTGATTCACAGTGGCAATCGGGAGGATCGCCGACGTTGCCGATTTACCCGACCGATCGGCAAAATCGGGAAAATCGCCGACTACACCGGCAAAATCGGCGATATGGCCGATTTTTGGCTGCGATTTTCCGGATTTTAGTCGGCGATTCTCCCCGATTTTGCCGAAAATCGGGAGAATCGAAAAAATCGTAAGAAAAAATCGGTGATGTCGCCGATTAGGAATCGCAGAATCGGGAGATAGAACTCGTTTCTATTTCTCCCGATAATCGAAGAATCCTACATGATGAAGAGGCACCACGGGGCTTATTTATTCGTGTGTCGCCAAACTGCGTAATTGTGTTCAGGTACTCATCAAGAGGCACCACGGGCTTATTTATTCGTGTGTCGCCAAAACTTATGTAATTGTGTTCAGGTACTCATCTTGCGTGCAGTTAATGCACTTTGCTGGTGTGCTAAACTATGAATGTATATGTTGCAGTCACTCAGCTAGTACATACATACATACGTCATCATAAAAACGGCATATAAATTTCTTTTTATTTCACGGAAGCGGGTACATAATTGTTATAAGCTAGTCCCAAATGGCGGCGTCGTTTGATGAAAGGCTTATTGAATTTGTTAAATCTTATCCTAATATCCGCTTGACCGACTTCAAGGATGCGGAAAAAAACAAAACTCTTAGAGAGAAATAGCGACGGAGCTGAACAGTGATGGACGATTCGAAAATTGTATAATGCATGTGAGTTTTTGCTTCGAAAACTTTTAATTTTTAGAAAAAACTTGCGAAAAACGATAGTATTCTTTGCGTACGTATTACAATAGAGAGAAATAGAGCCAATCCCAACCGAATGGATCCGGTGTTTCGTCAAAGAAGTGCAAATCGTTCAATTTGTTCAAAGAAATGTCGTTTCTCTCGACTTTATAAAAACAAGAATGTGTTAACCCTCGGAAGAGAATGATAATGGCCATACTTTTCACGAACTGCAAAAATAAACGCGTTTGTTTGCGTTTTTCTGAGTCGCTTCCAGTAATTTGTAGCTTAGATACAACTGCAGAATTTCGGACATACACTCACTGTCCATCGTGATCGCTAATAATAGGTACGCCTTGTCGGACGGAACTGCATATCTAGAATATGCATAATCGGGACAAAATCGGCCGGAATAGCCCAATAAAAATCGGCATAATCGGCTATGTTAACGAAGAAAATCGAGAATCGCCGACAATGGCGATTCTGCCGATTTAAGTCGGCGATATTGCCGACTTTGCCGATTTCAATGGGGAAAATCGCAGAAATAGCGGCGATGTCGCAGATTTTGCCCACCAAAATCGGAAAATCGCCGACTAAAATCTTGCAAATCGCCGATTTGCCGATTTTACGATCAGGACCGGAAAATCGACGACATCGCCGATTTTTACTTGAATAGGACTTAAGAAGTCGCGAATTAGATATGTTTAGCAAAATTAGGCTTAAGAGCAGCTTTTTCCATGATGCATATTCAAACGTTCCCATTTTGATATTCTAGGAGTTTTTGAAATTTTCGGAAAACTGTACTCGCTTCAAAGAAGTCAATCTTTCAACTTAAATTTTCATTTCATGTGATGCGAGTATTCAGATGTCCGCTCAAATTTCTTCCATTCTATATCCTCTCAATTCTCTCCCATTGTAATTTTTTTCGGAAAGTAAGACCGTAGCTATTACTTTCATAACATTGGCCGTGCGGTTCATAATCATAGATGCACAGCATGGCCGACCTGGGGGAGGGGGTTTAAGCCGATCTCGGGGGTCAAGAATTGAGCAGTTTTAGCCAAAGCGTTAAACTACGTTATTCTACAGCTTCCGATCAATTTAGAGCACTTAGGAGAGCGTTTTATATTTCTATCCATTTTCGGCCTTCTATTTTTGCCTCATTTTTCGAGAGAATTTCCCATTTTCCATTCTGGGGTACACCAAACTCCCTTCCCCAAATGCATATCTGTTCATAACTATCATACATTCTAATCCAGCTGTATCAGCTGCCGCACTGCACCAGGAACTTTCTTGGAATTAGCGTCGACTACTCGTCACACTTCGAAAAAGAGAGGCATAATGCGAAGTGCAGAATGCACTAATTAAGTGCGCTTTTCAATCAGGCTTATCTCTATAAACCCTACACATACTCCTTTATTTACCTGTTTTCAAATGCTGGAATCGCCACGATCATTTTTGCGTAACAATTTTCTTTATTTTGGACTTGTGATATTAGTGTACAATCTTGTGAGGCGCTGAGAATCAGAAAGTAATACATAGTTGCTTGATTTAGTCCCCAGCTTGATGCACAGTATGAGCCGATCTAAGGTCATCAATTGAGCTTTTTCGGGCGAAAATGGCCCCTAAAAAGTGATATAAATTAAAAGCACAGCTCATGGTAAGCTTTAGGCACTTTTGAAGAAAATTTTTAATTTTTATTAATTTTTGGCCTTCATTTTGCCTCAATTTCAGAAAATTTTTCATTTTTCCATTGCGTCTAAAATCCACAAACCTTCTTCCCCACATGCATGCCTGATCCACAGTCCCCATCCAATCAACTTGTTATTTCTTTGTATGTATACATACATATCTGGTACAAATATTCACTTTGATTTGAAACTAGATTTTGTGACTGCACATAATTTTTAAAGTTTTGTTCAGTGATACAAATTTTATTTATTATAAAAAGATAGCAATTCAACGCTTCAGAGCATGATTTCGCCACAGAGGCGTAGCCAGATTTTGTTCGAGGGGGCATGGACACAAATTTTCAAAGACTACTTTTGCATCGAATGCTTTGATGTGGCATGAAAATGACGTATCTGTAAAATTGAGTTTTTTCGACCATTAGATGTGTAGCCTGGCTGATTTATGGGTTTCGACGATAAACAATACAAAAAGTGTGGGCGGCGCGAAGCGCCGAAATTTTGTAATTTTTTTACCGTTTTCGTGTACAATTTAGCTTATTTTTTTATAGACAGACAGATCGGAAATAATGAGCGACTCCAAAATGCCCAAAAAACAAATCATTTTTACAGCCGTTAATATTTTGTAGCCCTGTGAATACCGACAGCCTGACAGAGTGCCAGAAAAAGGCAATGCTGGAGCTTTAAAAGAGAAACAATTGTATCAAGTGAGCTATGCAATTCAGAAAATTTTGACGCTTTTGCTTCAAACTTAATTTATACCTTACATCTCTAGAATAACAAACTTTCCGCGCTGCCGAAACTTTAAGAAATTTCTAAGCCTTTATCCCTTTTGTCCTACCAAAGTTTTTTTACACGTGAAGTAGATTTTAAGGCTGGCCACAGCGGGGTCCGTTGCGGTGCCCCAGAAACTTTTGAAAACAATGCACTTCAATGTCTACGCCGTTTTCACACAATTTGAGAATTTGAGTACATTTATGAGTATAACTTTTGATCCGCTGGTATTTGTTATAAGAATAAATACAATAAATGATCACAATTCATTCAGCTTGCTCTGTACTAGTCGATGTTTCATGTTATAACATGCCTAAGGTTTGACAGTTTGTCAAAGCTGATGAACCTGCCCAATTATTGAATAGACCACTTCATTGAAGTGAGGTTTTTTGAGATGAACTCAAGAACCACTGAACGGATTTTCATGAAATAAAATATTTCAGATAGACAATTTTAAAATGAAACTATTTTGGCCAAAAAAGTATAGATAGCTTATGTCTACAGTATGCTAGGCTCGAAAAAGTGCTCAAACTTTGCTTGGTCACTAAAGTATACAGATTAAGTTTCAAATGTTGAAAAATAGCAAAATAGTTAGATATTTTTGCCTCTAAATTTCACCCCCTTTTGTTTTCGTGTTCCTGAATAGTTCGTCCTGCAATTTCAATTTAATTTTTTTCCAATATGGCTGCCCCCATAGGTGGCGCCGTTTACTCGTGCTTTTTCCATATTTTTTTCGATGTTCAAGCACATTTTAGAAAGCCCAAAAAAGCTCATTCAAATGATATTCTATTTGTCTGATTTACTGAAGAATTTCAGTTTTTCATCTTTTGGCCGCCAGAAGTGTTGTCATACTGTAGCTTTTGATGTTTCCAGCTATTTTTCTGTGAGTTTCTGACATATTTCAATTTTTTCAGTAAATAGCTAGAAAATTTAATGTTCTTTTTCTAATTAGCTATGTCTCATCTTCTGAATCCTTATAGTTCTTTCAATGAAGCTCAAAACTTTAAAATTATTCATTTTATATGAAATAGACGTGTGTTGAATACTAATGTTGCGGGCCTCTTTTGCAGAATCGGCCAAATCTAAGCTCTGTATTAAGCCCGAAAACAGCTAAAATTGGATCTGCCACAAGACTTCTGGACTGAAATGCTGGACCTCTGCTAAGTATGCAGCAACGGGTCCCTGAAAAATGTATCCATGAAAATTTTGTTCTTACCGTTTTCAGACCCATTTGTAACCTTCTTGTTAACAGGATAAAGTTCAGAAAAACAGAAAATGCCTAAAAACACAAGAAAATGCGGATGTTCTTTAGATTACAATAGAATTATGTGTTTTGAAAATGAGCTTGCTGGGTTATTGCAAACTAAGAGGAAGCAGTTTGAACCCCTACCATTAAATATGAAGATAATAATAAAAGATTCAAAGTTTTGAAGAAAAAGAAAAATGTGGTAAATTAAAACAAATTTAATGGATGATGAAACTTGTTTTAATTTACTACATTTTTCTTTTTCTTAAAGCTTTTAAATCTTTATTATTATCTTTATAATTTAATGGTAGGTTTAAATCCAAGTCTCTCTTAGTTAACAACTCTCGCTTAGCAAGCTCATTTTTCAAAACTATTCTTTCGTGATCAGTCGGTTCTAGAATTATGTGTCCTTGTAAAGAAAGACAAACAAAGCAGAGAATAAGCAAACTAGTACGCAACCATTTTCACACATTTACTATTATGCTCGATAAGCATGCGCAGTTTCATTCAACGAACAAATAGTGGATTGGAATCACCAAAGTGATCTGAAGCGCTGGATTATTTTAGGCTTATTCAAGCCAAACTACGGATCTATATAACAATAACTAATAATGACATTATTACGTGTTCTTGTGAGGTTTAGTTGTGACCCTCAGAATGGCTATTGACCATAGGTAGGTGGCACCATAGTTCTGAGGGCAGGTGATTAATTTTTTAAAGATAAAAAATTGCCTTAAAAATGGTTGTATGGCGAAAATATTTCATTTTCAATGTTTCTCATCGAGCATAGTAATCAAAAAATTGTGAAAAAAAACGAAAAAAATTTCAAAATTGAATTATAGGGGTGGTATTTTGATTTCTGAAGGATGCATACCCCCGAACCTCCACGCCCAGGTATGCTGCTGACGTCCGTAATGGCGGTGATTTTACAGAAAAGTCTTTTAGAAAGAGAAAACGTAGAAAACGCGCTGTTTTTAGCGTTTTTAGCTATATTTTGGCTCAAAGTGTCAATTTTTCAGCGCTTTGCACCACCTTTCTCATTTTTTGACCAAATTTTGTTTAATGTCCTCAAATTCTTCCAACTTGTTTGAAATTATTTTCGATGCTTTTATGCTCTGCGAAGAACGAGCATCATCTGAAAACGTCGAAAGACAGACGTTCGACGACGCGTGCCCAAAATGGATTTTGGGCGAAATGGTCACTTTGGCCGCCCCCTGCCCAAAGTAATTCCCACAATGCATGCATTGCACGGTCACGCACGCCCGTTCCGTAGAGTTTAGAGTCGTTTAATCATAAGATAGGAACAGGCAGGTACACAAATTTTATCGATCGTACGTATTTCAGAAGCAACACTGGTTGATTGTTTGATTTATGCGTTAATGAGATATCGTTGTTATGCAAATTTCGCCCAATTACGCGAAAAAAGTGGCGCCTTATTGTCTTGGGTTTGAAGAAAGATGATCGAATCGTTTGGATTATTTTCGTGGCGCTTAGAATGAAACGCGCGAAAACGGACGTGGGCACCAAATTTTCGGCAAGCATTTTTTATGAATCAAAAACTGACGTGAGTTTATACGGACCAGGAGCCGGTTTCAATATAGCGATTCTGTCTGAAATCAGCCTTAAGTTCAAAGTTAGGGCTTAAGTCTGGAACTTTCTATCGAAACCGACTTAAGTTCGGACTTATCCCACTTCTAACTTAACGTCTTAAGTTCAGACTTAAGTTTAAGACAGAACTTATCTTATTGAAACCGGCCCAGTTCTTTATAATTAATTTAATCATCGAAGTTTCAGGCATATCGATTGCGTCTGACGACCTTGAACGAAGTTAATTTTAAGTTTCTGCGCTACCGAGATTATGCAAAATTACTCGACGCCAATGCCGAACGAAGGCGAAACATTGAAACGCAAGGGAGAATATGTGCCGGCTACGATTGATTCAGTTATGGTACGATTTAATTATTTCAGTTTTCATATCTGTAGCTGAGGCAGGAGAACGTTGAGATAGAGGCAGTCGGAAATGTTGGAAGTGTACGGGTATTTTTTACAAGTGTCCACCCGATGGAAAAGTTTAAAATTCTTGAAGCGCATTTGGAAAAACCGCCAGAAGTATTGATATTAGCCTAATAGTGTTTGTTGCTTTCGTATAACTTTTGCCTGCCAAACGGCTCGGAGTTCAAGATGTCGAATGTGTGAAATTTTATCTAACGTTTGGCGCAGATTTATTTGGTGAACAGGGTGGTTCACTGGCATCGCTTTACCAGCCTACACGAGAACTTTTTTCTATCAAAACTTGGTTTTCTCTTTTTCGGACAAGAAATTCTTACGTCACAGATTAAAAAACTCAAATACAAAAGTGTCGTAGGAGTTTATTTTTCGATGGAACAAAAGTCGTATTTCGACTCAGAAAAGGCTAATCGCCGACGCCACAAGACTCGTTTGAGATCTGATTTTTGCCCCTAAAATGCAGCATTGAAGGTTACATAATTTTTCGTCAAACGCAGCAAGTGTCCCAGTTTTAGCAAAAAAATGCAGCAAGAGAAAAAAAATCGCAATGGGATTTTTGTGAGTGCATCACTGAAAATTTAATAGCCGTCACTGTTTACACCTAAATTTCGAGACTCACGCCTAGAGGTGGGGCCGAATAGAAGTTGTTTTTGTTGGACCTAAAAATGAAACAATTCCAGAAATCTTTTAAAGCAAGCGGAAAGAAGAGATAGAAAGGTGGTGATTTCGAGACACAACTCAGAATTTCCGGGAAACCACGTGGCAGAAAACTGCATGCTGATGTATTACAGAAAAAAGTTTGAATGAATTAATCTGTATTTTCTCTGTATGAATTTTTTGGCCGATTCTCAGAAATTAATGTGCAAAACGAGTTGAAAAAATTTTTAGGCAAAAGCCGAGCTCGGACGAAATGTTGGCAAATGGCTAATTCAAGTGACACATTTCTGTATATGATGTGCGCTCACTCGAAGTTTCGATTCGGAAAAGTAAAAATCGTAAAAAAATTCATAAAAAAATTGGTCAAATATGCGTGATAATTACTGCCACATTATGTAGGCGTAAATTTTTCAGGTAGATCCCCGCCTCCTCGAATTTTTCGCCCAGAAGCCATCATCTGACATTATTTCTTCCTTGATTGCGAATTTCGTGTGATGAAAAAATGAAAATGATAAGAAAATAGTCTTCTTTTAAATTATTTGAAACACTGCGGATTAGTCGAATAAACTGAATAGTTAATTTCAGTCGCAAAACTTACACACCGTTAGGATAATCCTGAAATCGTAAAAATGCTCGTAAAAAGCTGGAATTTGGAAAAATCTTATACAAAAGCGGAATTCATTCATCAGTCTATTGAATTATTTACTTTTTCGAAGAATGAGCATCCGATTCCCACGAAATACAGCCACTTCGACGAAGCAGTTCATGTCGTACAGCCGAACGACATGCGTATAGCAATGGCTTTGGATCGGAGAAGGTCAGTCGTCGAATGTTACTAAATTTTTTATTTTTTTCGTAATGTTTTAATTTTTTTTCATTTTTCTTATAATTTTATAATTTAAGTTCTCAATTGGCGGTATAATATGAATGTTATATAACTAGTTTTTCCAGCGATCCCATTGGAACTTTTTCAGGCGGAATAGACGATGTGAGTTTTGCCGCGAACATCGAGTCGCTTTGCATCGTGATTGCCGTAATTTCAATCATAGTCCTGCTGTTGGGCCTTACGTTAGCCGTGGCCTATGGTGCAGGATTGTTGTGATGAGCACCAGAAGAAACGAGCGCAGGTAACATAAATAATTCTAAAATTTTTTAAACTTTTTTCATTCCGATTCAGTCTCATTAATTTTAGCGGTGTATTAATTCAGAACATAAAATAAACTTGTAAGAGGGAGGGGCTTCGGAGATCCCATCCAATGTCGAGTCGTTCACCCGTGCATCCCTTCATAAAGACTTATATTCATCCTCCATATGCGGTAAAAACTATCACTTTTAGGAAATTTGAAGGTGTTTTATGCCGTCGTTGGCAAAAGAATTAATAATAATTTACCCCTCCTAAAAATTGGTACATAATATTTTAATAAATGAAATTTTGTTCTCGTCAAATTTTTACGTTATTACTACCGCAAAATATGGAAAGAAAATTTTTCAGGTTGTTAACCTTTCCAGTGTAAACTTCGCTTATATCCTTTTGAAAATTTGACGCTTTTTCGACACGCACGCCGTGTCAGGGTGTCAATTTTGAAAACTTGAACTTCTGAACTTTGAAGTCGCAAACATTTTTGTAACTTTTTGCTTTTTCAGCGACTTTACATGCATTTTGTCAAACGTTATTGCAGAGGTATTTACGCTGATGTATTAAACTTTCTTAGTTTAACTTCTGTGCTTGCGACTTGCGATTTGTAAAGTACAGGATTGCTGTAGCTGAGATACTCACATGCACACATGGGCGTGGGGGTATGCATCCCCCCAGAAGCTGAAATGGCCCCCCCAGAAGTTGAAATACCCCCAGAATTCAAAATACCCCCCCCCCCCCGGAATTCAAATTTTGAGATTTTTTTTTTGCTTTTTTTTTGGCGATTTTTTTTTGATGCCATTGGATAGTGCTTGATGAGAAACGTCGAAAAAATGGTGTTTTTTCGCCATATAACCTACACTTTTAAGACCATTTTTTGACCTTTGAGAATTTTTTTCACCCCCTTCCCAGGATTTCGGTGCTGCCCACCTATGCTCACATGTGCTTTCAGTTCAATTGCCTGGCCGGATATTTATCAGAAGTCATAGTCGAATCAATGCGCGGAACTCCAGCGAACTCGGCATGCCATTTTCTCAAACGCCTTGGAGCACTTTGATTGATTTTTTGCTCGTTTCCGATCTACAAGCCGATCTAATTCTGAACGAAACGAAATTTTTGCTCAATGGATTGGTAAAATTCGATTTGTATATAATAAATGACTAATTCTTACTGTAAACTAATTTTTCTTTTTATAATTGTACCTTTGATATATTTTTGCCTAATGTACTATCCTTAGCTGTGTAAATTTCTTGCATTTTCGATCGTAAGCATCTAAGCGCGCGAAATTGAGACGGCAAAACAGAAATTTTTCACTTTACACCACATTTTTAAAATTGAAATGCGAGATGCGACGAATCATAAAGAACTTAGCACAAGAAACATAAAGGTTCGGATTATAAGAGTTCCGAATGTTTGGGCATAGCGATAAAATAGAACGTGAGAATATATTGGTAACTCGTCTCAAATTATTTATAAAGTCGAGAAAATTTCAATTTTTTATTAAGCCTTAAGCACATAATATAGTAGAGATACGATTTGTTGACTGTTTTAATACTTATTTATAATTACTTTTTCTTATAATTTATATATAATATTGAATATAATATTTTACATAATATTATATATTTTTATAATTGTATTGATAATATTTTATGTTTAATTTGTAATTACGTACTTTTGTAAAATATTCATATTTACTAATGTTTTATTTATATTTATATAACATATTTATAAATTTTTAAATTTATATATTTCTAATATGCTTACATTATCTTTTATTTATAATTAAATATATTCAATAATTAAAAATTTGATCTAATTTAATTGAATTTTAGGCATAAATCTTCAGCATAATTACGCATCCACGTATATTTGAAACGCAGGATTAAATTTGACACCGTTTTCAGCTTTCGGCGGCTGCCAATATGACTATGTTTTGCTCAACGAATTTATGCTCCAATCTGGAAATAACTTACGTAGAGTAAGTCTTGATCGTATTATAAATTTTTGAAACTTTTACCGAAATTTATATAATTTAAAGTTAGAATTTTAAAATGTTCTGTTTTCGGTAAGTTGTCATCATTTTATCAACTGATTCAGGATTTCAATTTATTTTCATTCGTGTATTTAGTCTTTGAATTAATTTTTATTTATTATTTTATTATTATTTGCTTTTATTTAGTTTTTTAAATAATTTGTAAGTTTTTAATCTTCTAATTTTGTAATTTCGTTTGTGATTCAGCGTAGAAAACTATTCCATCAACGCCACATTTTCGATGCAAGTCGCCTCTCATCAGTATGATTACATTGATGCTAATAAGGCTTTCCAGACTGACATGGGTCCAGCTATTGTCGGCTATTTGGGATCCTTAGTGCCTCGGTATTATGGCTTAATTTTTGACCGCAACGTTTCCATCGGTAAAATTAGAAGTTAATATAGAGAACGTGATGACCTTCTAGAAATTAACTTTGCCTGGCTAATTAAGGGTCAAGAAATTCAAATCTGAAAGAATTAGGTGGCGGTCGGCATTATTGACTGAGTTACAGGCTGTTGAAGTTCATGTGTTTAAGGATAGGCGAAAAAGTAAGCTCTGCCTTTGGGAATGTCTCCGATTAGCTCTCGAAGCGTTGGGGGACTGTGACTGAGCAGGGTTACCAATGTCTTGGGCTTAAGCTTAGTTATGTGCATTCACACTGATGCCAGTGCACTGGACTAAGCCTGAGTTAAATGGAGCGAAAATTGCGGAGCGGGCGAAGCGAGCGGAGCAATTTTTGCTCCATTTATGCCTCAAGCAGCCCATGTCTGGCATCAATCTGAGTCCGCAAGCCATTGCTATCGCCACAAATTGAAAACTGAAAAAGGAATTTTGTTCGAAAACATGCAGAAAAAGCATTCCGATCGATAAAACCACCTCTTTTTAGATTCAGCAATGTCGAAAACCCAGGAAAATAGCATTTTTGACAAAAAACACGAAGGTCACCATGTTCTCAAAAAATTCCATAATTAATATAAGAATTTTTTTAAAATTGCATTTCTGTTCTTTTCTTTTTAGAATACTAATTAAACTTAGTGAATTGGTTTTCACATAGCATAGATTGTAAATTTTGCTTCAAAGATTTATCAAAATTTATAAACGATAGATGAGCTGACCTTTCGAACAAACTATATTTTAGTATTAAATTTAATAATTCAATCCGCATATTTAAAATATTTAACAATTTTCACTGACAAGACATTGAATGGCGTATAAATTAAATTCAACTGATGATGAAATTAAAAGTATTTTAATCAGCTTTACTTCTATTAATGTGCCTACTTTACACTTTTCCTTAAATCTCATGCTGATGAAAAATGACGCATTGGCGATAGATTCAAATTTCCGAGTTCAAATTTAAATTTTTTAAATCCTTCCGCATTAATGCGTAGCTTACTTTAAAGTCGCAGCGAGCGTTTAAGCGGTCTACTTTCGGGATAAAAAGTGAAGTAAATGTTTGAATTGTTTAAACTTTTGTTTAATGGTTAAAGCGCGTACTAATGCGTACTACACTTATCTGAGCAAATACGTATTTCAAGCGAATTGCCCGTTCGTTTGCACTGATTTGCTCGGTAATTAGGATCTAGCATACAATTTACCCCCCCAGCGTTTTTTAGCCGATCAATATAAGCTACAGTAACCAAACTTAACAAGGAGATAGCTATTAGCCTATTGTACTAATCTGGCAAGATTGATTAACTTACGGTGTAAACTTACTGCTTTAAAAAATTTAAAAAAAACTTACTTTACTTTACTTTAAACTTACTTCAAACTTACTTTTTTTAAACTTACTTTTTTAATGTAGGATGTTGATTGAGTTACAAAAAAATGCTTTGTTTGAAACCCACTGAATCGTTTACAATTTTTAGATGCACGTTAGTACGTTGTAAACTGTGAGTGTAAAGCAGTAAGTTTACACCGTAAGTTAATCAATTTTGACAGATTAGTACAATAGGCTTATAGCTATCTCCTTGTAAAGTTTGGTTACTGTAGCTTATATGGATCGGCTAAAAAGCGCTGGGTGGTAAATTGTATACTAGATCCGGTAGTTATTTCAAATACATTCATAAAATTGCTACTCATTTATAAATAGAGGATTTCAAAAGTAAGCACTCCTCGTTTCAAATCTGGTCAAAGTATTTCGGATACTCTTTGGTTTGAACAGATTTCGATTTCGACTCGTTTTGCACGCAAAGGTTCGTCGAATGTAATAATGACCCTTCGCTAATCGGCCGACCGCTGCGAAATCCGCTGCTCATCACTTCGGTTAATTCGACGGCCGATTGGCGAGATTTCGAATGGGGCGGCGATGACGAAAAAATCGACGAATTGCTCTTCAACTTCGACGCTGATGAATTAGGAAGTGAAAACAAAGGTTTCGATAATAACGACACTTCGTTCTTCGAACGCAACGAGACTTCAACGGAGAGTCTAAATCAAAGGAGTCACATGACCGGCGACAGTAAGCGTCGATATGTCTAGTCTTAGAGTACCGAAGTGTAAAGTACGGACTGTAAAGTACTTTGCGCTATCGACGCGCTCAAAATTTGCGCCTATTCGCGAATCGCACTTTCTGCTGCAATAGGTTTCTCTTTGTCCCTTTAAAATTCATTTCGATTTACGCTTACGATAGGTATGAAAGTCGAGAAGATGCTAAAGTCTATTTTTCAAATTACAAATAATATGATATATATAAAGTCGAAGAAGATGCTTAAATAGCCGTTGAAATTTCCGTTATTTTGCACGAACCACTTTACAGTCTGTTTTGCATAGGTTTGGGTATAAATTTTAATATTTTTTTCGACGGCAAGCCAACGGATCACGATAATTATGTAAAGGGTGGCCGGAAAAAGGCTACACTTAAATATTGTATCAAAACTTGGGCGAATCTTAACATAAAATTTTGAGGCTAGTGCATTTCACTAATAAACTTATGATTATTTTACCCGTGCAGAATGTTTAGCCACTATTCACTAATTCGTGTGCTATGGCGATTTGTTTACACCTAGCTTTGATAAGTTTTACCCCCATGGTTTCTGCATTGTGTCATATTATTGAGATTTTAGTGCTCTCTCTTGACAGTATCTTCAGTCGAAAAATTATTAGCGCATCGGCTGAACTCTAGAGGCACTCCTTCCTGCAAAAACAGCTAAATATGGTCAAACGGATAAGCAAATTGATGGCATAACCGAAATATCTTTGGGGTTTAAACTAAATCGAAGTATGGTATTAACAAATGGCTGTAACACTCGGACCGCTGATAGATGACAAAACTTTTTTGCACAATTTAAACGATGACATTGTTATCTATCTAATGGCATTGAAGTTAAAATTTGATATGCAGAATCACTGAACTTAAAACCGGTTACATTTGGGTTTACCATTTTTTTGATACTCTGTCTAAGATCAATGCTATAATCGCAATCTATCAGCTTTTCGTCGGAGGTGACTTTTGAAACTTAGGCCCTAACTTGTGTGAAAAGAACTATAGTTTTCCTGAAATGTGACAAATTTTAAGGCACTTATAGCATAGAAACGTACATGGTTAAAATATCCAAAAATACTCAGTTTCATTTTTATCCTTATACTTAGCCTTAGTTTAGTGGCTTTAGCTATTTATGCACTGTCGGCTGTTAAGTAGCAGAGGCCATCGCTGTATAAAGAATGGGACTATTGCAATTATTAGTATCATTACCATTGCTGATGACGTCATAACAGTTTTTATTTTGTAGAAGTACCAATCTTAAGTCCAGTATTCACGGCTAGCTTGATTAATTTTCTACGTCTTTTTATACAACAGTTACACTACCTACAGTATCCCACTTGCTCCATAACACCTGGATGCAATGCAAATAACTGTTATCTAATCCACCATGTATTGGATATGTGAGAGCATCTTTAGTGGATGTACGAGAAAGATTTTTATATACAGATGTTTGACAAGAAATGAAAGATCAGTTTGAAGCCTCTAACGTTTCCGTAGTTTAAAGAAGTATGCACTCGTCGCGTTCGCTTGTTGATTGATGCAGTTTAAATCACTTTTCAGTATAATTCAGCACTTTTTTTCTCTGAATAAGTTGCCATGATTTTAATATATTGATGTAAGAAAGGTTGGAAGAATAATAAAGCAAATGCTACCTACTTTCCCCAATTTCAGCAGATACCTCATCCGATCAGTCTATTGTATCCTCAGCCACCTCATCCACCACGGCGGACGCTAATTCAAAGTTCAGTGACTTATTGGGTGACAATTTAAGAGTTAAGGCCAGAGACGCATTTTTGAAACTGCCCTTTTCACGTTCACTACAGTTAGACACGCATACTATGCCAAGATGCCATAGCAAAAATTTTACGTGTGCTGACAAGGTTAATCATTTCTAATTAATTGTGCACTCTTTACACTTTTAAGCTCGTTATACGCAGACAGTTCGTTTTTGAATTAAACTTTGCGCTTGTTTGATTGTAGGATAAGGAATAAAAATGGCTTACTATTTATAAACTGATGAGTCGGCACTTTATTTTATCTACATACGTTATTATGTTGGTATTGCGATTTTAAAATAATTCATGTGTAAACTAGTGCAAAAGCAACAAGTTATATTGATTTTACATTTACGTATATTTTGTTAGAATTATGTGTAGTTCTAGTTTATTTAGTGTCGCATTGCCAACGTAGTACTTAATTTTGTTTAACTGATTTTATTGATTAATTTGTCAATTTTAATTTTAATTTTATAGTCCTAAAAATTTTGTAACTTTTATTATCAACTACGACAATCATAGGTAAGAAAAAGAATTGAATTTTTTTTCATATGGCAAGGACTATCACTTTTTGACGGTTCTCGTCGAGCTCTAAGCAATGATTTGTTCAAAAACAGGAAAAACACGAATAATTGCATATAGAAAAATTTTAATTTGAGGTATAGGCAACTTTTCACGCGCTTATCTACTTTGAAGGAACTTAAGCTCGCTGACCACGCATGGCGGTTGGAAGTTTGCTTTAAATCCCATAATGAATTTTTGGACAGTTTTCCGTGTTTTGACGATTTTTTTATGTCGATAGATAGAACTGAATGAGAAACGTCAAGGATGTTTTTTGCCCCACTTTGACCCTTTTTTGACCTCTGTGCACAAGATTTAAGCTTCCTCTTTGCTCCAGACCTACAGACTTCCACCTCAGAAATTGGGTCCTGATCTTACCTGGCTGTGTTAGTATACCAATACTTTTTGACACTTTCTTGACCTCTGACAAACTAAAAATTCAAAAATTAAACAAAATGTCAGCCAGACAAACCGACCCCTCCAAAAGGCTCTTCCTACCAATGTTTTCCGATATTAGTTTTTTACGTTTATTTTATTTTACGTTTTTATCATTAGCCTTTCACGTTTTTAAAGTTTTTATCGTCACTTTGCTTGTAGACACAGGTAATTCCAATGTATCTAGTGTGCGATGGATATTTCCATTGTTTTGATGGCAGTGACGAAGTAAATTGCTCAAGTGAGCCATCTGTTTTTATGCATGGAAATCAAATGTTTAAGCAATTTACTTGGATAACTTTTTCATGATCTGTTGCAGCGCTACATCATTTTCAAACTTTTTATTGTATTTCACTTTAATTTAAATTAACTTTTATGTTGTCTATTTTTAAGCTAATACTGAATTTTTTGATGATTTTCTGAAATTTTTTTCGACGTCTCTAGAATTTAATGGGAAATGACTTGTTACTTACGATTTCTATAGTGCTTTACCTAGTTTTAAAATTTTAACTCAATTTTAATTGCCTTTACAGATGTCATAATTTTAATTAACTTTAGTTTATTAATTCGGAATATTTTTTCGATAAAAGTCAAAGTATGATTCTAAACTTAATAAGTCCTATGAAGCTGGGAATATTAATAAGAATTATTTACTATATTCTCAGGGGCGGATTTAGGGGCGGAGGGGGCTCGCCCCCCCCCCCATTGGCCCAAAATA
The DNA here is from genome assembly GCA_036768485.1 of Mermis nigrescens. Taxonomy (NCBI): domain Eukaryota; kingdom Metazoa; phylum Nematoda; class Enoplea; order Mermithida; family Mermithidae; genus Mermis; species Mermis nigrescens. The sequence continues at coordinate 1,616,895 of JAVLUZ010000152.1, read as the reverse complement.
GGGCGCAAAATTAAGAATTTTTGAGCGATTTTTAGCGATTTTCGGGTTAAAACAGCTAATTTTTTCGCCCAAGTCAGGGTTCCGCCCCCCCTAGGGGTACCGCCCCCCACCCCCCTTAGGGAAATCCTGGATCCGCCACTGTCTATTTTGCTTGTTTAAATTTAAATAATAAATTGAATATAAATTTAAACACGTTGTAAAGTGTCGAAATCACAAATAATCTCTAAATTTGAATGGCGAAAGTTTTTGTTTTTATTCCATTCGTTACTAACGTTCAAATATCAGATTTCTTTTACATTCAATTGAATAAGTATTCCAAATCGATTCATTAGTTAATTTTTTATATATTCGCTTATAATTGTAGTCTGTAAAACGTCGTTCTCGTGCTCTTCATCGATTCACGGTCGACTGATCTGCCTAAGGGGCCATAATTTGTGCGACAACAGAATTCATTGCGCTGATTGGTCCGATGAGCTAAAATACTGCAGTAAATATATTCACAAAAATCAGCTAAAATTTGGCAAGAAATACCAATAGTAAAAAAATAGGAGAGAAATAAATGAGCAACTCATTTGAGTGTAAATCAAACCGCCTAAGGATTTTGCTATGTGTTCTAGCATATTTTAATAATTTGATAAGTTATCTCGTCTAATTTAAGTACAATTTTTGATTTAAATAATTATTTAATCCGAAATGTTGGGAAAGCTTTGCAAAATCTAAAATAAGTCAATATTTGAGCGTGATAATGATAATATTTCGATTTAGGCTAAAGTGTAAACAAATCATATTTTTTTAAATCTTATTTCTAATCAACGTTCCAACTTTGACGTTAGAATTAACGCATTCCATATCCTCAAACTTAAACCAAAGTATATAACGGGGAACTGTTAAAATTTTTAAATTTTGATAGCATTTTATTGAAGTTAAAATTGACAAACACACGCATATTCATCATGAATTGTTTTAGAAGCTAAAACCTTAAAATATCAAACTTTCGAATGTTTTACACTGCAACTGTTTCCTTTTATCGCAGGGTCTACTTGCAACACTGACGAGTACAAATGCCACAATGCGAATATTTGTCTACCGAAAAACCTTTTGTGCGACGGCGATAAGCATTGTCCGCAGGGAGATGACGAAATGCATTGTGATTCATTAGAAAGTAACGGCGTTATAATTTCTCTTACTTTATTACTAAAGCTGCAAATCAGATTCACTGTAAAACAATGAAAACAAAATAAAAAACAAACTTAAACGAGTTAAATGAAAATAAAATTTTGAATGGCTGACTTGTGAGTATATCGTAAAAATCTTACTTGTAAGTTGATATCTAAATTGAGAGTGTAAACAGATTGTACGCTGCTCTGTTTGTATATTTAGTGCATTAGACTGTAAATTGATAGAGGGAAGGTTTACCTATTCCAACTCATTTCGCATTTTATCGGGATTTTATCGAATTCGATTCGTGAAGATCAGGTTCAGCGAAGGGATCTTAATAAACAAAATAGTTCAAAAGTGCAAGAAAAGAGAAGAAATGAGATACCTCATTTTTCCGTTGTAAACCGAGGCATATTAATACTTAATTTTAAGTGTAAACAATGCTTAATCAATTATTACCTCAAACGCACCCGCGATCCGCTCATAATTCTCTAAGAAAAAATCTTTCAACTTCCAAGACTGAAGTCGGTGGCGAATGCTTCTGGTAAATTTAACATTGTCTAAACAGTAAATGCTTTAAACTACAAAATTTCAACCCAGGCGCGGATTTAGAGGGGGCGGGGGCAGCCCTCCTGTCGTCTAAAAATATTTGGACACAAGAGAGAATAATGCGTATCTTCTGATGATTTTAGCCATTTTTTGTTACGATGCTAGCAAAGAAAAATGCTCGAATGGAACAAAAAGGACAAATACACTCGGAATAGCGGATTATTAATGACATTAAAGGAGAGTACTAGGAAAAATTTACCTATGTGCGCTAAAAATCATCTGAATCTGCTAAAAATCAGATTTCTCTAAGCAATACAAAAATCGAATTATTTTTTGCGATATACAGAAGAAGGTGGTTGTGGCCTCAGCTTAAGAAAGAAATAATACAGCAGTTTATTCTTCAGAAGAACTAATCAATCTGAATTGAAGAAACGAAAATCATTTTGTTTACTAACTTTAACTGAATGTTAGTCCGAACGGCCGCTCTTGCAATGGCAAAAAAGTGCGGTAAGGTGCAAAGAGCATACCTGGACAAAGGCCGGTCTTCCAAATGAAACCGGCGGCCAAAAATTATGGTTGGTGGCCGGTTCGAAAAAGGGTTATTTTGGAATATATTACCTCATAACTTTTTTAGAAACGTTCTGCATGTCTGCATGCATCATTTGCGGTTGTTTTATCCGTCTTAATTTATCCGCATTTAGCATCATCAGTCAGCACACTAATTGTTTACAACTATAGTTTTTAGAGTTTGCATTGTGTTCACTTCTGGAAATTTTTTCTGGCCTTTTTTATCATCCTCAGCTCAATTTTCGCAGATTTTTCGAGGACAAGACAACGCAAAAATTGACCTTATTATTGAAAATTTCTACCCTATACTTTAAGTCCAATAGAGCAGCCTTTTTACAAATAAACAATGTAAAAATTTATTATATCTGCCAAATAGTGCGTGAAAAATTTGGCCTTTTTAGTTTTTAAATCATTATTCATTTAATGAGCGTCTCTCGACGAGCTTCATTAATGGCGAATGAAAATACTCAAAAAATTTTGTGATTCGAGAAATGTTTTAGCATTTTTACTCTTTTAAACTCAATTTCGCAGCCTTTTAAGACAAACACTGCAAAAACAGACGTATTATAAAACTTGCGAAAAGTTTTTGACGTTTTGATCTCCTTAAGCTGAATTTTGAAGCTTTCTGAATACAAAGAGTGCTTAAATTATAACCGGCGCGAAGCGCCAGAACATTTCTTCATTTTTATCCCGTTAAACTCAAATTTGCAGGTTTCTGGATATAAACAATCCAGTAATTATGCCTGGCTCGAAGCGCCGAAAATTTTTGAGAGTTCCATCCTTTTAACTAAATTTTTGCAACTTCTGAACAGCAATACAGTAATTATAGTTTGCGCGAAGCGCCGGAAATTTCCGATGTGTTTATCCTTTTGAGCTCAATTTCGCAGCTTCCCGAATGTATGCAATAGAAATTATATCCGGCGCAAAGCGCCTGAAATTTTCGATATTTGTGTAACGTCCCGGGTGACCGACAGTCCCGGGGTTACCGACAGTCCCAGGTCACCGACAAATAATATAAAAATAGATCTGTCAATCAAAAAATTCCCGACTGACCGACAGTACCTACTGGCCGACTGTTCCAAGTGGTCGACAGTCCCGGATGGCCGGCTGTACCGGGTGGCCGACAGTCCCGGATGGCCGACTGTACCGGGTGGCCGACAGTCCTGGGTGGCCGATTGCACCAGGTGGTGAATATTAACTTATTACATGTACATACATATTGTTTATGAACTTATTAAATGTGCATATTTAATATAAATTATCAAAACTAAAAATTTTGTATCAAAGATTCATTTTTGTCTAGTCGTCCTTAAGATCTTGAATTACTTATATTCCTGTGCGCGTTTAATTCGACCTACAGCGTAGTTTCTGCAAATCTGAGCTTAAGAGAAAAAATGTTGAAAATTTCCGGCGCTCCACGCCTCTTATAATTAATGCACTGATTATATTCAAAAAGCAGCTAAATTGAGCTTAAAAGGACAAAAATGTCCAGGATTACCGTTGATGGACACTTTTTGCCTTTTAACCCACTCAAAACCACTCAAATGATTATGAAATGGGGTAAAAAATGTTTGAAATTTTTCTTCGCCATTGTATAGAGCTTGTCGAGAAACGTTCAAAAATGCCTCTATTTTAGCCTATATCATAATGGTTCTCGAGATATCCGGCTTCAAAGTTTGCGATTCCCCTCCTGAAATTAAATCCTGGATACGGGACTGATCATACATATATAATTTGAGTAGAATTTGAAGCTTTTCTGACGGAAATAGGTGATTTTTCAGTCATTCTGTTCAATATCTTACTGTTAAAATGATAACAAACAGAGCAAGCGTGCGTAAAAGAAAGTTTGCAAAATAAAAATAGGTAATGTTTAGACAGGAAATAATATCATCACCTCTGCGAGCAAGCTGTGTTGTACGCATGATGAGAACAACATTCGCATAAGTTAGTGCTTCGGCGACCGCCTTCAGCACGACAAAAAATCTACTGCACTAGAGGTCCCAGGTATGCGTTTTACTTCAATTGAACGACTGTTGAAACATCAATTCCACGGGTTAAATACTAGTTAAGCCAAAATGACACGGAATGAATTTGTACAAACGTACATCTGAGGTAATAAGCAGGCAGGCACATAGGGGTTTGGGGTTTAGACCCACAGTTGGACAAAAGCAAGAATTGTCTGAGAAAAAAGAAAAACTAAGTTCAAAAATGAACAAAATCGAGTTTTCTCGCAGAAAAGCTAAAATTCTCCCATAAATAATCATAGGTAGCGCGTTAGCGCGTACCTATAATATACTTGGGTACCCCCAACACCTGGGCACCCCCTACAGCTATAACGGGACACTTCTGGAAGGTGCGGTTTTTTTAAAAGAAAGATAATAAAAAAATTCGCTGCCCGTGTTTTTTGTTTTTCTTGAAACTCAAAATTGACTGTGTAAAGAAGGTGTAAAGTTTTTGTGTAACGTTATAACATAGGACAAATTTTGGGACCTTTTTACTGCGGCATGTGGACAACTGAGTATTGATGACTCGAAGGATTGAACAGAATAGGATAATAGAGGGATGAATTCTACAGATGACACTTTTTTTGTTTTTTGAAATTCGCATTATTTATCGAACGGCAGTGTAAAGAGTGCGAAAATCTGGGGGTGAAAAAGCACTTTTTGGTCGAGTTTTCAACCTTCCTATGTCCGATACTAACTCCGGTTATGAGGTTTTTAAAATGTTTTCTGACAGAAATGTAGAGCGGATCAAGGGCTACATTCTGCATATAAGCAAAGTCTTCTATGCTCTATGGTGAGTTAGATCCTGGGGTTTAAAGTTTACACTCTAGTGGATGGTGTAAAAAAACGGATTTTAACTAAGATTTCTCTGCCAAATTTTTCCGCTTATGAGTCAGTGCAAATCGAAGACAGCGTTAATAAAGTGCCTCACAGGGGCTAAACATCGCAGCAAACCGCATTTAAAAAACGCAATATTGATTTATTTATGGGGGTGTAAAGTTCGAAATCAGAGGTAAAAAATGGGCGAAAAAACACGTTTTTTCCGAAGTTTGATTGATAAATCATGCCAAATAATTTTTGCAACAGAATTTTGGCACACAGGAATGTACTACGATTTAAAAGCTACAAATTGTACCAAACCGAATTTCTTTAAACTCAATGGGGAGTTCGGTACGGAATTTTAAAGTTTACAGTGTTCTAAATGATGGAAAATACGTTTTTGTTGCGTTTTTTGTTCGCCACTTTCTCCGTCCAGAAGTCGGGATAAGTCTAATAGAATAAAAATAAAGTGCTTTATATCGGGTGCATGTCAAAGCAAATTGTCTATACATTAATATTTAGCGAGTGTAAAGTCAAAAATTTGGAGTTTAAAATGCGTTTCTGTCTTGTTTTTTCTACCTGCTTCTCCGGTTACGAGTCAGGGACACGTTTATCAAGTCTAGAAATGGACCAGGAACCAAATTTGATATGCCAGTCTGGCGCATATGTTTACACTCTACGGTGTTGTAAAGTAGTTTACACCAATTGTTAGTTTGCCCATAGAACATTATGTAGACTTAATTTTTTCATAAATATTAATCGTAATATCGGAACAATATCAAAATTACGAATCTGACTAAAATCTTCTTTACACTAGGTGTTTACATGAAGTTTACACTACATATGTATTTATCTTCGTTTTTGAGCATTCCAGAAACCTAATTTTTTCTTGGAGTCTAGAAGTTTTCAAAGGATCAAATGTGAGACGTCACGTAGGCGCGTTTGTTTACATCCAACAGTGATGTAAAGTAGTTTACACTCATTGTTTATATGTCCTCAGACCATTGTAGAGACATAATTTTTTCATGAATGTTGATCATAATATCCGAGTAATTTTTTACACTGCATTTAGCCTTTGTTCTAGAGCATTGCAAAAACCGAAATTTTTTCCTGAGATATAAAAATTTACAGGGAATGAAATATATACGTCAGTTGGGCGCGCTTGCTTACACTCAGCAGTATTGCAAAGTGGTTTAAACCTAATGTTTATTGTCTTTAAAACACTATGGAGACTCATTTTTCCATAAATGTTGAAAGAAATATCGGAGCAATATCAAAATTACGAATCCGACTAAAATATTCTTTACGCTATGTGTTTGTGTAAAGTTTACGTTACGTGTTAACCTTAATTCGATAGACTTGCAGAGACTTTGTAACTGAAGTCAAGAAATTTTCAAGGATTCATATGTGAGACATCAACTAAGTGAGTTTGTTTACCCTCAAAAGTAATCTAAAGTGATTTAAAAATTATGTTCGAGTGTCCTTAGATCATTGAAGAGATGTAATTTTGTCTTAAATGGGTTGCATTAAAGTTAAATCTTTCTTAGCCGTGTTTATAATATGTTTCACAAAATCTTGCACATGGAGAGCTATCGTTTAATTGATGTAAATTGCCTGCAAAAGTGGTTTAAAATGAACCAGCAATCACACTACTGTGCACAGAAGTCGTGAAAGATATGCAGCTTTATTGTAATCATGTACATTAATAAGCCGTAAACTGTTAGTATTCTCTACACCTAGTAGTTGTGTAAAGTTTGCACTATTCATTTGTTGTTAATATGTAGTCTATACTACAAATTTATTCTACTACCAAATCAAAGAGTTAGTGTTCCTTACATTTGATATTTGCGTGAAGTTTTTGAATTTTTGCCGAAAAACTTTGCCTTCTAATTTACCAACATCCCGCCTTTTCCATTTTCTTGAAGTTTAAAATCTTTTATAATTCTCTTAATAATTTAATGGTAGGTTTTTAACTTTAAGTTTCTCTTGGTTTACAACTCTCGCTTAGCAAGCTCATTTTTCAAAACTTTTTCATAGTGATCAGATTAGTCGCGTTTAGTTTGGAATTGGTGGACGGTCGTTATTTTATTACTCGGCTTAAATAAACCAAGTGACTATCTTTTGATTATTTTCTTTATCGCAAATTCAAACACCCAATTTTCAATTTGAAAATTAATCCAATTTTCAATTTGAAAATTGAAAATTGGGCGTTTTCAATTTCAAAAGTCACAACACATTGTGCTTGTGTATTGATTGAGTGAGGATTTGCAATGTGAATTCGTTGGTTAAATTTTTTGTGCTTGATTATAAGTGAACTGCACATTAAGAAGAAATAACTTAATGCAGTTTTAATTTGAAAATGGATGGTGTCAATAAGGTTGTCTTGTTTAAAAAGGATAATGCTGACGTTAAGAACAATATTGTTTTCCGCGTTCTTGGACTGTTGTCATTATTGTGGCATGTTACTGATTGTGTTTACTGACTGATGTACTCAAATCACGCTAATTAAAAGTAGTGTACTAGCAAAGAAAAATGCTCCGATGGAACAAAAAAGATGAATATACTTGGAATTGTGGATTATTATGGATGTAAAAGGAGGGGACTAGGAAAAATCTACCTAAAGTCGGAAAATCTGCTAAAAATCACACTTTCTCTAAGCAACGCAAAAAATCGATGTATATTCTGCGGCCTCTAAAAAAGTGTATTTTTTAAATAATGTTCGAAGTTTCAGATAAGAGTGTATAAACGAAATCTATCAAGGTTACTTTTTTAAATTGCTGGCACCTGATTGATAGAAAACTAAGAGGTATTGTATTTAAAGTTGTTTTATTTTATGAGCATTATAGCAGCAGATTTTCCGACTTTAGGTAGATTTTTCCTAGTCCCCTCCTTTTACATCCATAATAATCCACAATTCCAAGTATATTCATCTTTTTTGTTCCATCGGAGCATTTTTTTTGCTAGTCAATATCTGTTTTTACTCAGAATCAATTTTTAAGAGCATCTGAACTAAAAAGGCAAATCGACTGTGCCCTTTCCCAGTTTTTTATAATTTTGCTGGCCATGCTTTATAGGTAATAATGATAATCATATGAGTTTCATTTCTAGAAACATATAAGCCAATCTTGCATGAGTCACAAATTTTATTTATGACCTCAGTTTCCTCAATGCGCAATAAAATAGTCCAGAAATCTATAGAGGATAAAAATTTTCGATTTTAAAAACTATTTTACATTATCTTTTTGTTTTTTTTAAACGATATTATATTACAGCTAATACTATTTAAATACAACAAATACTAAAATATTAAAATTTGATAACGTCCTGGGTGACCGACAGTCCCGGGTCACCCGACAAATGGTATAAAAATAGATCTGTCGATCAAAAAATTCCCGAGTGACCGACAGTACCTACTGGCCGTCATGTCTCGAGTGGCCGACAGTCCCGGATGGCCGACTGTACCGGAAGGCCGACAGTCCCGAGTGGTCGACTGTACCGTGAGGCCCGACAGTCCCGGGTGGCCGACTGCACCGGGTGGTGAATATAAACTTATTACATGTACATTTATATTGTTTATAAACTTGGTAAATGTACATATTTAATATAAATTATCAAAACTAAAAATTTTGTATCAAAGATCCATTTTTGTCCAGCCGTCCTTAAGATCTTGAATTACTTATATTCCTGTGCGCGTTAACTTCGACCTACAGCGTAGTTTCTTGTATCAAAGATTCATTTTGTCCAGTCGTCGTCAAGATCTTGAATTACTTATATTCCTGGGCGCCTTAAATTCGATTGGGGGTGCATTTCCGACTGCTCAGGTCACTTCCGCCGCATAGTTCACTTCCGCCGCATAGGTCACTTCCGCCACATAGTCCACTTCCGCCGCATAGTACAGTTCCGCCGCATATTACGGAATAATTAGCTATATGCGCTACGATTCGCCAAAGTGAGGGGGGCGGACCTAACATAAAATGGTCTTATTTCTTGTAAACTTCGCTGAGATTGTCGGTAAAAACTGCATTTTCCTACATTTCTCAACACAAGGTCAATAAATAGGTACTTCCCAATAATTTTTTACTATATTTGCTGTGAAAATGTGTCATCTTCAGCCACATTTAAGGTAATTTATGGTGAATGATTCTCGCGATACGAACCACCTATATTTTTAAGGTTTCCATTTTAGAGAGCCAAATCGCAACGCGAGGCCTTTTTTACAAAATCCTCCATTTTTTAAATTTGCTATGAATTCATATGAGCGATGTTATTGCATTGGTAAAACTATTTATGTGCATAAACAGGCACCCACTTGAAAAAGCAATTAGTCCGGAAATCATTAGTCAGTTAGGAATTTTGTATGACAAACCCATTATTATACCACTTGTCGGTCACCCAAGACTGTCGGCCACCCGGTGCAGTCGACCACCCGGGACTGTCGGCCAGCCTACAGTCGGCCACCCGGTACAGTCGGCCACCGGTACAGTCGGCCACTCGGGACTGTCGGCCACCCGGTATAGCCGGCCACCCGGGACTATCGGCCAGACGGGAATTTTTTGATTGACAGATCTATTTTTAAAACCATTTGTCGGTCACCCGACTGTCGGTCACCCGGAACACAATCATATTTATTCCTCTATGCTCACTTTCGCAGGTTTACAAATATAAGCTATGCAGCAATTATATCTGGCGCAAAGTGGGCGTTTTTATGAAGCTCAATTTGACACATTTCTGAAGATAAGAAATGTAGAAAATATGTTCAATTAATGTTTGACTTCAGTCTTAAATGCCAGCCCCAGCAGCAGCGGATCTTATGCCCTGACACCAGCACCGATTGACATAGCTTTGTCCAGTGTTTTTTATACAAGGTCCCTTTGTTCAAATGCAAAGACGGTCTCCAAAGTCTTTCAATTTATAGGTTTCCAAAGATGAAAAATACAGAATAGTTAATGAAATATTTTGAATTTTTTACCTTTTTCAAGTGGATTTTGCGGCCTTTTTATTGACAAATAATTTAGGACCTTCACGTGCGGACTGGCGTGTTTTCAGCGTTTTACGTCGCCTACTTTCGTTTGAAATCGATTGTGGCCCAAAATTTCTTCGAAAATTTTCAAAGTTTTTGACAATTTTGTGCGAAAAAAATCATTAAATTTCGTTGACTTCAGTGAAAATCCAATGCGAAGTGCCGGAAAATTCGTGAATTTCTGGCGGACGGACGTTTAGAAGCTTGAATTACTGCTCGATTTCCCGCATTTGTAGCGTTTGATGCGTAGCGTCGAAAATTTTTCAAAGTTATACATGAAATGAAAATAGAATAAAAGTATGCTGAAATAGCTATCTGGCGCGGCGCGCCGAAAAATTTCGACATTTATATACTGTTGCGCTCGATTTTGCACCTTTTTGTATGATAAAAAATGCAGAAAATTTTATTTGCCGAAAAATTTCATCCATCGAAAACTGAAATAGGCAGAAGGTGAGTTTTTAAATAAATGGCGCCAAGCGCCGTAAATTTTAGTATTTTTACGCTGTGAAACGTCAAAAACATGTGTAGCTTTTAGGGATGCAGCGGATACCCGCACCCGCACCCGCTATTACCCGCTTCTTTTTGGTACCCGCACGCACCGCTATTCCAAAATTTTGCTACCCGTAACCGCACCCGCACCCGCTAAAAATATCGTGATAAAGCAGCGGGTGGCGGATAATAATAATTAGAATTTACGAAAAGACAAAAATTGCACCAAGAAATTTTATTTCAAACGTTTAAACACTTAACATCTTATATTTCAACGATTTATATTCTCATAAGCACTAGATTATATTTCAAGAACAGCAATTTTTCACATAATTCTCCATGCAAACGAGAACTGGACTGCAGATAACGTGTTCAAGCTCTCTTATGGTTAATTCCAACTTATGCGAATTATGCTTTTTAAAAAAGAAGGGTCTATGTGCCAGTCTTTACGTGCATCAGTTTAACCACTTTAGCGTGCGTAGAGATATTATGCAGCAATGTATTGTAGACTGCTTTTTAAGAAGAGAATGACAACAACAAGTGGCTAAACATTTTATTCTGCAAAGTGCAAATATATTACTGATTTTGGTCAATGGTTCAATCATTGACAATTTACTTATCTTTGATCTGCAAATTTAATCCATTGAGAGTGTAGTCTGCAAATAAGAAAACAATCAGCTCAGTGTTTTTTTGTACTCGGCAAAGATTTTTCCCAATGTACAAAGACTTTTCAGGACCGTCTTTGTAAATGTACAAATATTTTTGAGAAGACAAAAATTGCAAAAAAAATGTCTGGAATTCGCAAAAATTTTCGGCACTTCGCGCCGAAATGAGTAATTGTGTGTTCTATATATCTTTATATTGCAAAAGAGTTAATGTCAAATTTTTCGGCGCTTAGCGCCGTTTTAAGACGATTCTTAGTGATTTCTGCCCTTAGAGACCCAGAAATTAGCTAACACACACTACCAAAAGTCGAACAACCCTGTTTTTACCACACTAAAATCGCTACTGTACCATATTATAGTACCCAAAAATTTGTGTGTACAAAATGCACAAGGATTTTTGGGAAGACAAAAACTGTAAAAAGGTGTAAAATTCCAAAAAATTTTCGGCGCTTCCCGCCGGAATGAGTAATTGTTTGCCCTATATATCTTTAAATTGGCCGAATTTGCATTTAGAATGGAAAAATGTCGAATTTTTCGGCGCTTCGTGCCGTTTTGAGACAATTTTTTGTAATTTTTGGCGTCAGAAAACCAGAAATTAGCTAAAATACACTACCAAAGAAAATTTGCATGTACAAAATGTACAAAGACTTTTGGGGACTATCTTTGTACTTGTACAAACGGACCTTGTGCAAAAAACACTGACCCAGTGTAAGATTGATATGAATTTTACGCACAGTAAATAAGTGCATTAAGCGGATGAAAAATGGAGCATTTTAAGCCATATTTATTTCATGCTATATCTCACTGCTAAACCCGCCACCCGCCACCCGTACCCGCTATTTTTAAGGTGCGACACCCGCACCCGCTAAAGCAGAATTTTGGCACCTCACCCGCACCCGCTCTTCCGAAATATGTGCACTCGCTGCATCCCTAGAAGCTTTTCAGCTAAAAAGTCGGGAAAAAATTTCAGGATGAATGGTTGAGTGGTTGGTTCGTCAGTTGGCTGGTCGGTTGATTAAGTCATCGATCGCTTGCTTGGTTGGTTGATTGATTGATCGGTTTGATGGTTGACTGATCGATTGATTGACTGGTTGGTTTGTTGGCTGGAAGGCTAGTTGATTGGTCGGTTAGCTGATTGGCTGATCTGATGATTCGTCATTTGGTCGGTTGCTCATTAAATGGGTTGGCTTGCCAGTTGATCAGCAGACTGTTTGGTTACTTCGTTCATCGGCTGAGTGGATGGTTTGTGAGTTGGTTGATCGGTCGGTTGTGCATTGATTGGTTAATTGGCTGGTTGGCCAGGTAGTTGTTTGAGCAGTTTGGTTGGGTGGTTGTTTGGCCGGTTAGTTGTTGAATTAACTAGTTGGTTGGTTGATTAGCCTATTGGTTTGTTGTTTGGTCTATTGGTTTACTGTTTGATTGGCCATTTGATTGGTTGGTTGGTTGTTTAGTTGGTTGTTTGGCTAGCTGGTTGACCACTTAGTTGGTTGGTTTGTTTGGTTAGCTGGTTGGCCACTTAGTTGGTTGGTTGGTTGTTCGGTTGGCTAGTTGGCTGGCCGGTTAGTTGTCTGATTGGTTGGTTCACTAGTTGGTTGGTTGGCTAGTTAATTGGTTGGTTGGTTGATTGGTTGGCTGGTTGATAGTTGGCCTCTTAGTTGGTCGGTCGGCTGGTTGGTGATTAGCTCGTTAGTTGCTTTGTTGGCCGGTTGGTTGATTGGCCAGTTAGTTGGTTGGTTAGCTTGTTAGTTGGTTGATTGGTTGGTGGTGTGTTGGTTGGTTGGTGGTGTGTCAGTTGGTTGGTTGGTTGGCCAATCGGTTGGTTGGTTCATTGATTGTGTATCTAGTTGCTTGGTTGATTAGTGGGTTGGCTACTTAAATGGTTGGTTGGCCGGTTTTGGTTGATTGGTTGGTTAGTTGGCCAGTTAGTTGGTTGGTCGTTTGGTTGGCCGGTTGGTTGGTTGGTTGGTTGATTGGTTGGTTGGCTGATTGGTTGGTTGGCTACTTAGATGATTGGTTGGCCGGTTTTTTGGTTGCTTGGTTGGTTGGCCAGTTATTTGCATGGTTGGTTGCTTGGTTGACCAGTTGCTTGGTTGGTTGGTTGGCTAGTTCCTTGATTGGCTGATTGATTGGTTAGTTGGCCAGTTTGTTGGCCGGTTGTTTGGTTAGTTGCTTGTTTAGGCACTTAGTTGGTTGGTTGGCTGGCCAGTTGGTTGGTTGGTTGATTGGTTGGTTGGTTGTTGGTTGCAGTTGGTTGATTGGTTGGTTGGTTAATTGGTTGGTTGGTTGGTTGTTTGGTTAGTCAATTGGTGGGTTGGTTGGCCAGCTAGTTGGTTGGCTGGTCGGTCGGTTGGTTGATTGGTCGGTTGGTTGTTGGTTGGAATGTTACTTGGTTAGTTGATTGACTGGTGCGATGACTGATTGAACTAATGTCTAAATGATCTATCTACATGTTTTTGTTTTTTCTACGTTTTTGCTGAGTTGATCATTGTTTTTAACAAAATTTTCAGGTGATACTTGCGATCTTCCTAGGTGATACCGAGTGGCCTTCAGGTGATACCGGGTTGAGCTGGGTTGAACCCATTGTCCAGATGTGGCAAAGAGGTTTGTGCCGAAGAATTTAGGCTACGGCGCAAGAAGAGTGAGCGAGGTAACCATGCAAAAAACTGCAATAGTATATAATCATAGGCCGGAAATTTTAATAGCTCATCATTTAATTCCCGTAAGATAAAATGAACCTATATCATCTCATCTTGCTAGCATAAGATGTATAACTGTAGAGCCATAATAAACAGCATGATGCGAATGTCATAATTCATCTATTAAGTATTAATTGAATATTGATTGCATATTGTCTTGAAAATGCGATTCGTAAATCGGCTACTTAGCACAGTCTAAAGTTCCCCTCCAAATTTTTCACTACACCATTAAGAAATGATTTGAAAGATCATCTTCTGTTTCTAGAAGCCGCAGAATATACTTCAATTATTGTGTTGCTTAGAGAAATCTGACTTTTAGCAGATTCAGATGATTTTTTGCGCACATATGTAGGTGACTTTCCCTAGTCCCCGCTCTAATGTTTTAAATAATCTGCTATTCCAAGTATATTTGTCCTTTTTGTTCCATCGGAGCATCTTTCTTTGCTAGTACCCTACTTTAATTAGAATGATTTAAGTGAATCGATCAATAAACTTAGAGGTACCTTGTCAAATAAAACATTTAAACAATACAAGAACAGTCTTTCAGGAAAGTTACCTCCTACAACGTTTTGAAATTATAATTAATTTTCAGTTTGAATTTTACAAGCCAACTTAGCTTTTAAGCGTACAACCTCGTAGATATGAAGTTAATCTGTAGCGTAAAGTTTACACAACTAGAAGGTGTAAAGAGAATTGCCGTAAACTTTGTATTCCTGCTAGTACGGAGAAATCCTTATGTTTCGGAGAACATTTTAACAAAACTATACCTTTGGCAATGCTCTGTAGCTATACTTAATTTTCAGTGCAACCTTTACACAACCGTTGGGCGTAAAGAATGTTCACAATCTGATTCATAATCCTGATGTTCCAAATAATATTTTACAAAAAATTGACCCTCCTCATTCCGCAACATTCTGGGAGCAAAGTAAACGTTAGTGCAGTGGCGGATCTAGGATTTTCCTGAGGGGGGGCCGTACCTCTAAGGGGGGCGGAACCCTGACTTGGGCGGAAAAATTAGCCCTTTTGACCCGAAAATTGCTAAAAATCGCTCAAAAATGCTTAATTTCTCGCACTATTTTGGGCCAATGGGGGCGGCCGCCCCGCCCCCCCTAAATCCGCCCATGCGTTAGTGCAAACTACTTTAACACCCCCGTTGATTGCAAACTACTTGGTCCAATAGCGTTTGCGACCCTTAAGCGCATAGCGTTCATAGAATTGAGATCATGCTCCTACTCATATGGGAAGAAGATCGTGAACAAAACGACGCAGAAATAAGTTTTTACTTCAAAAATATAACTTTGCACGCTCACAGAAACTCAATATTAAATGTAAACAAATGCATCTTACTGCGATGTGTAACCCTTAAGACATTCTTCGTTTTTCACTTAAATGCGAACTTACCAATTTGTACACGGGAAAGTTAGCAGACAGAGTGATTGCGATAACGTTTTTTCATTACAAAGCTGATACTTAACACCTCCAGAAATAACTCAGTTTTGAGTGTAGAGAATTCCAATTAAGTGTTGATTATAACCGGTAACACGTACTTTCCTCCTAAAATAGTCAACACAACCCGATTCATAACCGGAGAAGGTAGCTGACAAAAAAATTAGCAAAAAACGTGTTTTTTATACCAGAGTTTTAACTTTACACCTTCACAACTGACTCAGTATTGAGTTTAAAGAAACGCGTCTAAGTGCGATGAATAACCTTTGAGGCGTACTTTATTTTCAGTACATTTTGCGCGTCTTGATTTATAAGCGGCAGACTTGGCAAACTATAAAAACGATAAAAAAACGTTTTTCGTGCACTGGTAGGGTGTAAACTTTAAAAATCTGAAGCTAACTCCCATAGAGTGTAAAGAAAATTGATTTAGGCCAGTTTTTAGCCTTTGAGATTTTGTACATTTGTCCTTGAAAAAGTTTGGTTCTAAATCCTATTTGAGAAATTGACCAATTAAAAAATGGAAAAAAGCGTGTTTTTTCACCCCCGTGTTACACTCCCGTTTTCGAACTTTACACCTCTTGAACTAAACCATCATTTCATTTTGCTCAGGTGCAATTTGCTATGACGTCTAGCCCCTGGAACGTACTTTTTATTTTATTCAACTTGTTCCGACTTATAAGGGGAGAAGTCGGCGGAGAAATGTGATACAATGCCTATTTTTTACACTATCCACTACATTGTAAACTTTAGACCCCTGGATCTAACTCCGCATTGAGTGTAAATGAGTATGCAGGTGAGCAGAAAGAAGCTTTTGTGTCATATTACTTTATCAACAGAGCAAATTTTATAGGACTCTTAATCGGATTTGTTGGCAGACAGAAAGAAGTAAAGAACGCGACCAAAATCTGTCTATACACTGCATTTTTACACTCTTTACATCCTCTAAGTAATTAATGCAGAATTAAAACGAATCGGGTTTTAGATAATTTGATTCTCTACAAGTCTATACCATCCAATTGTATAATGCATTTCCACTGAGAAGTGTAGAGGCTGGCTAAAAAAACCGTCAAAATTTGTTATATCCTATAACGTTACGCCAAAACTTTACACGCCCATCACAAACTCGGTATTGAGTGTAAACCAAAATAAAAAGATTCTCATCCGAATTTCCTTTTAAAAAACCGCACAAAAATGTCCTAGTTTTGCTGTAGCAGGGCCCTCGTTTGTTGGCTTGGGGTATCTAAACATGTTGGTTCGCACTAACGAGCTACCTATACTGACATTTACTGACTCTCTTGGCCCTCTAAAAACTTTATTTTACGTCAGAATAGTAATTCGTTTAAAGAACAAGGATTTTTCAGTCCATATTATGATTTTTCGAGTATTTGTATAGGGCTTTGTGCCAATTTTTGCACTAATTTTGTGTCTTTCTGTCAAAAGGAATTTCGAAAATTCCTGACTTTTTCGGATCACAAATGATGCTGTTATATAGGAGACGGCGGAAAACCGCTACTTTAAGCATAATGGGCGCATCTTTTCTCAACAATTTTTCACAGTTTTAGGGAAATTTTGGGTTCCGCGTCCGCCTCCCTGTCGGAACTTGCTACTTCCGCCACTGTTTCAACCTGTTACACTTTAATACGAAATAAAATTTGTACAGGTTGTAACAATGAGGCGCTTTGGTGCGGTTTTTCGAGTCGCTGCTTATCTTGGTACAGTTGGTGCGACGGCAAGCAAAGTTGCGGAATAACAACAAAACCCTGATCATCGTCTTACTGTAGTTCCGAACCGTAACTTCTACGTTTGTTCGCGGCTTTTAGTTTGAATATTGGTGCATTCGAAGCTTTTTGTTTTATCACGCTATTTATTTGTAACGCTTATACTGTTTTTTACTTTTCTTCATCGTATAATGAAAGGAAAATATTCTTTATTTCTTGTTTTTTAAGGCATATCTACCTTTCCTAACCTTCATGTTGAGTATAGGTCTAACTATCGATCGTTCTGGCTGATTTATGAGAACTGTACACCGACCGTGTCTCAGATTTCTTTGCAAACAAAATGTAGAAATCTAGTCGCGTGAGGTTAATCGAAACAACACGTATGGTTGTTATCACACATGGGCGTGGGGGATGGGGTCTGGGGGTATGCACCTCCCCAGAAGTTGAAATACCCCCCAGAATTCAAATTTTGAAATTTTTTTGCTTTTTTAGCGATTTTTTGTTGCCATTGGATAGTGCTCGTTGATAAACGTCGAAAAATGGTGTTTTTTCGCCAACTTTATTGAAATATTTTTCGCAACGATAGAATGTTCGAAAATGTTCCGCGAAATGGGAAATTTCAAAATAACATGAATTTCGGCTGTTGGATCTCAAATGCCAGTAAGTTTTAAGCTGCATTTTCAGCTTCAGCACAGCATTTTCTACCAGAGTGTTTGAAGAATATAAAAATTCACAAAGAATGTCGTGCCGAAAAATTAAGCCTAAAAATTATTGCTAATCAAATAACGTAAAGGTTTGCGTACGCTAATTCCACGTGATTTTGTTCCATTTCGTGCTCTGATTTATGTTTACTGCATTATTCTGATTAACGCTCGCCTCGCAATACTAGTCACAAAATGAGAGGAAAAACTGTTTCACAATTGAATGGCTATATCTTTGTTACTATAAGCGTTAGAACTACCAGTTTTTTTAGTTGCGCAAGATCGCGCTGCAGCAAATTCTAATCGTGATCACTATAGTTCTATGTGCGATAGGGAGCTAAAATTTGCGAAGCTAGGCAACGTCCAATTTTTGGGTAATTTTTCCTTGTTTTGAAATTTTAACTCAAAACAATTTTATATAAACTTCGGTCTACGTCGGTTGTGATAGATTTGCTATCAAATTTGCTACAAAATGAGTTATGTGTTATCAGCAAAAATTATTCGATTTTAAAATTTTAATAGATTTTTAGTTTTTTTTGGAAATAGGTAGAGTTGCATGCGCAGGATTCAAGTAGGTTAAAACTGAGCATTTTTTAATTTATTTGCATCTAAGTTATTGTTTGTCTATAAAGTTTCTCTAACTAAAAATAATGACTGTCGTCGGTTCACAGAAAACAAAAAATGTATTCTTGGTAAAAATTACTTGTTTTTTGTAAAGTATGCATTTGAATTTCTTTGCGTCTTAGAGAACCAAACATTAAACTTTATGGTTTTTCATGGATTTTTATGATAATAACTTTTTACTTCTCTTCTGAACCAAATTGTAAGTGAGGCGGCAATAGCACGCTTTTCAAACTTCGATGTATTTTTAGCTCCTCTTTGCGCTCAAACCCGTAGGTTTGATGTTCCATCTATGTGTAAAGTTGCGCCATTTCTTTTTTGGTGAAGCGCTGGTACTGCTCGCGCAAGCGACTTCGAACACAGGCCAGTGCAGCACTCAAGCTGCCCAGTAGGACTCTGCGAAATTGCACACAAAATAAGAAATTTACAGAAACATAAAAAGAGATTTGGCGGTAAAAACTACCGCCGTTAGTGCTCGTGATAGTAAGAAGTCATCAATACGAGAAAGATGCAAATAAAAAGAAAATGAGGAGAAAAATAAATAAGTTAATAAATAGATAAATAAAACAGCAAATACTAAAAAAGAAAAGGGAAAAAGCTGAAAAAAGGAAAAAAGAAGAAAGAAAGAAAGACAGATATAGAGGTGCATCATGCTATCAGTAAGAAGGAAACAAAAAAGACGCGTGAAATAGCACAAGTGTACCTAAAAAATCATATTATGAGAGATTACATGTTTTATAAGGCGCAAAATAGGTAGGATTATAAAACGAAAACTTACTCAGAAAAGAAAAAGGAATAATGGAACGAAAAAAAAACAAAAAACAAAAAAATCAAATAAACAGACGATGTCATCAGAGAGGGACTAGGTTGCTACAGTTTAGTGCCTTTAATCCTCTGACTGTCACTGCAACCTAGCGGCACCAGTCTAGGCGGCTAGACTGCCTCTCATTACAAAAAAGAAGAAAAAATTGAATAAATAAATAAATAAACGAATTAAAATTATAGATGCTATAAGTATGATGATAATGATGATAATGATAATGATGATAATAATAATAATAATAATAATAATAATAATAATAATAATAATAACAATAATAATAATAAAAAAGAAACATCAATAGAAAATATAAATAATTGCTTAAATAAATGAAATAAAAAATAATGAATAATAAAAACATTGTAAACCTAAACGTGAAGTACTGCCGTACCTGGCCTCTTCAATCACGTGAGGAAATACATTGAGTAAATAGATAGCGAGAGCAAGACAGCAATAGAAAATCTATGTACATACATCGATGTGCTCCAATACTATAAACACTATGATAATAATATCAATAACAAAAACAATATTCTAAAAAATAAAATAAACAAATAAATAAGAATCATTGTAAACCTACACATGAAATACTACCGTACCTGGCCTGTTCAATCATGTGAGGATATACAACGAGTAAACAAAAAGCGTAAGCTGGATAGGAATAGAAAGCATAAGTCAATGTGCACCTACTCTTGTATTCTCGGAATGCAGCGCATTGCGAAAAAATATATAAGCGCACGCGGAAAAAAAATCCAAGTCAACATGCGCTTACTCTGATATTATCGGTAATAATGCACTACCTTGCGAATGACCGAACTAAGGCGGAAAAAATAAAAATGTGGGGATTGACGTGGGAACATGCCGACGCACCTACATCATAGTCAGCGCGTTAGCGCCTATCTATAATATACATGGGTACCCCCAATATATGCCCCCCTCTCACAGCTATAACGGCACACATCTGGGAGGTGCGGTTTTTTTAAAGGTAGATGGTAAAAAAAACTTAGATACCCTTTTTTACACTCAATACCGAGCTAGTCGTGAGTGTGTAAAGTTTACACCAAAAATTCAAATGATCGGCGGAGGGCCAATTTAAAAAAAATGTTTTCCCTGATTAGTAGTATACAAATCTGGTCTTAAAATTTCTTTACAATCATTAGTTGTTGCACGGGAGTGTAAATTAGACGGTTTTTTACTTTTTTCATGTGCACAAGCATATCTAACTCAGTTTTACATTCTATCCAGTCTGATTGGTTTCAAAATGTAGACGGTTATAAAATCTAGGAGTGCCTTTTTATTTATTTTTTTAAATTAATATTTTCAAATTTAGAGACGCTTTATTGTAAAGAGTCTGGGACAAAAAAAATATTTTTTTCCTGCCTTATTCTTCACTTAGTAGACAGAACATGGTAATTATCTTTAAATTGTGCCTCGTCCTAAGCGCTACACGTCAAAATTTATTTTGTTTCTTTACAATCAATATTGCGTTATTAGTGCAGATGTAAACTATACACTAAAAAAATTTATTCCGCCCAGAGCATCGTGGATGATAAACTAAAGAAATAAATGTTTTCCGAAAGGTCAGAATAACGAATCTGACCTTTAAACTTTTCTACAGCCACTGTTTGTTGAGGTATGAAGAGGTGAACTTTGAATTATACATCTATTTTCTAACGTCGATAGATAACTACTCCATATTGCATATTGTTTGATCAGATCTTTCTTATTTCAGAGGTTTTTGACTCGTCTTTAATAAATAATTATTTTTATTATCATAAATGCACTATTCTTTAACTTCAGTAGAATGATGAATATTTTTAAATGTGGTATAATCAAGCTGAAATCTTGGCTGTTAGTTGAGTTGGTGCAATGGCTGACGTATCCGCCCTAGCATATGGATTTAAAAAAAGAATAATGGGTTCAAGTCTTCTTAATACTAACTCTTTCATTTTTTAATTCTTTTGGAAAAACTATGCACTTCATTTGACTTATTCATCTCTTTAGGTTCAGCAGATAATCCATTTTTATTTTTAGAATTTAGCCTTAGTTCTCGAATGGGAGTGTAAAGAGTGCGAAAATCATACACATTTTGGTCGAGTTTTCGACTTGTTTATGTCTGCCACAAGTCCGGTTATGAGTTTTAGGAAATTTTTTCTAAAAAGAAATGTACTACGGATTAAGGGCTATCTTGTGCTTACCTGTGAACTTTTCTACAATCTATACGCAGTTAGTACCAGGGGTTTAAACTTTACACTCTAGCGGATGAGTAAAAAAATAGATTTTGTCCAAGATTTCTATGCCAACTTTTCTGGTTATGAGTTGGGATGAATTAAAAAAATTGAAATAAAGCAACTTTTAAGGTTTGGCACATACAAACGTTTGGCACATACAAACGTACTACAATTAAAGGGCTACAAACTGGCCCGAACCGAATTTACTTACACTCAATAGGGCGTTAGGCTCAGATTTTTAAACTTTACAATGTGGTGGACAGTGGAAAATACGTGTTTGTAAATTTTTTTGTTCGCCACTTTCTCTGTTCAGAAGTCGGGCGAGGTCGAATAGGATAAAAATAAAGTACTTTCTAAGGGATATGCGTCACAGCGAATTGCGTTTGTTTATATCAATATTTAGCTTTTTTTGGGAGGTGTAAAGTCAAAAAAATGGGGGAGTTAAACGTGTTTCTGTCTTGTTTTTTTCTGCCAAGATCTTGGTTATGAGTCTGGACATAATCTCAAGTCTGAAAATGAACCATAAACCAAATGTGATACGCCAGTTTGTTTGCACTCAACAGTGGTGTAAAGTGGTTTGCATCTGATATTTATTTGTCCTCGGGCCATTGTGGAGACTTAATTTTTTCATAAATGCTGATCATAATATCAGATTAATATCAGAATTACGAATCCGACTGAAATTTTCTTTACACTCTGTAGTTGTGTAAAGTTTACACTCTGTGGTTGTGTAAAGTTTACACTGCATATTAACTTTAGTTCTAGAGCCTTGCGGAAGCTTAATTTTTTCAAAATGTTCTACGTAAAATCATAATTGCAAATCTGTTTGATAGTTTTCTCTACACCTAGTAGTTGTGTAAAGTTTGCACTATTCATTTTTTGTTAATATGTACTTTATACTACAAATTTATTTTACTTCCAAATCTGAGCGTTAGTGTTCCTTACACTTGATATTTGCGTGAAGTTTATGCTGAAAAACTTTGATCTGTTTAAATAATGTAAGGTTCTCTTGTTTAAAAAGGATAATGCTGATGTTAAGAACAATATTGTTTTCCGCGTTCTAGGACTGCTGTCATTATTGTGGCTTGTTACTGTATGTATTTACTGACTGATGTACTCAAATCATGCTAATAAAAAAGTAGAGTACTAGCAAAGAAAAATGCTCCGATGTAAAAAAAGATGAATATACTTGGAATTGTGGATTATTAAGGATGTAAAAGGAGGGAGTATGAAAAATCTACCTAAAGTCGCAAAATCTGCTAAAAATCACACTTTCTATAAGCAACGCAAAAAATCGAATCATATTCTGCGGCCTCTAACATAAGTGTATTTTTTAAATATAGTTCAAAGTTTCAGATAAGAGTGCATAAACGAAATCTATGATGTTTTATCTTTTTAAATTGCTGGCAAGTAGCAACGCTGACTAGTTCTGTATCCTGATTGATAGAAAACTAAGTGGTATTGTATCTAGAGTTGTTTTATTTTGTTATGAGCATTATAGCAAGCAAAGCAGGGGCCTATTGATTAGTGCACACAATCGTTACGGGCATGCTAGTGTACCTACATTTAGTCTGTTTCAAGTCAACTTACGCGTTTCCTACTGTTTTAAACCAACAATTTCTTGAATTGGCTTGGATGCATCGATATTTGCTATTTCATTCAATTGGCTTAGAAAGACTCTTAATTTACTAAATATCATTTCCCATAGCTACTGCATAGCTAATGTGCTGCTTTTTCAATCATTTTTATGGTTAAATATTTATTTTAATCTGTTGGCGGCAGAATATACTTCGATTGTGTTGCTTAGAGAATGTGTTATTTTTATCAGATTTTGCGACTTTAGGTAGCTTTTTCCTAGTCCCCTCCTTTTACATCCTTAATAATCCACAATTCCAAGTATATTCATTTTTTTTGTTCCATCGGAGCATTTTTCTTTGCTATCAATTATTATTACGCGTTCATTAGATGCGTAGTCACTAGCTGACTAATTTTACTCGTATCATGCAGGGAAAGATGAATCGATTTGAAGAAGAACCTTTTGCTTATGTTGTTTCAGATTTTTACAAACGCAAGTATTGTCATTATTGCTTGCGAAAGTAAGTAACAGGCATACATAATCTTAGGGGTTTTCATCCCTCTTAAAATTTTTTCACCACAATCCTCCACACGAGAGTGAATTTCTAAGTAAATCGGGGGAAGGTTACTATTTTGAGCGTTTACAGATAATTGCTTGCTCGAAAGTGTCACATTTTCGGTGCTTTTCGTCTTATACTAATTTTTTTACTATGTTTTGCTCAACTTATTCAATTTTTTTGGAAATCATTATATTTCCACGTTCTAGCGCATCGCCAGAGACGCCAATAAGTGGCGTTTTTTGACTCATCCTCCAGAATTCCTATGCTGTGCAAGTCTAGTAATAGGATCATCTTAAAAAGCTAACAAATGTAAAGTCCATTAATAGTAGGTACCTACGTTTGTAATTATTTGCAACGAATCACCATGCTATAATCGTAGTTTGGCGGCCTTTAAAATTTTAGATTAACATAATAACGCACTTATATTATTGTGTACTCCGTGAAATAATTGTGTTTATGAAATCCTACAAAATCAGAACAAAAAATAAAAAGATAAAAATATAAATAAAAATACTATAAATTTGCGGTTCGCCCTTGTCCAGACAAGCAGAGGGTGGGTTTGTGGTCAGCTAGATTCCAGAATGGAAAATAGGTAACCGGCTGTTCACCTAATTTATGCCCTTCTCTACTTGCAGAGGTCACTATAATGTGCTTATTTTTCGAAAAACAAATTTTTAGCACATCATTTCTCATTTAGGTCTATCGTCAGGTTAAAAGAATTTTGAATGTCTCAAACGCCTCGGTTTATAACATTTTATGCTACATTATTGTCGTGAGCCGCATAAATTTGATTGAATTATATAAATTAAACTAACCCTGGATTGAAGTTTCAGTCTCTTATTTATAATAAAAATTAATGCTTTACATCGATTCGATTGACTTGCTTATATCCGCCGGCACTCTTTTGTGCAAACCCCTTCCTCAAGTGAGGATGATTTTGGAGAAATTTACATGAGAAAGGGTCTTTGCGAAATATTTATTTGTAGCAGATAGTAGGCTTATTGGGCAGGAGTACTTTAATAAGTTGTAATTTTCTGCATGTTTTCTTGAAAGACATTCGGGTGCATTATCCTGCCTTTACTTAGTACATAAACGGTTTAGTGATTGTAATAGAATTTATCTAAACTTTATACTGATGATTTTTGTCTTCAAATCAAATTTGAAACAAAATGATCCAATTTTTGAATGGCGTGTATTATTTAAAAAATATTATTTTAAAATTTGATATTTAGAAATAGTGACTTACTGCGCTGTTCTCGCTGCCGGTTCGCTCACTATTGTAATTCTGAATGCCAGGTGGGTGCTTAGATTAATTTATTCGTACTTCTGTACCGTATGCTTTGATTTTCTTTTGCATTTAATTCAGAATAACTTATTCACTAATTTTTAATAATATAATTTATGACTCATTTAAATAGCCCTGATTATATGCTATCTACTGTTGACGCTAATTGCGCTACGCACTTCACGAAAACCGCCTGCCTGATTTACTATAAGTTTAATCCCCCCGAAATACAACTAACTCCCCCGAAATTACACCCTGGGTTACGCCCGTGACTGGCGAGATTGGGGCGATCATTATATTTATTTCTTCTTTCTTATACACTCATAGGAAGGAGGTCTGGCTTGAATTTTGAATTTTGTCCGAAAACGTAGTAACTTTGAGTCTTTTTTTAGCTTTTATGCATCCTCGTCTAGAAAAAATGGCCCTAAAACTTATCAAATTTTCCATCCGTTTCGTTATTCTTAAGAAAAGCGAGCATTTTTTATTGTTTAATGAAATGACTAGAAAATTGCTTTGAATTCGGAAAAAATTTTAAAATTAAAATTAAAGATATAAAATTAAAAAATTACATAGTTCAGTGGAAAAAAATTTGCTCCCTGCCTCAGACAGGAGCTATGTATTTCTTTTGCGAAGGATCATTTTTATTCGGTAGACTATTTGATTCCGCTTTCTCTCGGGTGACGTCTCATTGAAGTCGATTATCTGTGGAATTTGAGCTTTTTAAGATACATCAATTTTACTAAGAAAGGCTAAGGACAGGACACTAGAAATTTTGAAGATTCAAATCGCTTTAGATAAAAAATATTGGCTCCAGCTGCGTCACTCTGGTTTTTTTCATTCAATCAAGATGTACATTTAGGCAACAGTTTGCATAGCCAGTTATTTGAACTTACACAACATTTTTGCAAATTCTAGGTATTCTTACTCAGACAAACCCAGCAAAAGAATCCTTAGAAGTGATACCGGAAAATATTTTCAAAGTTCCCTCAAAAACATCATTTTTGACGATTCTGGTGATGTTCTCTCTTTAATAAACGCGAAACACCAAAAAATTTAGAAAAAATGTTAAAAGATTCGAATATTTGTTTTGAATAAAGTCAAAAATGAATATATGGCGCGTGGTTTCCGGTAAAAATTCGCTTTGCCAGGAAACGATTCTGTTCAAAAACTTTATTTCGGCGCATGAGAGACGATTTTTAAGGCATCATTTTTGACTGAGCAGCGATAATTAATATTGTTACCTCCTTACGGAAATCTATCGTGGACCCGCCAATACCCACAAAAGTTTTTTTAGAAATTTCATGCGATAAAAAATTTTAAAGTTGCGGTAATGACGGCCGATTTTAATTGCCTCCTTCATGCTATGTTTTGCTTAGCACATATGAGCTCGAAAAATTTCGGTCAACTGGGCATTTTCAGAAATATTTTTTGGCGAATTCCCTAATCAGCTTTGTCTACAAGACATTGCGTGAGACACAAGCGTGGATCTGTTAATGCCACAAAACGGCTAAATATCATTTAGCGCATAATAAGCAATTCCGATAATCGAATTTGTCAGGTCGCATAGATAAGTAACGCAGATTAACTATTTACGTAAGCAACATTGCTCGCAATTTCCAATTTTAGGTTCTATTTTAAAATATCTCTTGCTCGTTCTATTTTCTTGACTATTTTTTGCGTTAAGAAACCTGCTTTCCTAAATCAGATGTGCTCAAATCGTTCTTTATCGCCACCAAATACTTCTTGCAAAAAAATCAACTCAAATTGCTATTAAACTGATTGTATCTCACTTATCATCAATATCAAAACATAAGTACGAGTAGAAATACAATAAGTGGTAATCATACATGCACAGTATGGGAATTCTGGGGCGGGTGAAAACCTAAAAAGCTTTTTTGGGCCCAAAAATGGCCGGTACGCGTTAAAAAACATCGTTTTTTGGCGTTTCTGACGATACTCTATCCTTCTAGAGCATGAAATCATGAAAAAATTTCGAAAAAAGTCGAATAAATTGACCAATATATCGCTTAAAACATGAATATATGGCGCGAAGCGCCGAAAATTTGGCGATTTTGAGCAAATAGATAGCCGAAAACCCTTAAAAAGACATTTTTTCTGCCAATGTTCAGGTAAGTTTAGGAAACTTGTGAAAAATCGCCAATTCTGGGGGGGTGAAAAATTTTTTGCGGGGGGGGGGTGAAAAATGATTCTGCGGGGGTGAAACCCCCTCAAACCCCCAAGATCATGTATGGTGGTAATAAAATACTTAAATAAGAATGATACTGGCGCCTATCTAATGAAAACACGGTAAGTTGATTATAGAAAGGACAAATTTCATAATTTTAATGAGAAATGCATTTCAGAGGACGAATTGTGAGGTAGCCCGAAAAGGCTCTAAAAATTCCACCTTACCCCATAATTCCCGTGCTGTACATGTCTGGTCGTTATCAGAACTTTCAATTTATTTGTCGTACCGCTGAATTTCGAAGATATTTCGGCTAAAAAAATTAAGGGATCTAGTATACAATTTACCCACCAACGTTTTTTGTGTAGTGTGTAATATGTAATGTGTTATGTGTAATGTGTATTGCGTAATGTGTCATGTGTAGTGTGTAATGTGTAATGTGTAAAGTGTTCATATTACACATTATACATTACACATGACACATTACAATACATTATGGATCGGCTAAAAAACGTTGGTGGGTAAATTGTATACTAGATCCAAATTAAGTACATCTAAACAATTATTTAGGTAACAATATATTTATGATATTGTAAATTTTTGTTAATTTAAGCCGTAAGAATTATGATTTCATTGATTATTTATTGGTCATTGATTTTACATATATGTTTCATTATGGAGTCTTGTTGATCTTAAGCGGAAATTCGTATTCGAAACTTTAGAAGGTAAATTAGAGACACGTTGTACTGTACAATATCGTTTCGAATATTAAAGCCGATTTGCAATGTCTTCATCGGTAGTTTACGCTTTTAAAGGCTCTATGTTTAGAAGAAAAAACTGCTAGTATTTACGCTTGCAAGCTTTTTTATTGTTGCTACGAAACAGGGGTCCGCTTGGTCGGATCATTCGGCAGAGTGTCAAAATTTGAAGAAGGTCCAACCAAAAGTACCCGCTGATACGGCTCGACTCATAGCTCGCATATTGCATAAGAAAGTATAACTTTAAACGTGCATATAACGGCTAGAAACTTAGGGTGGGGGTAGCCGGCTAGTTTTTAGGGAAGAGGGAGGTAAATTACCTCTAATTTTGGCCTAAAATGGCAAGAAAATGCAACTTAGAATGGCCAAACAAAAGCATTTTTCGCTAAAAGACGGAAAGGACACAAATCTTTTCTGACTTTGGGATTGAGGAAAAGATCAAGTGTGGATAGGGGATCGATCACCCGTCCCCTCTGTTATATGTGTACCGTTACTAATCTTATGCTAGAGCCTTCAGTTTCATGAGTGGAGAGAATTATTACCATCCTTAATACAACATTGGCTGGAATTCTGGAAGGTTTCCTATTTGGGCTTAGAACGAAAGGCACAATTTCTTGACGTTTCTGGCGATAATCTTTGTTTTTAACCCTTTATTGCGGGCCCTGGACTATGGAAGTTAATATAAATTCATATTAATAATCGGATTTCCCATCATTCAAATAGTGTCACTGCTTTTTGTTGTGATTCTAGATGCAGCTGGTAATGAGAAAAATGTCCTATTTTCGGGATGGCCCTCAATAAATGTCTATCCCTTTTTTGGGATAGCCCTCAAAAGTATAAACCCCATTAAGACACAAAGAAAAATAAAAGTCCTGTTTGAAAGATAAGCTCTAATGAACATGACTAATGTGCTTTAGCCAGCCATATTGAATAAGATATAGTAAATAAATGACGTAGGTATCTGCATTCTAAGTGGCAGTTATGTAAGTACAATATTGATTTGTCCAATGCACACAGGTGCCGCAGTCATTGGTGGGCCGTCCCAAATTTGGAACATTATTTTGCATGATAAGCGCTTTTGTGCAAAGAAGTTTAAATGAAAGAATCAACTAGCAGAGAAAAATGCTCCGATGGAACGAAAAAGGTAAATATACTTGAATTTCTTCATCGTTAAGGATGTAAAAGGAGGGGACTTAGAGATAATTTTCTATATGCGCAGGAGCCATAGGAATGTGCTAAACAGTTAGACTTCTCCTAAACAACGCAAAAATCGAAGTATATTCTGCGGCCTGTGAAATATGAGGGTGTAGTCACAAAACGCTCTCAAGTGTTTCGCAAAAGAGCATTGAAGACACTTCCATGACTATTAATTAATCAATGTATTATTTATCTAATGAAATCCTGACCTTACACAATGCTCTGGCGTAAAGGATAATAGTGTAAACTTTACCAATAGTCTGCATGAAAAACCACAGAAAATTTCTTCATGAAATACCACAGAAAATTTCTTTAAATCTTCCAAAATAAAGTAATCAAAATACTCGCCATCGTAATCGAAATTACTACGGAAAATGTGCAGCAATGCGCATGGGCCGCAGAATATACTTCGATTTTTGCGTTGTTTAGGGTAAGTCTAACTGTTTAGCTTATATTCTGCGCATATAGGGAAATTTTCCCTAGTCCCCTCCTTTTACATCTTTAACAATAGGGATGGCCGGATCCAAAATTTTTAAAATTTCTGAAGCGGATCCGGGTCCAGATCTTAGTCTTTCAAAATTTCGGGTCCGGGTCCGAATCCGGATCTCAACAAATTAAAATTTCGGGTCCGGATCCGGATCTTTGACTTTAGACCTGACCGGGTCCGGATCCGGGTCCAAAGGTACCCTAAACTGTGCGATAATTATTTATATCTGCTGTTTTATTACATTAGTATATTCATTGTTTTCAGATAAGATGGGGCTAGGTCCGTTTGTACATGTATAAAGATGATTCCCAAAAGTCTTTGTACATTTTATACATGCAAATTTTTGTGTACTATAATATAGTGCAGTAGCAATTTTAGTGTGGTAAAATAGAGTTTTCGATCTTCGGTAGCGTATTTTAGCTAATTTCTGGGTTTCTGACGCCAAAAATTACTGAAACTTGTCTCAAAACGGCGCCGAAACGCCAAAATTTCTGACATTTTTACTTTCTAAATGCAAATTCTGTCATTTTAAAGATATGTAGGTCAAACAATTACTCATTTCGGCGCGTAGCGCCGAAAATTTTTGGAATTTTACACCTTTTTACAGTTTTTGTCTTCCCAAAAATCATTGAACATTTTGTACCCACAAATTTTTGGGTACTATAGTATGGTACAGTAGCGATTTAATTGTGGTAAAAACAGAGTTGTTCGACTTTTGGTAATGTATTTTAGCTTATTTCTGGATCTCTAAGATCAGAAATCACTAAGAATTGTCTTGAAACGGCGCGAAGCGCCAAAAAATTTGACATTTTTCCATTGTAATTGCAAATTCTGCTAATTTAAACATATATAGGACGAACAATTGCTCATTTCGGGCCGAAGCGCCGAAAATTTTTGTGAATTTTACACCTTTTTACAGCTTTTGTCTTCCCAAAAATCTTTGTACATTTTGTACACACAAATTTTTGGGTACTATAATATGGTACAGTAGCGATTTTAGTGTGGTAAAAACAGAGTTGTTCGACTTTTGATAGTGTATTTTAGCTAATTTCTGGGTCTCTAAATGCAAAAATCTCTAAGAATCGTCTTAAAACGGCGCGAAGCGCCAAAAAATTTGACATTTTTCTTTTGAAATGCAATTTCTGCCATTATGAAGATATATAGAACACACAATTACTCATTTCGGTGGAAAGCGCTGAAAATTTTTGCGAATTTTAGACCTTTTTTGCAATTTTTGTGTTACCAAAAATCTTTGTACTTGTACGAAAACGGTTCCGAAAAGTCTTTATACATCGGTAAAAATCTTTGCCGAGTACTAAAAAAACAGCACTGGGTAACATGATCAAAAATCATAAATAAAAAATGAATAATACTGTTCAAAAGAAGGTTTAGCTAGCTTTGATCCTATTAGCTCATGATAAATGGATTTGCGTGATGTACATAGCTTATTAAAACGTTTTTTTGAAAGTTCATGAAGTTAAACTATGATGACTGAACAACTTTGTTTTTTCCAGACAATAAAATAAATTAAAGGCTACATCTGCATATTGTATCTGGTTTAATGCTGCTCTACTAAATCAATTCTTATCATGAAAGTTTCTTTCAATTTTTCAATACTTGTAGTATAAGCTATTTCGAATCTCATCATGTCAAAACTCAGCCTTTCGAGCGTCACTCTGCCATCATGATTAATACTCTATTTGAATCGATGCAAATAAAAATATACAAAATATTTTCGCTCCGAAATCCGTGCTTCTATGTTTATTCTCGAAAACGGTTAACCTCAATAGAAAATACGTGACGCATAATACCGCATGAATAAAAGAAAATACAAAAAAATATTAGATTTAAATGGTAATTGCGACAGCCTAGGTCCGCCAGCTCGACGCCATCCACGTTATAATGATTAAGCACTACAGTTGTATGCCATAAACCACATCGCTACGTCTAATTTGAATAAAATTCAGGAAAAAAACATTCATCGATCCGATTTGCTAAACCTCCCTCACCCATTGCTATATAAACCCTCGCACGAGCATATTTCAAGTTTTCCAACCAGCAATTTAAAGGATTAAATACTTATTTCTCAGTTTACTCAGAATACAGTTTGACTCGGTTCCTAAAAATTCATAATTTTCGCGTCCGGGTCCGGATCTTTACTTTTGAAAATTCCGGGTCTGGATCTTTATTTCCGGAAATTTCGGTTCCGGATCCGGGTCCGGATCCAGAAAAATCGTCGGATAGTGCCGGATCCGGTACCGGATACTTGGACCCGGTCCATCTCTACTCAAGATTGAATAAATTCGAGTATATATTTTTTTTGTTCCATCGGTGCATTTTTCTTCGCTAGTTCCCTTCTTTTATTCAATATTTAGGCCATAAATCCGTAAATGGGCAGCACCGAAATTCTGGGGGGGGTGAAAGTAGCTGGAGAAATTTCTTTTTCGTCTCGGACCCTTTACACTAAAATGATCACAGATCAAGCAAGATTGCATTATAAGAGAAAAAATTTACCTTTCGAGATATTGTAGCCCTCTACATTATAAAACCAATTGGACTGCACAGAATTCAAAATTGATTTAGATAAGCTTCAGGAGACGCGAACAGTGAAAAAACCCGTATACTTTACGCTTTTGTGCAAGGACCATTAGGTGTAAAGAAATTTTAAGTTCAGATTCGTAATCTACAACTCAGGGGCAACAAATTTCTAAAAAAAAGATGGCCCTCCGCAAATTGATTGATACCCAATGCTCTGGGCGGATAAGTGCTTCTCAGTGTAAACTTTACACTTGTGCTAATAACGTAATATTTAATGTATAGAAACAAAATAAACTAGGAGCCGTAACGCTATGGTCAGGGCACATTTTAAGCATAATTAGCATGTTCCGCCTACTTAGCGGAGTAGCTGAAGAAATGTCGTTTTTCGTCTGAATGCCTTTACACTAAAACGATCACAGATCGAGAAATATTGCGTTAAAAAAGGAAAAAATTTTACGTTTCGAGATATTGTAACCCTCTGAATTATAAAACCAATTGGACTGCACAGAAACCAAAATCGAGATAGATAAGCTTTAGGACACGCCAAGAGTAAAAACTCGTATGCTTTACACTTTTGTGCAAGGACCATTAGGCGTACAGAAATTTTAAGTTTAGATTCGTAATCTACAACTCGGAGGCAACAAATTTTTAGAAAAAGATGGCCCTCCGCAAATTGTTTGATACCCAAAGCTCTGGGCGGAAAAGTGTTTCTCGGTGTAAACTTTACACTTGTGCTAATACCGCAATATTGGGTGTATAGAAACAAAATAAAGTAGGATCTGTAACGCTAAGGTCAGGGTACATTTTAAGCATGATTAGCATGTTCCGCCTACTTAGCGGAGTAGCTTAAGAAATTTCGTTTTTCGTCTCAAACCCTTTACGCTAAAACAATCACAGATCAAGAAATATTGCGTTAAAAGAGGAAAAAATTGGTCCTTGAGATGTTGTAACCCTCTACATTATAAAACCAAGTGGACTACACAGAAACCTAAATTGAGTTAGATAATCTGAAAATACGCAAGGAGTAAAAAAGCCGTATACTTTACACTTTTGTGCAACAACCATTAAGTGTAAAGAAATTTTAAGGTCAGATTCGTAATCCTCAGCTCGGGGGCAACATTTTTAAGAAAAAAATTGGCCCTCCGCAAATTATTTGATTTTTTGGTTTACACTTTACACACTTATTGCTAATTCGGCATTGAGTGTAAACAAAAGAAAAGAATGGTACATCGAGTTTTTTAATTATCTATCCTTTAAAATGAAACCGCACCTCCCAGGTGTGTGCCGTTGTTGCTGTGAGGGGGGACACTAATTTTGCACTCGCTGATGTGATAAACATATAAGAAAAAAGGATGGCCAAGTATATTATAGATAGCGCTATCGTGCTACCTATGATATACAATCTGCGGTGCATAATAAGCCTAGCTTTTGGGGGCAGCCATATTTAAAAAAATTTAAAATGCGTTAATAGAGCGAACGCGGGCTTAAAATAATAACCAAAAAAATAAATGTTTTAGAGGATGCTGAGACGCAACTATTTTGCTAGTTTCCAGCATTATATCACATACTAGTAAAAAAGCAGCCACTCTGATATTTGAGTCATTGTTGCTATGCGGAATATTGTAGCTGTAAAAAATTGAAATTTTTTGACAAAATAGTTTCATTTTTTGCTTTGTATTAAGAAACCTTTTTATTCTTTAAAATTGGTCTGGTGGTTCTTGTGATTAAGTCAAAAAGTATATCCGATACTCTAGCTTCATTAGTGGTTTTGTGTGGTTTTTACATACGTTATGTTTATTAATTAATAGATTACTGTAGGAGCCAGTGTTATTTTTGAAATTTTTTCAGCAAAAGCGCAGGAAAACGAGAGTCTCAATTACTTGGGGGCGTGGGGGAAGAATTAAGGGATGTAGACCACCCCGCGGAATACATCAGTCCGCAGATCCAAAGAATTAAATTTTTGGAATGTTTTCTTGAGGCTTTTGCCAATTTTACACCACTCGGACCCTCATAATCCGGATTTTGACCTAGTGTGGCCCCCAATATGATTATCTGTTATTTACTCCTATCGCGTTTTGATTGCATTGACAAAATACACTTAAACCATAAACGCACAAGGTCAGGGTCGACGGGGGAGGAGGGAGGTGGATTAAAATCCCAAAAATCCAAAATATTACATTCAGCCTTCACTTTTTTGTTAATCAAACGACATGATCAAAATAGCCTATAAAACACTTTTTCGTGGTAATTTCGCATTTCTAAAGCCTTTTTATCCATTTCGTCTGCATATTGCTTTTAAAACATAAAAATATAGAACCTGATCAATTTCGGGCCCTTCATGACTAAAACGGGCATAAAAGTATTATACGACTCTAAACGCCGAAAACATTTGAACATTGTTACTTCTTTTATCCGCAAAAATTACGCAGAAAACGTTCCGTCAGTTCTAAATTGCCGGACAATACCTGTCTGACCGACCTATCAGAGAACTAATACACCATATTCCCCCTAAGTGCGTGTATCAATTGAACAACAATACATTTTCATAAATCAGAACCTATTATTAATCATGAGCTGTATTTGAAATTTCCGCCTTTATACTTTCAGCTTTTTTCATCTGTCCCAGTCTTAATGCTGTTCCAATACCTCCTGCTCCAGACTGAAGACCTCTTTGGGGTTGGTCGATCCCTAAACCGAAGTGAATGACTCCGCCAGGCAGGTTGCCAACTGCGGATGGGCTGCCAACTACGGGCAGGTTGTCAACTGCGGTAGGACCATCAGCTTTGTTTGTATACCCAACTCCTGGTAGGCTACCACTTGCGGGTGGTTCATAAACTCCGGGTAGGCTGTCAACTTCGGATATGTCGCTAACTATGGGCTGATTGTCTAATTCAGTTAGATCGTCAACTATGCGTCGGCCATCAACTTCTGGTAGACCATCATCTTCGGATATATCGTCATCCCCGCTTGAGTCACCTATAGGTAGACCGTAAGATGGGGGTGAATAGTCAAATCCAGGAAGGCGATCAAGCGTGTGTATGTTGTCGAATAAGTGTTGGTCACCAACTGTGGGTGCGCTGCCAGATCTAAATATGCCGCTAACTCCGGGTGAACCACTGACTTCAGATGAGTCAGCAACAATAGGTAGGCCTTCAAGCGTAGGTAGACCATTTTCTTTGGGCATATAACTGACTAAAGATGAGTCACTTACTCCGGGTTGACTGTAAAGCTGGGGTCTATCGCCAAATCCGGGTTGGTAGCCAACCGTGGGTATGTTGCCAACTGGGAGTTGGGCGCCAATTATGGGTACACTGCCAACTCCGAATACGCCGTCAACTCCCGGCGAATTGCTGACTTCAGATAGGTCACCAAATAAAGGTAGGCCATCAAGCCTAGGCGGACTATCATCTCTGGACGTATCACTGCCTAAAGACGAGTCCCAAAATCCAGGTAGACTGTAAACTTGGGGTCTGTCGTCATTTCCAATTGGGCGGCCTAACATGGGTAAGTTGTCAACTGGGTGTTGGGCGCCAACTATGGGTAAACTGCCAACCCCGAATAGGCCATTAACTCCTGGTGAAGCGCTGACTCCAGGTAGGCCACCAACTATAGGTAGGCCATGAAGCCTAGGCAGACTATTATCTCTGGACATGTCTCTGGCTAAAGATGAATCGCTAACTCCAGGTAGACTGTAAACTTGGGGTCTGTCGTCATCTTTGTTAAGGCGGCCTACCATATGTAAGTTGTCACCTGGGCGTTGGGCGCCAACTATAGGTAATCTGCCAACTCCAAACAGGCCGTTAACTCCTGGCGAATCGCTGACTCCAGATAGGCCACCAGCTATAGGTAGGCTATGAAGCCTAGGCAGACTATTATATCTGGACATATCACTGGCTAAAGATGAGTCGCTAACTCCAGGTAGACTATAAATTTGGGGCCTGTCGTCATCTTCGATTGGGCGGCCTACCATGGGTAAGTTGTCAACTGGGCGTTGGGCGCCAACTATGGGTACGCCGCCTAATCCAAATAAGCCGTTAACTCCGGGTAAAGTGCTGACTCCGTAAAGGCCGCCATGTATGGGCAAGGCATCAACTCCGGGTCGACTGTCATGTCCACTTATCCAACTGGCTCTGGGCGAGTCACCAAATCCAAATAGACCACCAGCTGAAGGTAAATCGCCAACCCTGGCTAAATGGCCAACTGTAGGTATGTTGCCTGCTGAGCCTTGATCGCCTACTTTTGGAACACTGCCAAGTCCAAATAAGTCGTCAACTCTAGGTAAGGCACCGACTCCTCTTAGGCTGGCTTCTTCTCCAGACTGTACGTCAGCTCGTCTCGCCAGTCGTAGGCCTTCTCCATTTTCGCGCGTTGTGCCTCCTCCTGATTGAGAACCTATAAAAGTATTAGAGGCATTTTGGTTGACGTGTTGTCCAACTAAAGAGGTTTTTTCTGCAGCTTTGGTTGCAGCTCCTCCTCCTATTATTCCTTGTTGAGCGCTGATTGCATAAGTGATATCCAGACTGGTCACCATCTAAGATACATTAAGTTGTACAAATATTCGATTATTTGGCCAGATGAAGCAATGAGTTAGTGAATGGGGGGTTATCATAAATTTGATAATATTATGTTTTGTTCGTAGAATTATTTCAAGCATTTAAATTATGATAAAATGTTCAATACAATATAAATGGACAGTTTTATGATGAATGCGAATTCAATTTTGATAAACGAATAAACAATCGCTTGTGGTAATAAATTATACAATTCTAAATGTTGGCTGAAATCGAAGCATGATATAGAAATTTTTGACTGAGTTAGAGAAAACTGTTAGGTTAATCCCCAGATATTCACATGTAACGCGTTAAGGCGTACCTATAATATTCTTGGGTACCACAACATATGTCTATCCGCCTACAGCAACACTGGGACGCTTCTGTATTGTGCGGTTTTTAAAAGATTGATAATAAAAAATATGCCTCTTTTTGCTTTCCCTTACACTCAATAGCCTCTGTGTGATGTGCATGTAAAGTATTATTGTAACGGTATGACATATAGTTTTCAATTTTCGTCGGTTACTTGACTTACCTAACTCAGTTTTGCAATCTATTTCATCGGCATTTTTTTAAATGTGGACAATTGAGTAAGCTCAAAACTAATTTTTTTGAATAGTTACTAATCCAGACGGGGTAGAAAAAAGTGTGTAAATAATCTGGGGTTAAAAAAACTTATTTTTGCTTCTGTTTTTGTCAGCCAACGACTCCGGTTATAAGTACTAAGAAATTTTTTTAATAGAAATCTTACTACGGCTCAGGAGCTACTTTTGGCTTTTCAGCAAACGTTTGCACACTTGATACGGAGTTAAATCTAGGGGCTTAAACTTTACACTCTAGTGGATGGTGTTAAAAACAGACTTTTCCAAAGATTTTGTCTACTATTTCCGCTTATATGTCGAGACAAGTTAGATAAAATAAAAATAAAGTAAGTATCAAGAGCTACACGTCACAGCGGAGCGCGTTTAAATAATTCAATATTGACTCACTTATGTATGTGTAAAATTCGAAACAAGGGGTGTAACTTTTGGCGAAAAAACACGTTTTTTCCTATTTTTGAATAGTCATTATCTCAAATATGATGCTGAACAAAATTTTTTCACGTACAAACGTACTACGATTTAAAGGCTACAAACTGCCCCAAACCGAATTTCTCTAAGTGGGCTTAGATTTTTAAAGTTTACAATGTAATGGATGGTGGAAAAATACGTTTTTAGTCCCTTTTTTGTTCCCAAATTTCTCAGTTTACAAGTACGGATAAGTCAAATAGAATTAGTACTTTCTCAATTGTCGATATTTACATCAATATTAGGCTTTTTCGGGAAGTTTAAAGCCAAAAAGCGGGTGTGTGAAACGTGTTTCTGTCTTGTTTTTTCTGCCAACTTCTCCGATATTAGTCTGGACGTAATCACAAGTCTAAAAATGTACCAGGAGTCAATCCAGTCGTTTTCAGTGTACAATGATTAATTTTGAAGATTTTAAACTTCCTCCGAACGACTGGCAATGATTTTAGAACATGAGACTTATCTCATTAGAAAGAGCCTTAAATATTCTAGCTATTTACCGAAAAATGTTCGAAATACATTAGAATCTTAAGGTGGTGAAAGCATCCAAAATCACAGTGTTTTGCCCATAAGACGGCCATTTGGAAAACGCAAATTATTTATTAAATTAAAGAAATTCGTAATTATTCGAAAGCGCTTTTTTAGGCTTTCCAAAATGTGCTTGGACAATAAACAATATGAAACGTAGAGCCCGTAAAAAGCAAAAAACTCAAATTGAGATTGCAGGACAAACTATTAAAAAACAGAAAAAACGGGTGAAATTCAGAGCGGAAAAATATCTATCTTGCTACTTTTCAAAATATATAACAAAAGATGTTTACTGTACCGGCTATGTAAAGTTTGGACAAATCTTAGAGCATAGCTGTTGACATAAGATAGCAAAAACTTTTTTTAGCAAATTGTTTCATTTTAAAATTATCTACCCAGCTTGTTTCATAGAAATCCATCGAGTGGTTCTTGTATTAATCTCAAAATAGCCATTTCACTTAAAATCATTATTCGATGGTGAGGAGCTGTACTTGTTTTGGTCTGCACTTACACTGTATTTGCATAATATCATATTATCTTCATTAATTTTTCTGAAAATCCAGTGAATGTAGATTATTTATTGCATTTACTTTTTCCATAAGTATCAATGGATCAAAAGTTACAAGCATAAATGGACTAAATTTTTTAATTTGTGTTAAAACGGCGCGACGTGATACGTCATTGAGCGCGTTTGTTTACACTCAACAGTGGTGTAAAGATATTTGCGTCTAATATTTATTTGCCTTCAGATTATTGTAGAGAAATGATCTTTTTAATAAATAATGATCACAATATCAGAGTAATATGAAAATTACGAATCCGACTAACATCCTCCTAACACTTGATGGTTGTGGGAAGTTTACACGAAAAATTAAATTTAGCTAGAGCGTTGCGGGAGCTCAATTTTTCAAAATATTCGTGCATCGTTAGAACTATTAATCTGACGCCTAGTAGTTGTGTAAACTTTACACTATTCATTTATTGTTAATAAGTAAAGTTTACACTATATATTTATTTTACCTACAGGGCGTTGCAAAAGGTGAAGTTTTTTCAAAATATGTTCCGTAAGGTCACAATTACGAATCTGACTATATATTCTCTTCACACCAAATAGTTGTGTAAAGTTGACACTGAAATTTAAATTCAGTTTCAAAGCATTACAAGAGCTTAATTTTTCTAAATGTTCCATGCAACGTCAGAATTACGAATCTCAGTGACGCTAAAAACGTTTGATCTGCTTCAATGAGGTAAGATTGTCTTGTTTAAAAAAGATAATCCTGATTTTTAGACTAATATTGTTTTCCGCGTTCTTAGACTGCTGTCATTATTGAGGCACGTTACCTATTTGTTTACTTGCTGATTGACTCAAATCATGCCAATTAAAAGTAGGGTATTAGCTGAGAAAAATGCTCCGATGGTACAAAAAGATTCAATGTACTTGGAATCGCGCATCATTAATGACATAAAAGAGAAGATTATGGAAAAGTTACCCTATTATGCCTGCGAAAATTGTAAGAATATACTAAAAATTAGACTCCCACTACAAAACGCAAAAAAACCGAAGTATATTCTGCGGCTTCTGAAAAAAGTATGCCTTCACAAAACATTGTTCACTGGCCCAGAAAATGAGATTATGAGGAAACTTCTATGTGTTTAGTTTCTTATCAACATCAAATTCCTCTTTCAATATATAACCAATATTTAGTTAATTGTCGATGGCATCCGTGTTATTTATTTTTACGTCAGAAGTGCGACTTTTTTATGTGAGCCGCAGAATGTACTTCGATTTTTTGCGTTTTTTCAACGGAAGTCTTATTTTTAGTAGATTCAAACAACTTTCGCATGCATGCTTAGGTAACTTTTCCTAGTCCTCTCCTTTTATGTCCTTAATTATAAGTAATTCAAAGAATATACGTCCTTTTTGTTTCATCGGAGCATATTTCTTTGCTGCTAATAAAAATAATCAGAATGATTGTAATAAAAATATTAAAAATAATAAAAGTAATAAAGATTATAATGATAATAATAAAAATGATAATAATAATAACAATAATAATATTAATGATAATAATAATAATAATATTAATAATAATAATATTAATATTAATAATAATAATAATAATAATCATAATAATAATAATATTAATAATAATAATAATAATAATAATAATAATAATAATAATATTAATGATAATAATAATAATAATAATAATAATAATAATAATAATAATAATAATAATAATAGTATTAATAATAATGATAATAATAATAATTATTATTATTATTGTTATATTATATTAAAATTATAATTATTATAATTAGTATTAATACAAAATAATAATAGTGTCTTAAAATCAGTGTAAAGGCGTTTCATGCGCAATCAGGAAAATAGCTAAATAGCATAGCACAAAAATATTTACCCAGCAAAGATGGACTATAATGCAAGAAGGAATAAAATTTCATAATTTCTATTGAATGCCAGGACAATTATGCGATTTAACGTTTTTGAACTTTATTTAAGCGCATTATACAATTGCACCCTAAAACTTAAAGAATTTCACCGAGGAAGGGTACGACATTGGTTCTTCATTTCCAAGGAGGATAAGTCTTTTTACATCGGGTCCTGATTAGAATTTTAGAATAATTGTCTGATTTCAGCAATCCTCTGAAAACGCCCCTATTTTTCCTAGGTATTTCGAGGTTCTAATTCCTTACGAACACTTTTTCAAATTATACTGCTCGCGCACTGGCCTGGGAGTCTCACGATCACACGATGGGCATAGGCGGGGAGGGGAGGGGTAGGGGGTATGCACCCCACCCAGAAGGCCAATACCCCCTCCTTGGAACCAAAATACCCACCGGAATTCAATTTTTTTGGAATTTTTTCGTTTTTTTCATTTTTCTGGTGCCAATGGATAGTGCTCGATGAGAATAGTTAAAAAATTGTCTTTTTTTCACCATACTACCACAAGATCATTTTCAGACCTTTAGAAAATCTTGCTTAACGTACATGGGCAGCGACTAATTCTGGATGGATCTGGGTTGTGTAAAACTTGCAAAAATCGCAAAAATATACCGAAATTTCTATTCTGGGGATCTATCGATATTTGGGTCTCTACTAGATTCTGGGAGCTCTCCCACTCCCATGTGTGGCCTTGATTATAAATGGGCTGCAGCCAAATTCTGAGGATCTGGGTGGTGCTAAACCGGGAAATATCCCAAAAAGCATGCCAAAATTCAATTCTGGGGATCTATCGGTTTTCAAGGGGTCTACGGGATTTAGAAGTAGGTTTAAACCCCAACCTGTATGTGCGGTCCTGACACAGCTAATCAAGCTCAGTGAAGAAATTTTTCACACTTTAAGATGCCTAAATTTGCTGAACATTGCAAAACAATGCAAGCCTATAAGGCTTTATCTGACCTTTACTAGCTGGTAATTTAGAAATCTAAAACTTTCCGCAAATTATTTTCTTAATATTTTTGTTGAAATTATTCAAAACGTTTTGAAGAAAGTCAATATTTTGATTGTTTTCTTTACACTCATAATTTCATTCGACTAACTGGCAATGGTATTTGTACAATTTATTTTGTTTAACTATCTTTTAGCGCTTCGTAACAGTTTGTTTTCAATTGCAAGCAATGTTATTTTTATGATCAAAAATGAAGATGAAGGTCAATTGCTAGCTCTAGTCGCCGGCACATACGGGAGTGAGAGGGATCTAAAGGTAGAATCCACGAGGAACGGTGGACCCTCCCAAATCCATAGATCCCTCAGAATTGAGTTTTAATACATTTTGGCAATTTGCCCCATCGGACCCGCAAAATTTTGTTGTTGCCAATGTATGGTCGCAGGGAGTCAGTCATTCATATAAATACAACACAAAGACTTCAAAATTACAAATACAAAAATTTATCATTTCAGATAAAAATTAAATCAAAATAGCTAAAAACTTGTCACAGAACTAACACCAACAAGAGAGATTTCGTCGAAGAAAAGATATTTTTAGTTTTGATATTGATTTTTATTCAGAATTTTTTCGAAAAAAAGTCAATGCAATGGTTAAAAAGGACCAGAAAGCAAAACTGCTATTAAAAGGATAACTAAAGCTATTGTAAGCTTATGTGTCAGAATATATTAAATCTCACAAAAAGTACGAGGTAAGACGGATGCATTGCTCTGCTAATAGTTTAAATTAGCCGAAAATTTCAATCGTTAAACGTTAATGATTTCTAAATCTTGCCATTTCGAGCTATTTCCATTACCGCTTCATTCATTTTGAATTATTTGGAAATGGACTATTCAACTGATCGATTGAGTATAAAGTATTGCAAATAGGAAATATTGGAATTGTTGATAAAATTTGTTTATAGCCTTCTGCTCTTAATGACTTTTCAGCTTTCAATTTTCGATTCCAGGTAATACATGCAAATTGCTTTACTGAATGACTTTTAATATTTAAGCCGAAAATGCTTCGACTAAATAAAGACATGTTTGGTGTAAAATTCTATTTATTCCATGTTACTGAACTACTGAAAGAAAAATCTATAATGTTTTTATAGCCAAAAGTTTAAACTTGTAGCAAGATTTACAAACGTGGCTCACTTTAATTCGGGCAGGCAGAAGTGAATAAATCTAGACCAGTTTTTTGCGCACTTTCCAAACAGCAAAGTTTCATTCAAATCTGTTGAGCCATTCTCAAGATATTTAGAGCAAAATTAAATGACATTTACCATGTTATTTAGCTAGAATTGTCTTTATGACTCATCATGATGCTTAAATATCTTAAGGGTGTTGCCAAAATTTAATATTGATTAACAATCGGTTAATTTCAACTTATCGATTGATGGTCAAAGTTTTTGCAACACAGCTTTTAAAGACATTTGAGCATCATTAAGCATAAAGACAATTCCAGCTCATTCACTTATACTCAGTTTAAAATAATCCAAGTTTGTAAATCTTACCGCAAGTTAAATGGCATGCTTATTGCTAGTGTTAGGGGTGTCATAAACTTTTGGCCAAGCCTGTACGCAATGAATAACTGAGCAGCTAAACGTAAATAATTGATGGGTGAGGCTCATACATATACAGTATGAAAATTGTGAGATCAGGCCCAAAAAATTTATATAAATGCCTTTCTTAAGCTTAAAACGACAGGTACACGTCGAAAAACCGTTTTAGGCCTTTCGTAGAAGCTTTTTTCTAGAACAAATACAAAACGATTCAATAAAAATTTGATAAATAAAGAAAATTGAACAAGATATAGTAAAAAAATGTGTATATGGCGCGCATCGCCTATAATTCGGGACTTTTGAACCAAAAATGAGCTAAAAATGCTTAAACAAGCACACGTTTACAATTTTTACGGAAAATCGACAATTCTGACTGTTGCTACTATTCTGTGGGGTCAGTACTCAGTAGCCATTCTGTTGGTCAATACCCTAACCCGAACCCTCCTCCCCAAGAGCACGTATGGTGATGCTGATGCATGGACTGACCTACAACATTAACTCATACACCGAGGTCAGTCCGGTGGGAGTCTACTCAATTTCGAAAATTTATTTCAGATGAAAAGCGTTGGTTCTCTCAGTTTCTGATTACATTCGAGTAGTTTTGCTTTCCAAATTTGGTTTTTAACCGGGTTTTCCTCAATTTTTGTCATATTATTTATGGAAAAAATTGTTTTCACCGTTCCAGCGGTCAAGGCTTCCTGGGAAAACTGGGGCAAAATGAGGGCTAACAATATGTGAAAGAAAAGCAAAACGTTTCTACAAAAAAGACTTAAAATAAACCAGAAACTTTGGATTAAAATAATTACATATATGCGCAGCACGGCAAGTCCGAGGGGTCAAAGCGGTCAGAAATTAAACTTTTTTATGATTCAAATGCCCTCAAAATCTGGTGTAAATACTAAAATAGCGTTAAAACTACGTTATTCCACAGTTTTTGGTCAATTTTAAGCTTTGTGAAGATATTTTTTGATTTCACCCCTTTCTGGCCTTTCAGAAAATTTATCACGTTTCTACCCCGGGGTCCAGACTCCAGATTTCCCCAAATGCACGTGTGGTTATTTGTCACGCTATTTTAGAATTTTTATTTGCTTTTGGGACCCTACACAGCTCTGAAACTTCTCTGGCGGACCTTTTCAGACTAATTGACTCCGATAGGTTTCGTTTCTTGACCGTTTTCAGGTGTTTTTAGATATTTATTTAAAAGAGGCAAAAGTTCGATTTCAGTAACCCCGGAAAATTTTTGTTCTCTTTCATGGAATAATTCTGACACAAGGGCGTGAGGGGGTCTGCACCATACGTGGGCAGCAAAAAATGGAATCTGGGGGTTTCAACTTCTTTGGGGAGTACAAACACTTTAAAAACCCCCACGCCCATGTATGGTCTTCACCATAAGTGGGCAGCACTAAAAATTTGGGGAGGACAAGATTTTTCGAAGGTCAAAAAATGGTCTTCAAAATGATGGTATGGCGAGAAAAACACCAATTTTTAAGCTTTCTCATCGAGCAGTATCCATTGGCATCAAAATAATTTCACAAAATTTCTAAAAATTTAATTCTGTGGCTATTTTAGTTCCCGATGAGGGTATTCGACCTTCTGGGGTTGCATACCCCCAAACTCTCCCAGCCCCTACACCTACGTTTGGTCTTCACCATTGAGAAGATACAAACTCTCCAAAATCGATAAACAACCAGAATATTACATT
This sequence comes from Mermis nigrescens, assembly GCA_036768485.1. Classification (NCBI taxonomy): domain Eukaryota; kingdom Metazoa; phylum Nematoda; class Enoplea; order Mermithida; family Mermithidae; genus Mermis; species Mermis nigrescens. The sequence goes on along the minus strand of JAVLUZ010000152.1, from coordinate 1,571,953 downwards.
TTTGGCGCTAATTTTAGCAACTTTGGCCCCACTGGACCCTTAGAATATGGCTGCCGCCCACCTATAATCCTGACGTTCTGAACCACTGACACGCATATATGGACAACAGCCATATCCTCGGTGACTGATAGTGCGAATTGAAAAACAAGGCAGCAAAAAATTTCACTTTTGAGGCTTACCGTACTCTTTGGGTGTATTTTGAATTTCGGAAGGTGTCTAACCAAAAGTTGGCATTGGCGGGCGGCTATGGAGTTAAAACCCCCAAATTAAGTTTTTGACATGTTTTTGTGATTTTTGTCAATTTTATATCACCCAGGCCGGAAGAATTTCCCTGCTACTCATCTATGAGTGTTGTAACCCCCATGCGGATAATAGGTAGGAAGAAGGGTTGGGAGGAGTCTTTTCCTAATTTTTTTATTTTTGAGAGAGCGACAACCTGGGCCCGATTGCTCGACTTTATCCCAATAAAGGCTAACCATTAAAAATTCATCCGGCTGCTCGACTTTACCTCAACGTGAACGACCATTAACATTGCCTTAAAAAACCATTAACGTTATGGTGAAAGCTCAACTAATGGTTTCGTTAAGGTTCGTAAAAATCGGGTCGCTCAACATGGCCATTTGTTAAGGGAAGCTTAAGGGTACCATTACAGAAACCATTAACAAAACTCTTAGTGGCTGTATTAAGGGAAGGAAGTCTAATGGTAGCATTAATGTAAGCTCAATGGTTGCATTCAGGAAAGTTCAATGGTTGTATTGAGGTTATGTGATTCACGAGGATTGCTTTAATTGAGTAGATATAAAACTTAGAGAATCAAAGTCATTAAATTCAAATATTCTTCAACTTCTTTCGTTTAAGTCCTGAATTTTGGTGCCGATCTGAATTCGCCTGATAATCGATTGCAGTGACAGGGATAAGCTTAATGAGAGAATTGAGTGAAAACACTCGTTAGTCTGGATGAAGGTTCTTGATTGTATGTGAAGATATGAAAAGTTGATTGTCTGTGGAAATTGAAGAATGAAGAAATAAAAAATCGAGAAATACAATTTTGATTCTTTCGCATTTTCGACTTCAACTAAAACAATCAAGAAGCCAAATGGGAAGAATTCGGTCTCGAATGGAATATGTAGTAAAATTCATTGTCATACAACTTTTTAAATCAAATTTTTATTCAAAAATTCAGATTATAGGTCTTCATCAGACTACGGATTAGCGAGCATGCGTCATATTATTAAAAATATAAATATGTAATTGAAACATCAAGTGTCATTTTTAAGTGTAGGAAAAAAATCAACGAGTTCGTTAAGCTAGCTCCCGACCTACCTTTAAGAATTAATCTTAACAAAACCATTAAAGTTGTTACGGTAGAGCCCAGCCACCCAATTTCCATCAAAGAAATCATTAAACGCTTAATGAAAGCGTTAAGGCTTTAGTCGAGCAAACGGCCTCAAGGTAGCCATTGAAAAACCGAGCCTTAATTAACGGCTGCACCGAGGTAGAGTCCAGCAGCCGAAATTGAAATCGGCAATTAGACTTACCCTAAAGTCGAGCTTAATGGTTGAGTCGAGCAACCCGATTTTTTAATGGTTCTGTTAATGTGGAGATTGGACTTAACGCGACCATTAATTAATGGTTGCGTTAAGGTGACCATTAACGTTAATGTAAACCTTTATTAATGGCCGAGTCGAGCAGCCGGGCCCTGATTATTTTGAAAGATCATTGCGGATTCGGGCTCTTTATCTTTTTGTGCTTCGTAGTAAAGTAAAATTATAGAGTAAAATAAGAAGTTGATAAAAAATGAATTTTAACAAATTTCGGGCATACAGGGCGAGGCTGAAAAATCAAGTAACCTGAATTCATAACTTTAGAAGTCTTTGACTTGCTTTTCCAATCACAGCTTTTTAGCGTACCGCATTTCTCCATTAATTAGCAAAATATCTTTTGATAGATCGTCTATGTTGAGTCGAAAAAAAAGTTTACTGAATAACAAGTTTTGCATCGGAGAAATACATGTTAAGTATGAATGTCCATAAACATATTATGGAGAAAGCATGTCGCGCACTTTATTTTTTAAATGAATTTCTTGCCCGTTACTGTTTTCTAATTGCACAAGGGACTAAAACTGCATTGAAGATCCTACTTATGATTCATTACAAAAACAGTACTCTTGCAAAAAGATGGAAAAAAATTAATGTTATGAGTTAGGACCTACAAGTAGTTATACGTGTCTCCCTGGGGTGCAACGCTATAACATAGCCTGTGCTTAAGCATAGGCAAAAGGGCGTGAGTCTGCTCCCTGAGGCAGGGGTCAGGGAGCAATGATTAAGGATAGGCAGTGGTATAACATATACAATAGTTAGGAATCGACAATAGTTAAGAATAGGCAATGATTAAGGATAGGCAACGCTATAACATATGAGGATCTAGTTGAGGAGTGGAAGGGGTAAATTGAGCCTAAGCGTAAACTAAGACTAAACTTGAATTGAGTGTAAAGTACGATTATACCGAGACTAAATCTAAACTAAGGAGGAAACCAAGACAAAATCTAAATTAGGTGTAAGCCTAAGTGTAAACTAAGCCGAGCTAGTGTAAACTAAGATTAAACCAAGACTAAACCTGAACAAAGGTATAAATTAAGCCCAGAATTTATGCGGGACATTGTATTACATCCCCGTATATTTGCATGTGGACATCCCAGTACAAGTCTAAGCATGTTTGGACATGTCAACAGCGCCGCATGTTGCATGTGTAAACTAGTTTTTAATGAGAATTTATTGTCTGACATGCCGGTTGAAGCATAGAGGCGACTGTGTCCTGGGAGGAGGGGAGGCCTACCTTACTCCTACCACGGTTTGCAATGTACCCCCTGCCGTGCAAATAATGGTCCAATTGAGCTAAAATCTTGGAATCAAGCATGTACTGTCCTAAGATGCTGTAAATTCGTGGAGTAATTTATCGATGAGTATAAGTCATGGTCAGGAAAATTTAGGATTTTTATATTTATGACTTGCGCTCTTTTTGGCTCGCAAATGCGCATCTATTAGGCTAACAATGCGTTAATAGTTCGAAAGTAGTAAAGGGGGACACCCTAGCACGCAATGCTTAAGCATATACAATGCTTAAGTATATACAGTGTTGAAGGGTGCACTAATGCTGAGTATATGTTTGCTTCTAGACCTAATGCTCAAGCATATACAGAGCTGCTTAAGCATATACAGAGCGTGCAATAATGCTATGAGTATTGCTTGCTCGCTGCAGGGTCCCCTGGGGTCCCTGCATGCATACAGTAATAGAATTAGCTAATAATAAAGTCGCTTTGTTGGCGTCTGCATTTGCTTTTGCGCGCGCTCATGCATAATTAATGGCGTCCTTAATGACGTCTGCACCCGTCACTGCAGACGTCAATCATAGTAATTATATGCAAATTAGCTACGCGTCATTCATTATAAATTGTCCGGTTTTCGGGAAAATTTTTATTACCATATTTCGAATCAGCATAAAATTTCGAAAGCTCTCTGAAAATGGACGATGATTATACTTTATCGTTGGACTAAAGCGATTTTTCAGACATGGACGAGTCTGTGGATTCATTACCTGACGTGCATTTGAGTGAAGAAAATAATTCTTTAATTCTGGAGAACATTACAGACGCTGAAGATTCGGATTTGCTTACTGTAGATGAGTGGAACGATTTACGGGATCAAGTTGGTGGCGATTTCTCGCCAGATCATTTTTATGAACTCAGTGATCCCACAGTTCAACGTATTAAGCGATTCAATACCGATAGTGCCGAGTATATCATCCGATTTGTTAATTCTAAAGATTGTATATATTTTCGACCATGCTATTGATAATATTTTATCGAGATCGGACCCAACATCGTACGTTGGTCTGCAATTATCAAATCCGGATTTAGAGAAACCTGTTCTAATTCGCTTTAGGCGAGTAACTTTTTGTTTAAAGAAAGCAAGTCTGACGATTTTTTTGACTAAAAATTCGATTGACGTTAACTCTTGAAAGTGAGAATTCTAACAGAATATCAGAAAATTGCGAAATGTTGCTATTTAGCATATTTGTTTCAGCAAATATTATTTTTATTGAGGTTACTCATTTTATATTAGTGATTTTATGAGCCAAGAGCATTGTTATTGTTAATTATTTCATTCTTCACAAAACAAGATAACAAAAAAATACAAGAAAGTTCTAAAACTTTGCCATTTAACACATAAATTTCATTTTTTATTCATAATTTATTAACGGAAAACTAAAAAATGTTGAATTTAGCGTTTAAATTTGGTCAATTTTAGCGCAAAATTAATTTTTATAATAATTTTAGGGATCGAAAAAACATTAACGGCGATATTATTCTAAAACAAATTGAGCGAATATTACAATCGAACAAAGAAGTCAAAATTGATTCGGCGGAATCAACTGTGAAAATTGTCACAGTGAAACCGCTAGTTGGCTCTGGATTATACACTGATCGTAACCACATTCTGTACGATAAATTTTTGAATCGGGGGCCTCATGGCGGCTGCTTTATTCAAATTCGAAATGAGGATAATTTATGCCTCGCCAGAGCCCTAGTAGTTGCTCGCGCACATTTACATTAGGATGATCCATCTTTCCAATGGAAAACGATTAGATTTGGAGATGCAAGACGTCATAACACGCAAAAGCTTAAAGCTTTGGAACTAATGCAATTAGCTGGACTTAAAAATCACGATGGTCCATGTGGCATCCCCAAGTTGAATAAGCTGCAAAACGCTTTGCCTGGCTACCAGCTTGAAGTTTTTGCAAAAGGCGACAGAAATGAATTATTCTTCGAGGGTGAGATGAATTTTTATAGAGTGAAGTAAAAAATTGTGTGAATTTAGATTTTTTTTGCTATTGATGTTGAAGAATCGATTTCTTAATAATTTTTCTTAAAACACTTCGATTAATTTTTGTGACTGAATTTACGAGTTTAAATAAAATTTTCTCTTATGAATTATAAGTTTATAAGTTTTAGTTTTACGAATTAAACGTTTTTATGAATATGGATGAATTATTATCTAAAAATCTTGTAAATGTTTACGTTTTTCGCCGTTTCTCTTGATTTTATGTGAAATTCTATTGCTTGTTTGTTGTTGTGACTTGTACTGTTTTGTTAAATTTTTAGCAATCTTTGTAAATAGTCAAAATAGCCTAAGGTTTTTATATGATAAGTCCGCATCTGTTGGCATTTTTAGTCGATTTTGACTGCATTATATCACTCTTGTTGATCAATTTGGCGTGTTAAACCATTTTTACGCGATTTTAGGCGCTTTACTGAATGAATCTAACCAACAATAAGAGCAAATGGAGAAGATTGCGTGACCAACGCGCAGGCAATTTTAAGAACTAACGACCTTTGCGCCATTGGGAAAAGGCATTAATTAGTTTGCGTCATTTTGTTACCAAAAGCAAGCCACAATAGCTATAAAACCTAGGCTGATGCAGAAATGGAAGCAAAATTAAAATTCAATTATTTGCGCGACCACTCGGCTTCTGTAATTCTGAAAAACTGTAAACACAATAAATCACCATCCGCATGGCAGATTAATTATTGCATGACGGACGCTACATTAATTAATTATAGCTTGTGATTATACGTAAATAAATTTCAAAATTTGTCTTTTTGGCGCTAATTTAATCAAAATTTGCGTTTCTGCCAAAGAATCGGCGATCTGCTATTCATACAATTGGCGCTTTATTTTGCTGTTTTATTGGGGGTTTTTATAGAGTTTTGATCGCTACTGTTGCTTACACCCACCAAAATATTTAAGTTATTTTGATTGATTTTTGAAATTTTATGAAATTTTTTTCGCACATTCACAGGGCCAACAAAATCAGACAAAGTACTGCATTTGCACTTACACGACGGTCACTATACAGTTATTAGCAAAGTTGCCGCCTTCTTTTCGAATGAATATTTTTGCGAGTTATGCAATAAATCATATAATCAAAAGGAAAAACATCGATGCACTTTAAAATGTACATCGTGTTATCAATCGCCACCTTGTGAAAAATCAAAAATTTTAACCTGTTCAACATGCAACCGTTACTTTTATAACCAAGCATGCTTCGAACATCATCGCAAAATTTACAAACTCAGAAGGAAAAATAAAACAACCGAGACTTCGATTTGCATGCGAGTTCAATGTTGCAAGAAATGCGGCAAGCATTACAGGGAGCGCCCAAAAGAAGAAACATAAATGCGGTTATTTTCATTGTCGAATTTTCAAGAAATACGTCCTTCAAAAGGGTTATATAAATTTCAATTTTCTTTTGAATTCTAACTTAATTGTTCAAAACTTTTCAGGACATCAATACTATATGCAAAAAATTGCAGACAATAAGGACGATTCTGATGACTCTGATGGTGGTAAGAAGATTAAAAAGCGCGAAAAAATAGAATTTGTTCCGCGTTTTGTTTTCTTTGACTTTGAGACTACGCAGGAACGCATCTTGAAAGATACTTCGTATGGTCCAGAGTTAGAACACGTTCCAAATTTATGCATTGCGCACATTGTGTGTGATGAGTGCCGATATCGGGAACTTTCCTCTTTGCTACCGCTGCGGCGAAAATAGACGAGTTTTTATGGGAGATACTTGTTTAGATGATTTTTGTACATTTTTATTTTCCATGAAACACGTGACGGCGATAGCTCACAACGCCAAAGGCTTTGACGGACAGTTTATTTTATAATTCTTTTACAAACAAGGCAAAGTGCCGAAAATTATCAGCAAGGGTAAAAAAGGTGAGATATTTTTATTTGTTGTTTTAAAATCGTTCTCTTAAATAGGAATGGAATTGATGTCAAGTTCATACGAAACGGTAAAAATAATAGATTCATTCAATTTTTTGCCAATGAAGTTGGCAAATTTGCCTAAAACTTTTGGCTTTGACGAGCTTTGCAAGGGGTATTTCCCTCATTTATTAAACACGAAGGCCAATTGAGATTACATTGGCGAGTGGCCCGACCGTAGCTTTTATAATCCAGCTAGCATGAAGCCGGATGAGTACCAAGCGTTTCAAGATTGGTACAAGTTGCAAAAGGGAGAAGTAAGAAATTTAAATAAAATTTGTAATTTTAACTATATTTTATGCGTTTTTTCAGATTTTTGACTTTAAGCGCGAAGTTTTGGCTCATTGTGAAAGTGACGTTGCCGTTTTGAGGCAATGCAGCCTTAAATTCAGAGACATGTTTATTGACGAAACTACGCTAGACCCATTCGAGCATTCATTAACAATAGCTAGTGCATGTAATACCGTTTTTCGCAAATTATTCTTGAAACCAAATATTATAGGCATTGTTCCAAATGATGGTACAGAAGGAACGAAAAACAATCTATAATTGCTATAAAATGGATAAAATGGATTAGTTATATTGAAAATAAATATATTTCGCATAAACAGAATGGTTACGAAGTGAAAATTGGAAAATACCGAGTAGATGGTTTTTGTGATGATACTGTGTACGAGTTTTACGGTTGCTACTGGCATGGTTGCCCAAAATGCATGTCAAAACGGAACCAGCTAGCAGCCGACAGGGCTTCTACCGCCAAAGAAGCCTACGATCGGACATTACAGCGCGCCAAATTTATTCAGCAGGCGGGGTACAAGCTCGTCGAAATTTGGCACTGTGATCTAATGTGGCAGCTTATGGCCAATCGAGAAATGGAATCTTTTTTTGACACTGTGGTCACGTGGGAACCACCATTGAGCCCACGCGATGGTTAGTGAATCTAAAAATAAAAATGAATTAGAATATATATGCATGATTTTGTTTATTAAATTTTAATGTTTTACATTGCGTTTTTAGCATTTTACGGTGGAAGAACTAATATGATCAAATTATACCACAAGATCAAAAGAGACAAAAATGGCGTACCAGTGCAGAAAATTAACTATGCAGATGTCTGCAGTCTCTACCCTTATGTGAACAAATACGGGCGCTACCCTTTGGGTCATCCAAAAATTATTACCGAAAATTTCGAAATTGTGGCTTTGGAAAATCAGCCGTATGAAGGCCTTATAAAGTGTGACATTTTGCCACCAAGGAAACTACATCACCCCGTTTTACCATTTCATTCTGGGGGAAAATTGATGTTTCCACTCTGTCAGACCTGCATCAAGAATCAGCAAAAGAAGACATGTCGCCACAGCAACCAGGAGCGTGCCCTCAAAGGAACTTGGGTTACGCTTGAAATCTACAAAGCTTTGGGGAAAGGCTACAGATTAAGTTTTTTTCGCATTTTTATGAATTTTCCAGGATTTATTTTCTATTTTGCAGATTTTAAAAATTTGTGAAGTCTGGCATTACGACTTTACTGATCAATTCAATGCAATTTGCAATCCACAAGGCGGTTTATTCACTGATTACATCAATTCATTCATGAAACTGAAATTTGTGAGAATGACTTGACTTTATTATGTTTATTATATACATTTTAATTTTGTGCTTTGTTAACCTTTAGGAGGCTGAAGGATACCCATTTGGAGTCGTAACGAACCAGGATAAATCAAATTACAACGCTGACGTTAAGGATCGTGAGAGCATTTTACTCGATGCCGACAAGATTGAAAAGAATCAGGGCAAAAGGGCGTTGGCCAAGCTGATGTTGAATAGTTTTTGGGGCAAGGTGAGAAAACTTTTATTTTGGCTTTTATTTTGACACCAAATTTTCTTCACTACTAGTCAAATTTGGTAAAATATGCAGTTTTTTTGTTATGATTACCTTCTAATTAATACATTTTTTCACTGTATTTTCGCATAAAATTTGGATAAATGGTATCTATAATCCCCCTAAATGTTGCATTTTTATAAGTGTGTTGTCGATTTAGAGTATTAATTTTTTCTTGAGCGCCACAAAACATTTTTTAGCTTTTATATCAGGTTTTTTCTTGAAAAGTTGGTTGAAAGCACTTGCATTTTGCAATTTTTAATCAGTTTTGCATAAATTTTGATAAAATAACAGGTTTACATCGCTTCTTTTATTTAATTTATCGCAATTTTAAGATTAAATTTCATCAAAAACTGCTAAAACTCCAAATATTGCGTTTTTCACCTGCGTTTTCTTTGTTTTTTTGCTAGAATGTGTAACAAACATAACTATTCAGGTGTTTTATTTCCAAGCACTTATATTGAATACTTTTGTGTGTTAGTTTTTGATTAAATTAATGCATTTTCCAGCATTTATATCTAATTTTCAGCTAGACTCTATGAATGTTGCTTTTTTTATGCCAATTTTGTTGGAGTAGTCTAAGACGTGCAAGTGTTTTTAAACATTTTAACTAATTTTTCTACCATTTATATGGCATTTTTGCGCTTAATTCAGATGGAAACTCTTAGATTTTACGTTTTTTACCAGTTTATGTCGATTTTGCATAAACTTTAAACTTTTTAATAGACATATGTGATTTAATGCATTTTTCTAGAATTTATGTTACACTTTTGCAACATACTCTTTAGATTTAGCGTTTTTTTTATTTATTTTTCTGTTTATTTTGTTTTCAGGTGTTATTTTAGCTTTTCATGTGATAAATGCATTTTTAGCAATAAATTTGGATTTATATTCTGAAATATTGTGTTTCTTGTCGATTTTGTGTCAATTTTGTCTAAATCAAAATTTTTTTGTAGCAAATGTACGTAATTTTACATTTTTCTAGCGTTTGTATAAGATTTTGGCAGCTAAATAAAGACTCATTTTCGCTTTTTTGTCAAATTTGCTGAAATACTAAATTTTATTTCATTTTATATACTATTTTCTAAAATTTTATATTTTAAGTATGTAAGCTTTTTCGAAAATTCCATGCTTTTTGAGTTTGGTCAAAGGAACAATCTCAACAAGACCGTCTACTTACTTTAAAGACCCGGCTAAATACTATGCCCACCTTTTCAACCCTGCCAGCATGATTCTTGCTATCCATATGATCAATGAAGAGATAATAGGCGTTACCTATAAGCAAAATGAAGACTTTGTGGACGTTATGGGCAATACCAATCCTGTGATTGCTGCCTATACGACTGCACAGGCTCGTTTGAAGCTCTATTCTTACATCGAGCAGCTAGGTATCTGAACATTATATTTGACACTGATAGCGTCATTTATGTCTCGAACGTGGACAAGCCTGATGAATACCAGCTGCCAATTGGATCATGCCTCGGCGAGATGACCAACGAGCTGCGGGATTATGGAAAAGACTCATACATTACAGAATTTTGCATTGGAGGACCTAAAAACTATGGATTTCGCATTTTTAGCACAAAAGATCAAAAAGATCATTATGTTCACAAAGTTCGAGGAATAACATTGTCACATGTTGCTATTAAACGTGTTAACTTTTTATCCTTACGTCAATTAGTCCGCGCCTATGTAAAACAAAATTGCAGAAAAGAAATTTCTATCATTTCTAGCCGAATACAACGAAAACAGGAAGGCAGAAAAGTCGTTACAAAAACTATGCCTAAGAAATTTCGCTTCGTCTACGATAAACGTGTCATTTGTCGTAATTTTTGTACATTACCCTATGGATTTTAATTGTCTTGTATATAATGCAGTTTTTAAATTAATCATTCAGTGTTTAGAATTATTTGTCTACTGAATAGAAGGTTCTCTACTTTAGTCTCAAATATTAGAAATGAATAAAGCTATTCTTATGCTAGGATTCATATTTCAATGCATAATAATGCTTGCTAAATGTCACGATTCTTGGTCACTTTCTGCTAAAAATCCACTGAGAAAATACGAATTAACGATTGTGCATTCTACTGCTTTTAATGATACAGAAAAGATTGAATTTATATCAAATTGTGCCGAAAAAAATAAACTTCTCTTTCTACAATTGCCTAGTTATGTTAAGAATACAGTCACTCACAACCATAGGTGGGCAGCACCAAAATTCTGGGGGGGGGGGTGAAAAAATTTCTAGGGGGGGTGAAAAAATTTTTAAAGGTCAAAAATGGCCTTAAAAATGGTGGTATGGCGAAAAAAACACCATTTTTCGACGTTTTTCATGAAGCTCTATCCAATGGCATCAAAAAATTGCTAAAAAAGCAAAAAAAAATTTTTTCTGGGGGGGGGTATTTTGATTTCTGGGGGGTTATTTCAACTTCTGGGGGGTTCATACCCCCCAAACCCACGCCCATGTGTGCTCACAACTTGACTGTTTTAGAACAACAAAAATTTGGTACCTTTATTGAACAAAACATGCATTGCCCTGCAAACAAAGGAAGAATTGATGCGTTTGATGATCGAATTATATCACATACTCCATACATATTTATTTGCTGCAGTAGAGCTTCAAATTTTGATACCATGGTAGTTAAAACTTTTATTCTTGATCTTGCCAGAACTCAATTTTTGCTTGGAATTTTAAAAATGAAAGCGCTAGAATGCAGGATATAAAAGCGAGTGTATATTACCATTTTGTCATTTTTGTAAATTGTAAGGTGTGAATATGGATGTCAGGTGGAAACACCCTTTTAATTGCATTGTTTCTGCTCCAAGTAAATCTGGAAAAACGGAATTTGTGAAAAAGATTGTAACTCTATCAGATGAATTAATACAACCTCCGCCTCAAAAAATTTATTGGTCATTTACTGAATGGCAGCCAACTTATGAAACTTTATTAGAAAAAGTGCAATTTATGCAGGGAATCCCAAATTTTGAAGATTTAAAGGCTAACAAGGCTGAGCCGAAATTATTAATTTTGGATGATTTCATGAGCGAATTGAAGGCAGATTCGAGATTAAATGAGCTTTTACAAAAGGCTCTCATCATTGGAATCTTTCTATTATACATATTGTGCAAAATGCTTTTTGATGGTTTAAGAACAAGTAGAATTAATGCCCAATATTTAGTTTTGATGAAAAATCCTTCGGATAAACTTCAGATTCAAACCCTGGGCAGGCAAATTTTTCCAGGATCTAAGCATTTTACCGAAGCGTTTTTAGATGCAACAAAGGAACCTTATGACTACTTGTTAGTAGATTTAAGTCAAATGACGCCAGAACATATGCGATTAAGAACAAACATTTTTCCGACTGATGCGGAAAATTATGTTTATGTTCCTAAATAAATATAGAGAAGCTTACAAAATTTTCATTCTACTAATTTTTGCGCTTTAAAATTGGTGTACTTCACTAATTTCTCTCTTAAAATATATGAGCTCGGCATAATATTTATACATTTTACATCAAACAACATCTAGCAAAAGAAGATTAATCATTGCATCACTTTTCTTGACGATGATTTTTATTTTAGCCTTTATTGCAGCAGTAGTTTACGATTCACAATCCAGAAAATGCAAAAATTCTACCGTTTTGATCCATTCTCCTAGCTCACTGAATAGAACAACAATATATGATATTGATAACGAGAAAATGATTAAATTTATTAATGAAAACATGGAATGCCCGATTGAGCGTGGCAAAGAATTTAGAATCAAAGGCTGCTTTCGATTAATCATTCATAATCCTGAAATATACATTTGCTGTGCAATAGATAACTTATTTACTAGTTTGCATATTGCATCAATGAAGCTTTCTTATAAAAATGCGCGCCAATTAACTCAAATTTTGAATTCGACCAATCATTTGCCAAAGCATAATTATTTTTGAAAGTGCAACCTAACTAAATTTTCATTTGTCTCATTGAAGCTTACTCAGGTTTGGTCGGTTGTTGAAAATGGTGGCTGCTTCATTCGAACTGTTTGTACCAAACATCCATGAACGAACAAGAGGTAATGCATTCTTCAATGTATGAGATAAAATTTGATTTGATACATTATTTTTCAGGCACCTTTATAACTAGTGAACAGAAATCGCTCATTGCTGACTTATTTTGGACTCGATTTTCACCCGCTGCTAAGTCGATATACAAAGTGAGAGTAAGAACACACAATCATACATATATGCTTACTGGTCGAAGGCGCATTTCAGCATTTTGGCAGTTTGCTGGCGATCTCTTGTTTGAAATTCGAAGGCGCTAACTCAGTGCTAGCTTTATTCAAGATTTGTACCTTAATTTAGAGGAGAGCGTCCAAACTGATTTTAAAACCTTGAATACATTAGGAGTTCAACGTAGAGAAGATTATTTTCGACAAGTTTTCGATGATGAAGCCGACTTTTTGCTCAACTGGTGAATCTATAAATAAGTAAGATTTATTATTTTCAGTCATTCTTACATTTTGTGTTAATGATATAATGTCGCAAGCGTCTGAAAGAGCATATTGACGAATTAAAGGTTTTGGCAAAGTGTAACCCTTGTCAGCGGAAATCGTTTTTAGAAAAATCAAAGAAAGAATTAATATATTGTATTTGTGATGTATGTTATAACATACTGAGGGGTAATATTCAGCTAAACTCTTCACAAAAGGAATTATTAAAACGTCATAAAAATAATATTCGTTATTTGGGTACAAAAAAAGATACAACATTATCTAGAAAACGTCTAATTATTCAGAAAGGCGGATTTTTATCACTTTTGTTAGCTCCACTGTTAAGCATTGCAGCGAATTTACTTAGTGATATAATTGCAAAGAAATGAAATTCGCCAACAAAATGGTCCTAACTAATACCCCAGGATGTTAGGCAATGAAATGCAGAAAAAACGCCATTACAGAAACAGATTGATAAATTTAAAAGTGAACTTGAAAAAATTTTAAAAAGCAATGATAGCCCCGAGCACCAATTCCAATTATATTCTCAGCTTTTTGGTCGATATTTAAACTTGGAGGCTGAACAACGTAAACCTCAGACTGTAATTTTTAAATCTAAAGAAAAGGCTGCTAATAATGCTGAAAATTATGAATTTGAACCTAAATGGTTCGATACAGTACTGAATAGTCTTCCAAAAAGCAAACAAAAACAGGCTAAAATGCTGGTTTCACATGTTCAACGTAGTAAAATAATTGATGTGAATGATAATGGTGAAATTTCAGTCAAAGGACATATTGTTCCTCATTCTCATATCATTGATCTTATTAATGATTTTAGTAGAGAACGTGTCAAAGCTGAACCTCCAATCGGAGCATCAGAATTCGCACATGCATTGTTTTTAGAACATATTCCCAAAGCATATGTTGGAAATCCAAATAGGCGTAAAATGTTGTCCGAAAAACTATATAAGCAAGAACCTAAAGAATTCGCTTCATTAACAGAATACGATTCTGCCACAGAAGGTTCATCTGCTGATACTGTTAAACTAACGCCACCCAGAAAAGCTAAAAGAGAAAAATGGGAATCTAGAAAATCAATCCGTTATTCTCCACTGTACAATGAATAAAAAATTATTTGAATCTATTTACAAGAATTTAGACAATCCTTCATCCTTTGCGAGTGTAAAATTGCTATATGATGCTGCAAAGGCTAAAGATTCTTCAATCACATTAGATCAAGTCAAAAAGTGGCTATCTTTCCAAGATACTTATACTCTACATAAGCCAGCTTTCCGAAAATTCAAGCAGAACAAAATTTATGTTTTTGATATTGATCATCCAGTGGGAGCTTGATCTAGCTGATATGACTTCATTACAGAATCACAATGAAGGGTTTAAATTCATTTTAACATGTATTGATGTGCTAAGCAAATATGCTTGGGATAGACCACTCAAAAATAAATCTGGTTTAAGCGTTTCAAGTGCCCTTAAAAGCATAATTTCTGAAGGCCGAAAGCCATGGCAAATTCGCACAGATAAAGGAAATGAATTTTTAAATCGAGAGTATCAAAACTTGCTGGACCAAGAACAAATTCATTTTTTCACATCTCAAAATGAGGATATTAAATGTGCTATTGTGGAAAGATTTAATCGTACATTAAAAAGTAGAATGTACGGTTATTTTACTGAAAAAGGAACATTTACATGGATTGATATATTAGAAAAATTGGTTAAAAATTACAATAATACAGTGCATCGCTCTATCAAAATGAAACCCATAGATGTAAATATTAACAATGTGCAAGAGGTTTTGAATAATCTATATCGAAAAGTGCAAATTAATAAAAATCCCAAATTTTCAGTTGGTGATTATGTTCGCCTTTCCAAGTATCACCAAATTTTTGATAAAAGCTATCTACCACAATTTACTGAGGAAATTTTTCAAATTTCCCAGGTAATCAGCCGTTCAACCGAAATTGAATATAGACTAATCAACTTGAGTGGTGAAGCCATTGTTGGAAGATTTTATGAACGAGAACTGCAAAAGGTGGAATATAATGAAAATCGTACATTTAAAATTGAAAAAATTATAAAGAAGCGGCGTTTAAGAAACGGACAAAGTCAATTGCTTGTAAAGTGGTTTGGATATCCTGATAAATTTAACGAGTGGATTTTGGAATCCGATTTGGAATGAACGGCTTTGAAATTGCAAATATGATACAAAAAGATACGCTTTTAAAACGGATTTTTTTGGGCAGTTTCTACAAGTGACAAGCTTCCTCGCAAGATTCCATTTCGACCAGCTGCGCTGATTGCAAACACTGACCGTCATTATGAAAGTGGACAGCATTGGGTTGCATTTTATTTTGATTCTAGTAACAATGTTGATTATTTTGATTCATTAGGACTCGCTCCTTTTCTTGAATCATTTGTTCATTTCATGCAAAGAAATAGCAAGTCGCAAACTTGTAATAAAACGCGTTATCAAGGTTCATTTAGTGCATTGTGTGGTTTGTGCTGTGTATTTATCTTATTTCATAGATGTCGAAATGTAAAAATGAATACAATTTTTCGGGATTTTACGTTAAATTTCCTGCAAAATGATAGCATTGTGTGTGATTATATGCAAAATACTTATAACGTTTGTCCTAGCGTTTGTTGTTTTCAACCTGATTTGCAGCTTTGCGTACCATATTGGAGAATGAAATTTATATAAAGCCAATGTTTTGATATTTATTTCATTTGGATCAATTTTTGTCTAGAGTTCAGCATGTTGGATAATAATCAGTTTTATATAACTTTGCCTAGCAATGCAGAGAAAAATAGCACAGCTTAAAATTTCAGAGTCGAATTACCACATAGAATCAGATTAGAATGCTATTGGGAAGTTGGTTTAGTTGAACTTATTTACCCTTATTCATGGTATACAATTAAGCAGGGTGAAAATTATATAATGTTGCAGCTGGAGTCTAAACTTGAAAGAATACTTTTTCCTGTTGGAAATCATGCAACTATAGAGAGTCTGGTGAATGTTATCAATACGGCAGTTCAGAATAGACTGCCTCAAATACATAATAAGATTGAGTCTAACAGCATTCTGCAAATTGAATATCTTGCCTCAACGAATCAAATAATTTGTTTCCTTGATCCCACGGTTATTAAAGGGGTATATGCTAACAAACGACTATCTCAAATTTTAGGGTTCAATCAAACAAGTATATACAGGTTTACAAATGACAGTGAGCCTATTAGGGTATTCAGTACTAATGCACCTGATATAAACAAGCATAATTTAGATACCATGTACGTGTACAGCAATATAGTCTCAAATCAGATTGTTGGCATTGTATTGGCGCCACTTTTACGTATTGTTGATGTGCAAGGTAAATTTGGAAGTGTTACAAATAAAATTTTTGACGACCCTCACTACATGCCATTGTTACTGAAGGACATAGAGTGGATAGAAATTAATATAAAGACAGATTCTGATAAATTTGTTTCATTTGAATTTGGCAAGTCTATAGTCAAGCTTCATTTTAAAAAACGCTCTCATCATTTTAATTTGCAATAAAAATGCATGTCATTTATGTACCAGACAGTGCAAACGATTGGTTGGAATTTTATCAAAGCACAATTTCAGAAAATCTGCAATATCAGTTAGGCGGTGCAATACGTGGTTTTAATGCATATGCACCTTATCATAGAGGAGCAGGACTGGGAAGCTTTTTCAAAGGACTATATCGATTAGCTTTACCACTATTCGAAACAATTGGAATGCATGCTTTAGTGAGCGGCTCAAAAATAGCTGCTGATGTATCGAATGGCCGTAAGTTGAAAGAAAGTGCTGTAGAACATGGGAAAACTGCTGCTGCTCAGGCATTATGTGAAACTGTGGATAAGATTCAATCTGGAAGAGGTATGGGTCGAATTAGGAAAGCTTCAAATCCAAAATGCTTAAAAAGAGAAAGCTGAGCAGAAAACCTTCATTTAGAAAACTTAAACTGTCTAAATCAGTCGGTTCGGACATTTTTAGCAACTAATTATGAGCAAATTATTGGACGAAAATTCGCTTCCTAGCAACAAGAGTGAGTTGGATTTATTTACTGTACCTACGACTCAAATTGCAATTCAAAGATCATTTTGGTCAGAAGTTCAGTTGCAAAATCTCTGTACAAATGAAGGCCCATATGAATTTCGCTATTCGCTAGACCTATCAACGAATTATATTTATTTTGTGATTCATATTCGGAAGTCTGATGGCTCAGCATGCAAAATTACAACTGCAGCCGATGGTACCCAAGCTGGTGATCTTGTACTGCCCATAAATTTAATTGGAAAGACGTTTTTCAAAAAAATCAAAATGTTTCTCAATGGAAAGCTGATATCAGATAGGTAAGAAAATTAAAATAGAAATTAAACATTCTAAACTAATTTTTGTTCTATTTTAGCGGAGACAAATATGCTTATCGGTCTTTCTTGGAAACAGAATTGAATTTTGGCCAAGATGCAAAAGAAAACACAGTTACAAGCCACAATGTACCACCCCAATATTCATGAAAATGAGCCAGGCGAAAATCCTGGTTTTCAAACTAGGATGAAAATTTTTAAAGATAGTACTTGGGTGGAATTGATGGCGCCAATTCATGCCGATTTGATGTTCAGGATAGATTTTTTATAAATCAATGTGAATTACGCCTAGAATTGTATAGAAACAGTGATAGCTTCTGTTTAATTGATATTGATCAAAATCCAAGAACAAACTACAAGATTGAGGTTAAGCAAATATGCTTTTATATTAAAAAGGTAGAAGTGGCTGATGGCATTTCTTTGGCAATTGAATCTATGTTACAAGATACTACAGTAAAATATCCAATAAGAAGAACTCAGATTACAACATTGCATATAACGGAAAACCGGCGATCAATACCACTTAATGCATTATTCTCAGAGGCTTTACCAAGACGCCTAGTTGTTGGTTTAGTCAGTGCCGAGGCAGCAAGAGGATCATACAAGCATTCACCATTTTATTTTCAAAACTTTGGTATTTCGGAAGTTAAAATTACGAGTTGAACAACAACAGTACCATCAACGCCATACAAACTTAATTTCGATGATAATCAGATGATTCGCGCTTTTGTGCAGCTATTTGATGGCTTAGGAATATCACAAGATGATAAAGGAAGCTTGACTCGTTTTAAAAATGGTTGTACATTTTTTGTGTTTGAATTAAGTGCCGATGGTTCTGATGGAAATATTTGGGAACTTGTAAGAGAAGGAACAACTTCTTTAGAAATTAAATTTGGAAAAGATTTACCCGCAAATGGTGTTGATTGTATCGTTTATGGTGAATTTGAAAATTTAATTATGATTGATAGGTTGAGGCAGGTCTTTTTTATTACGCTGTTTAAAGTTTGTGTGCGTGCGTGTACTGTATCTTTCTTGTCATTGTGTGATAAATAAAAATCTTTTTTTCCAAAAATACATTGCAGATTAGTAGGTAGTGACATAAATTCTTATTGCAATTGGTTGCTAAGAAACCGGAAATCTGATAGGCCTGTTCAACCCAAAATAATCATTTGAATCAAAGTTTAGACGCAAAGTGGCAGTTTGTTCAATTCCTTTCTGAAAATGATTCAAAATGCACATGAATTTGATTTGGGAGACCATGTGTACCGTTTAGTATCCTTGTGGAGAAATTCTGTCAACATCAGTTTCCGTGTTTGCCAATCTTTTGATTCAAACCCATCAAAAATTTATCCAACAATTTTTGGGATTAATTTGACACAGAATCAATACAAAAAAATGATAGATGCTTCTCAGAGCATTTCTTCTGCCCTTCTGTATGCTATGCCAATGGATATAATTGATTTATCATTGGAAACATTTGCACTTGTCGAATTGGCATTGTGTGGAACAAAATTTTGATGATAAAGAATGAAAATACTAAAAAAAGATTGTATTGTCGCCAAATCAATTTTGGGCTTTACTGGATAAACAAGAAGATATCATGGAAGCAATCGAAAAAGTGAACAGGAAGATTTAACCATTTTTTTCGCTTTTTAGTCTGTCTTGAATTTTTTTCTCCAGAAACCAAGCTGAAAATACTGTCCGGAGATTTGGAGTCAACAAATATAGTGTCACACACAGTTGATATCATGGCCGACCCCAATAAAACGAATGCAAGGTACCTAATTCTTTTCTCTAATAATAAATGTTGCATCTTAATTTCATTTTTTAGAGAATTCCACAGCTGAGCAGCCAGTATCAAAATTTAAAGAAGAAATGCAAGATTCGGAAATAGTTGCCGATGCGGGTAACAAATTATTAATTAAGCCTGTGATAAGAATGTATGATTTTTATATTTTCAGAAAATTCTCAAATAAAAGAAGAGCAAGCTGACAAGAAATTCAGAGTTGTGCTCCTTGATGAAGATCCTGGTAAGTTAGATAATGCAATGTTTTTTTTGCATTTATTTTTGTTATACTTTAGATCAAGAATTGCCGACTCCAGCTCCGAATGAAGATATCATCTTTCTACATCGCTCACAACATCTATAAACAATGATTCACTTCATTATTTAATTTGCTGTCATTATATGTATTGACTTTACTTAGCAATAAATGCATGCTTGGCATGTCGCCAAGTAAGAGCACTAGCATGAGCTTTTCTAGATTTGGCGCCAAGGACACCATGTGATGGGTGCTGACCATGACTCCATTTATCATACATGAGCGCGCGCAAAAGCAAATGCAGGCGCTAACCAACGGCTTTATTATTACCTAATTACTGTATGCACACAGGGACCCCAGGGAGCAAGCAACACTCATAGCATTAGAGCACGCTCTGTATATACTTAAGCATTGTATATGCTTAAGCATTAGGTCTAGAAGCAAACATATACTCAGCATTAGTGCACCCTTCAACACTGTATATACTTAAGTATTGTATATGCTTAAGCATTGCGTGCTAGGGTGTCCCTCTTTACTACTTTCGAACATGCCGCATGTTGATCGCGCACAGGTGACCCATACATTAGCACCCAAAACGCGCCTGGCTTCAAATAATTTGCTAAAAATTTAGAATAAAATAGGCTGGCATGTGGATATTTAGATCGTAGCGACCATTGGATGCGTACAGATTGATAATTTTCTCTGCAGCAGGCCCCTCGTAGAACAACACTCTACCCGAGTAAACTTTGATTTGGTAATATGGCGTTTAGACATTTTGAATTTGTTCTATAGCATCTAGGCTATATCTTTTATTCGCCTCTTCAGTAAGATAAGATCTGCCCATCAGCTCTAACGCTAGCTGCTTTTGTAGAGTGCAACAAATCTTGTCGCCTTTTTGAATTGCCCCACACTGGGGGTGAGAATCTAACCTTGCTATTCCTGTTACAATAGCTCGAGTAGTGATAAATTGTCTCTAGATGTAGTTTTAATAAACTTTCCTCTATTAATACAGAATGCATCAACAGTTGTAAAATTAATAGGGGGCCCACACCCCATTGTGGTTTGTGGTCTATAATAATGAGTTTAAAAGCCACATCTTCGCTGAAGTTAAACTTCTTCTTTGATTGCGACACTTTCTCCATTATACTGCAAACTTTGTACTTATTCACATTTTTACACCTAGTGAATGGTAAAATTACAGGCTCGAACAAGCTTGGATGTGTGATTTCAAAGCCAACCATGTTTTCAGGAGGACAGTCGAGTAGCATTTTATGAATAGCACTATCAAAAATAGATTCTAATTCTTTAAATAGATTTGGACATTAATAGTAATGGCTGGCAGCCTGGGGCGCAATTCTGTAGGATAGCCCATGTTATAACATAAGCAATGACGTAATGTCTGCTCCCTAAGGTAAGCTGAGGGTGCAACATTGAAGCATAGTAAAATAGAACATTTAGGGCAGGAAAGTAGGGGTGTGTAAGGTGGGCTCCCACCTCATGACTTTTATAGTATGGTCTGCGTTGCAGTGTTGTTCCTCAGGTTGCATCATGGTCCATCAAGGGGTTCTATTCAGTGTCAATGAATTTTTTTTTGACAAAAACTGGTATAAATGATTTAAAACTGTTTCTGGTAAGGATTTATTTCCGATTTCCGTACTTTTCACTATATTTTATCTATGAAATTTCGTATTTTTCTATGCTGAATGCCCCCACGTGCATGTCTCATTGTGACGTACTTATGTTTTATTTATTGTTCGAAGAAAGCACGTAAATGGGATAACAACAATAAGAATGTCACGAATAAATCGCAAAAAGTTGCTAAAGTTCTAAAATTACAGTAAAAAAATGAAATAAGCAGCCATATTTATCAGGAAATATATCGGATATGCTAAAGCACTGCAAATGTGATCTGTTTGACATGTTTCCTATGAATTGACAAAGAGAATACGATATGACAAATCGTCGCAGGTTGAAATAAAATCGCAAAAAAAATTGGAAAAATTCGCAGTTATTACACAATTTCAAGTTTTTTTTAAAGAATTTTTATATATTTTAAGCATCTCAACCGTAGATGCAAAGCATGGCGGCTTTAAAGGTTAGCCATGGAGCTTCTTTTTAGCTTCAAAAACAGGCATGCATGCTAAAATGTAGCATAAAAGCCGCGTTAATTGACAGTCATTGCTGCAAAAAAATTTACTTTCATCAATTCTCGGCTTGTTCCCTGGAATTTTTCATTAAAGCGAACAATTTGCATGTTCCGGCTACAATGCTTACGCGTAGGTATCTAATAACTGCACACTACCAAAAATTTGCCGTTTAAAAACAGTTATTGATATATGTTTGTGAAGTTGTGAAAAAGGTTTGTTAAGTTGTGAAATATTTTTGTTAAGTTGTGGAATATTTTTGTCAAGCTGTGATATATTTCTGTCAAGTTGTGAAATATTTTTGTCAAGTTGTGAAAATTTTTTGTCAGGTTGTCAAAAATTTTGTCCAGTTGAGAAATATTTTTACAAGCTAAGCATAGTACTTTTGTAAAATGTGGAAATTTTTTGTCAAGTTGTGAAATATTTTTGTCAAGCTGTATAATATTTTTTGCAACGCCGCAAAATAATTTCGAAAAATTTTTATATTTTCCTGAAAATATGCTGTTTTACGTGTTTTTTGCTAAAATAATAGAAATTCATCAATAAGACAAAAAAAGAAAAAAAATGAAACAACAAAGAAAATATATATGAAAATATATGAGTTTTCAGCACTTAATTCCCTTGTCTAATGTCTCAGCTTGATCAAAAGCTGTTTACGCCCTAAAAAATTAAAATTGCTTTAATTATGCATCATCAAGGCAGGTATAGGTACTGCAACCATGACCACAGCTGGCACGACGGGAACATATGAAGCTCGCCAGCCACGAGAAAATACAAACAACATTCTTAAGCCTGATTTATATTTCATGCAGCGAGCAAAGTGGCGAGAAATTGCCACAATGGCCGCCGCAGAAATTTCGCGCAAGCCCATTTATACTTCGGGCTGCGGCATGGCAGCCAGCGAATTATTTGCCGCCGCAATTTGATTTATACTTCACGCGGCCGCTGCACTGCGGACTGATTCGCAAAAGTCCAGATTTTTCCGCCGCTTTCCAATTTATACTTCTGCCACACCGCAAGGAATCAAAATAGTTATTTTTAGCTTTTTCGGCCATTTTTTTGTCACGCCGCAAAAGTCAAAAGGCCATTGCTCTTGCAAGTGCTAATGAGGTTCCGAGACGAGTGTCGACATCGAATCATTCTGAATTTTAATGAGGTATCGATTTGCTCAATAGGAGAATATTGCCACTAATCATTCTTGCATAATTCTAGGTACAGGTGGTGTTATGCACGTACTCATACATTTGTTTGATTTGTTTGTTTTATCAATTTGTTTCATTTTTTGTGATTAAAATTGTGTATCTTCTTATCAATAATCTCTTCAAAAAAGTCTTCAGTTTAATTTTTTTAATGGAAGAACATTATTTTGAAAATAACAAACTATTTACAGAAAAAATCTCATATTAAGCAAAATGAAACACTTTTAAGCAACTTTTAATGTTCAAATCTTTTTCCAGGAGGTGATTAATCACGGTGGATTTTGATGTAACTGTATAAATGAAGTGCAAAATTATCCGCTGATTTGGAGCGAGACGGAAAAAAATTGAAGGAAAAAAATTACAAGGAATTACAATATCTAATCACAAAGGGACTACAATAGCGTTGGTTGGTACCCACCTACCGAGCAGCATCCATATAAGTATGTACCTACTGATACACGTGTTATCGTGTTATATAATGTGTTGAATTTAAAATGAGCTCTCTGGAATTTTCGAACAAAAATAACATTGACAACATTTATAACTCAGCGTCCTGGTTCTGCGGCAGTTTACGGGAAGTATAATCGCATTGCGTGAAGCAGCTGCGGTTGCTGTTTTTCTGTTCATGCAGCAAGCTTGCCGCATGAAGTATAAATGCACAAGGCAAGCTCACCGCATGAAGTATAAATGCACGACGCGGCGTGGCAAGCGGATTTTGCCACAGAATATTCGTGCAGGGTCGATGCAGTTCGTGTAAAGTATAAATCGGGCTTTAGCACAATGTACACAAAGGAAATAGGACAGCACAGGGTATAAATAACGTTTGTATTACTGCTCGGCCAGTGGGCTAAGCACCCAAAAGATGACTTAGTGTCAGAAAAGTATGATTCATCCGTCAAAGCACTCTATGCAGGCAAAAAATTGAAGTAAGTTACGTCATATTATACAATTTACACGCAATGATGACTCACATTAAGCCGTTCCGGAACGGGTTCTGTCCTGTAGTTGTTCTGGAGCGGCTTACAGAACACTCTGAATATAAATAGGCCAAGCAGAGCTAGCGAGCTCATTCTTCTCGAGTATAATGTAAATCATTTATTTTAACATGCCGATTTCTTTCAAGACACGAACAGCATTATGATAATTTTGGTAATCGGCTTCAATTTCTTTAGCAGTCGGCTGCGGCCTCGACTGTTGTTTTTTTCAAGCGTTTATTGATTTCTAATTTGGTTTCACTGGCTCGGGCGTCACCTTGGCTGAGTAGCATCGCGAAGTATGAACCACTGTAGTACACTTTCAATTTGACTGCGTCAACTTTTTTTGTACATTTTAAGAGCGTAGCACATGAAATTGGCACCTTTCAGCCCGACGAATTTCTCGGCTTCGATGATCAGAAATTGTGAATGATTTTGATCGTAATTTCAGATCATTGAAGTCGAAAAATCCGTCAGGCTGAAAGGCGCCAATTTCACGCGCTATGCCTCCAAAACGTGCAAAAAGCTGCACAAAAAAGTCGATGCTGCCAAACTGAAAGCGTACTACAGTGGTTGATACTTGCAACTCAGCCAAGATGACGACCGAGATGGTAAAACCAAATTAGAAGACAATAAACACTTAAAAAATAATAGTCGAGCCGCAGCCGACTGCAAAAGAAATCTAAGCCGGTAATCAAAATTATCATAATGCTGCTCGTGCATTGAAATGAATCGGCATGTCAAAATAAATGATTTACGTTTTACTCGAGAAGAATGAGCTCGTTAGCTCGACTTGCAACTTGGCCTATTTATAGTCAGAGTGTTCTGTAAGCCGTTCCGGGACAACCTACAGAACCCGTTCCAGAACAGCTTCATTTGAGTCATCATTGCACGCAAATTGCATAATATGACATAACGTACTGCAATTTTTTGCCTGCATAGAGTACTTCGACGGATGGCTCATACTTTTCTTAAACTAAGTCATGTTTTTGGTGCTTAGCCCACTGGCCGAGCGGTTAATACACACGATATTTATACCCTGCGATCATACACTTTCCTTTTTGTACATTGCGATTTTGTATTTTCTCGTGGCTGGCGAGCTTCATACGTCCCCGTTGTGCCAGTTGGAGTCATGGGTGCAGTATACCTGCATTCATGATGCAGAACTAAAGCGATTTTAATTTTTTAGGGCGTAAACAGCTTTTGATCAAGCTGAGACATTAGAAAACAGAATTGAGTGCTGAAAACTCATATTTTTTCATCTATATTTTCTTTATTTTTCCCTTTTTTCTCTTTTTTGTCCTATTGCTGAATTCCTGTTATTTTAGCAAAAAACACGTAAAACAGCATACTTCCAGGAAAATATAAAAATTTTACGAAAATATTTCGCGGCATTACAAATAATCTTTCACAGCTTGATAAAAATATTTTTTAAGTTGACAAAAATATTTCACATCTTGACTAAAAATTTTCACAACCTGACAAAAGTATTTCACAACTTGACAAAAAAATTCCACAACTTGATAAAAGTACTATGCTTAAGCATGTAAAAATATATCACAACTGAACAAAAAATTTTCACAACCTGACAAAATTTCAACAACTTGACAAAAATATTTCACAACTTGACAAAAACATTTCACAACTTGACAGAAATATTTAAGAACTTGACAGATATATTTCGCAACTTGACAAAAATATTTCACAACTTGACAAAAAATATATCAATAACTCTTTTTAAACGGCAGTTTTCGGTAGTATGCAGTTATTAGATACCTACGCATGAGCGTGGGAGCTGAAACATGCACCTTGTCCACCAGGATGGAAAATTCCAGGGAACAAGCATAAAATTAATGCAAATTAAAATTTTTTGCAGCAATGACTGTCAATTAACGCAGCTTTTACGCTATATTTCAGCATGTATGCCTGTTTTTGAGGCTAAATAGAAGCTCTCTGGCGGACCCTAAAGCCGCCATGCTTTGCATCTACTGATGAGAAGCTCAAAATAAATAGAGATCCTCAAAAAAACATTTAAAATCGTGTTATAACTGCGAATTTTTTCAATTTTTTCGGGATTTTATGTCAACCTGTGACGATTTGTCATATCGTATTTTCTTTATCATTGCATAGGAAACATGCAAAGCAGATCACATTTGCAGTGGTTTAGCATATCCGATTTAATTCCTGATCTATATGACTGCCTATTTCATTTTTTACTGTATTTTAGAACTTTAGCAACTTTTCGCGATTTGTTCGTGACATTCTTATTGTTGTTATCACATTTGCGTGTTTTTTTCGAACAATAAATAAAACATAAGTACGTCACAACGAGACATGCACGTGGGGGCATCTCAACATAGAAAAATACGAAATTTTATAGATAAAGTATGGTGAAAAGTACGGAAATCGGAGATAAATCCTTACCAGAAACATAATTTGTATGCTATTTTTAGCATTTATACCAGTTTTTGGCAAAAAAATTCATTGACACCGGCTAAAACCCCTTGATGGACCATGATGCAACCTGAGGAACAACACTGCAACGCAGACTATACTATAAAAGGCGGTGAGGTGGGAGCCCCCTTACACACCCCTCCTTTCCCGCCCTATGTTCTATTTTACTATGCTTCAACGTTGCTGCCTGACCTTACCTCAGGGAGCAGACTTTTACGTCATCGCCTGCTATCTTAAAGCATTGCGCCCCAGGCAGCTAGCCATTATTACTATTGTCCAAATCTATTTAAAGAATTGGAATCTATTTTGAATTGTGCTATTCAGAAAATGCTACTCGACTGTCCGCCTGATAACATGGTTGGCTTTGAAATCACACATCCAAGCTTGTTTGAGTTTGTTATTGTACCATTCACTAGGTGTAAAAATGTGAATACCGACAAAGTTTTCAGTATAATAAAGAAAGTGTCGCAATCAAAGAAGGAGTTTAATTTCAGCGAAGATATGGCTTTAAAACTCATCATTGTAGACCACAAACCACAAAGGAGTATGGGCCCCTCTATTGATTTTACAACTGGGGTGGGGGATGCATTCTGTAGAAATAGAGGATAATTTATTAAAAATGCATCTAGAGATAATTTATCAGTACCCCGAGCTATTGTAACAGGAATAGCAAGGTTAGACTCTCAGCCCCAGTGGGGGCGATTTGAAAAGGCGACAAGAGTCGTTGCACTCTACAAAAGCAGCTAGTGTTAGAGCTGATGAGCAGAGCTAATCTCAATGTACAGGCGAATAAAAGATATAGCCTAGATGCTGTAGAACAAATTCAAAATTCTTAACGCCAAATTACCAAATCAAAGTCTACTCGGGTGAAGTGTTGTTCTACGAGGGGCCTGCTGCAGAGAAAATTAATAACCTGTATGCATCCAATGATCTCTACGATCTAATTACCCACATGCCAGCCTAATTGTGCATACATATGACGTTCTATTAATGATCTGCGGGGTATAATGTAGACCAGTCCGTCCTTTGGGGCGTTTATTCTGCTGATTGTTACATGTTATTGTTACTGCTTATTGTTACATTCTAAATCTTTAGCAAATTATGTGAAGCCAGGCGCGTTTCGGGTGCTAATGTATGGGTCACCTGAGTGCGATCAACACACAACATGCTCGAACTATTAACGCATTGTAGCCTAATAGATGCGCATTTGCGAGCCAAAAATAGTGCAAGTCATAAATAGAAAAATCCTAAATTTTCCTGACCATGACTTATACTCATCGATAAATTACTTCACGAATTTACAGCATCTTAGGTCAGTACTAGTGATGTAAAAAATCCAGATTTTTACCCAGATCCAGATCCAGATAAAGATCGGGTTCAGATTTTCTGGCAGATCCAGATCCAGATCAGATAACCAGATCAGAAAATAACCAGATCCAGATCCAGATCGTTTTGCCAGATCAAAATTTAAAAAGATCCAGATACAGATCCAGATCCAGATAAAATTTTTTTGTGCAGCAATTTGTACTGCTAAAAAGGAGGGCGTAAAGCGCCCAAGCCCACATGGATTGGGGGGGGTCTTTGATGGCAGGAATAATATAACAGCCCCCATAGGGGTCTGCAGCAGAGCCGAGTAAAATTTGCATTTTAGAGCTTTTACATAAAAATGATATCAGTAAAATTGTCTAAAAAGGAAAAACTCGGAAGTTTAGACTTTTACCAATGGGCTTGAAATTGAGGCATAAAAATGTAAAAATTTTTACAACAGCTTTAATTGACCACTTTGTAAACAAAACGGCATTAAATATTCACAGGAACGTGAGATGTCTGGAATTTGGCAACATTGTGGTTAAACAGGAGAAACAAATGCTTCTTTTGATCGCTTGTAAGAAAGAAAATTTGTATTATTTCAGTGGGATATCGCTGTCAAAAAACACAAACGGTACATTACCTAACAACACAAAATGCAATACTATGAAGAAACCTGCTTAATTTCAATTTAACAAAGGAAAACACTGTTAAAATTCTTGAAAAATGACAGGTGCAACAATTTGTACATGTACAGCGTGGAAATTCTGGGGGGTCATAATCAAATTTTTTCTCAAACATCAAAAAAGCGATAAAAATGGCCCATGGGCACTAAAAACATTAATTTAAGACGTTTCTCGATGTTGCGCATCCATTGAAACACTTTTTCAACAAAAAGTTTTCGAAAAAATTCAAAATTTTCTCACTTTTATGCACAAAAGTCTCTCAAAGGTCAATTCTTATGATAATTTAGGTGAAAAAAACGACCTTCAATACATTTTTATCATTAAGTCACTTTTCTGCAGAGCTTCAAAAATTTTTCTGAAACAAAAAAATTTATGGGGGTTCAGCGGCACACATGGGCGTGTGGGGTTTGGGGTATGCACCCCCTAAAAACCAAAATACCCCCCCCCCCAGAATTCAATTTTTGAAAATTTTTTTCGTTTTTTGCGCAATTTTTTGATGCCAATGGATAGTGCTTGATGAGAAACGTCGAAAAATTGTGTCCTTTTGCCATACCACCATTTTTAAGGCCATTTTTTGACCTTCAAAAAATCTTTGCACCCCCTCCCAGAATTTTCTTGCTGCCCACGTATGGTCAGCGGCCCTTTTTGGCCATTCTGGGGGGTCAGCACAGATCTGGGGGGGGTAAAACCCCCAAGCAGACCGCAGACCCCTCCCTCAGCCCCGCGTGCATGGGTAATGTCTCAGCAGCCCCACCAGTCCCAACAGCCCCACCGTTCCAACAGCCCCACCAAAAATCCCAACAGACCCACCAATCCCAACAGCCCCATCGTTCCAATAGCCCCACCGTCCCAGCAGCCCCACCAGAAATTCCAGCAGCCTCACCATTTTTGCAATCGCTATTATACGATATAATAAAATCGGGTAATATTAATTTGTTATGAAAGATATTTTTTGACGATTTTCCGAATTCGTATATTTCATCAAAACCATAAACGAGTGTGCAGGTTTACATTTTCAGAATAAGTCTACCTATGAAACTGGTAGACCTGCCAGAATTGAAGCTTCAGCATTTGCGCACAATCCAGGATTTCGCTTCATCGAGTCATCTCGCAAGATTGGATCCCTGCTCATTATGGTCTACTCTACAATGCCAGAAAAAATGAAAAATGTCCTAGTGAAAAAAAGGAAAGACAAGTGTTAAAATTAAATGAAAATCAAAACTTTCACGCTAATCTGCTTTAAAATAGCCAGAAAATGTGGATTAGCGCAGTTTTTATGCTATTTTAACATTCATACCAGTTTTGAAGTCAATCTTTGGCTCAAAACTTGTTCTCCAGACCGGTCGTTCTGTGCATCTATGATTATAACAGCGAACAAATTCTGTGGGTCTGGTGGATTAAAGTAACCGAGAAATGTGTTAAAAATAGAATTCTGAGGTCTAACGTAATTTGGGGGATTTCCAGAATTTCGATTGGCGGTCAAACTCGTGTGCTTAGGACAGTTCGACTGTTGGAAAGGTAGGACTGCTGGAACAGTGGAATTGCTGGGAATCGGTGGGGCTGTTGGGATTATTGGTGGGGTTGTTAAGACGGTTGGGCCGTTGGAACGGTGGGCCTGTTGGGATTGGTGGGGCTATTGGGATTATTGGTGGGGCTGTTGGGACGGTGAGGCAGTTGGGACTGGTGGGGCTGTTGGGGCTGTCTTCACACAATCCATGCATGTAAGGCTACAACTAATTAGATAACCGACCTAGAGTGAATCGTAAAACAGAAAGAATACTGTCGCGCAAAAATAACTTTCTGATCTGGCTAACCAGAAGTTGACTAAACAGATCCAGATCCAGATAAAGATCGGGTTCTGCTTTTCTGGCAGATCCAGATCCAGATCAGATAACCAGATCAGAAAATAACCAGATCCAGATCCAGATGGTCTGGATCTGAATCTGGATAAAAATATCAGATCCAGATGATCTTTTACATCACTAGTCAGTACATGCTTGATTCCAAGATTTTAGCTCAATTGGACCATTATTTGCACTGATAGGATGTACATTACAGGCGGGGTGGGAGTAAGGTGGGTCTCCCTCTTCGCAGGGCACAGACGCGTCTATGCTTCAACCGGAATGTCACACGATGAATTCTCATTAAAAACTAGTTTACACATGCAACAAGGGGTGCTTTTGAGATGTCCAAACACGCTTAGACTTGTACTTGCATGTCCACATGCACATATACTGGAATGTCATACAATATCTCGCATACATTCTAGGCTTAATTTAGACCTTAGTTCAGGTTTAGTCTTGTTTTAATCTTAGTTTCCACTAGCTCGGCTTAGTTTACTTTTAGGCTTAGTTTATACCTCAGTTCAAGTTTAGTCTTAATTTACTCCTTAGTTCAGGTTTATTCTCGGTTCAATCTTAGTTTACACTCAGTTCAGGTTTAGTCTTAGTTCACACTTAGGCTATGCACCCCTTCCACTCCTCAGCTATATCCTCATATGTTATAGCGTTGCCTTGCCTATTCTTAACTATTGCCTATTCTTAACCATTGTATATCTTATAATACTGCCTATCCTTAATCATTGCTCCCTGACCTCTGCCTCAGGGAGCAGACTCCGCCCCTCTCGCCTATGCTTAAGCATAGGCTATGTTATAGCTTTGCTCCCCAGTAAGACACTTATACTCCTACATACGAGTATGTAATAGAACTTTCCAAAGAACAAAGAGCAAATTACTTAAAAATGATAAAAGTTCGCAGTTTGTTTGTCTAGGCTCTGCTTACTGTCATAAGATAGCAAAAAAAATGATATATTGTACCAGCAAAGATAATCCAAAAATGATTATATCGCGAAATTCATTCTTACAATCATTGTTGGTTGTTTTATTAAAATTAACATTTGTTTTGTCTCAATTCTTGAATAATGTTTATTGAAATTTCGCTTAGCGTTCGTGACTCTTTACAAAAAAAATTTTTTTGCAAAAAATGTTATTGACTTCAGTGTAGAGTTGTAAACACCAAAAGATTGCGCTTACATACATAAAAAGCTTTCCATTTAAATATAAAGAATGTTTTGCCCCGTTACTCATGTGAACACCATAGGTGGGCAGCACATAAATTCTGGGGGGAGGGGGTGAAAAATTTTCAAAGGTCGAAAAATGGTCTTAAAAGTGGTCGTATGGCGAAAATACACCATTTTTCGACGTTTCTCATCGAGCCCTATCCAATGGCATCAAAAAATCGCTAAAAAAGCAAAAAAAATTCAAAATTTGAATTCTGGGGGGATATTTTGATTTCTGGGGGGAGTGGTATTTTAACTTGTGGGGGTGCATACCCCTCAAACCCCCCCACGCCCATGTGGTGAACACTGAATTTAAAAATCTAGCAATAATTTAGAAAACGATGTAACCGACACTTATCCAAGGTACATGTGTATATTGTATGTTTATTGGCATTGACATAATAGACAAAATAGAATTATACAGGTGTAGTGTCGTAAGCACAGATAGCCGTGGGGGTTTGGAGGATATGCGTCCCCAGCAGGCCAAATATCCCCCCAGAAACCAAAACACCCCCTGATCTGTCTTTTTCCTAACTGTTTTGATGCCAATGGATAGTGCTCGATGAGAAAACGCTTAAAACTTGTGTTTTTGGCCCTACAACCATTTTAAGACCACTTTTTAACCTATGAAAGACTTGAACCCCCGTCCGCAAGAATTTTGGTGCCATCCACCTATGGTCGTAAATAGACATTCATGGGGGTGAGGGTACCCCAGAATGGAAAAATGGGAATTTTTCTGGGGAAACTGAGGCAATGTAAAGGTCAAAATGAACGAAAATAAAAAATTTTCTTCAAAGGTAATTCACTATAGAAACTGTTAAATAATGTAGTTATGTCGCTAATTTAGCCGTTGAGGTCATTTTGGTCCGGCAGGAAAATTATTCACTTAAGAGAGCTTAATTAATGAAAACGTCACATCAACGAATTTTTCTTTTTAAATAACAAAAGCTAATGTACCTTTCACTGATAAATCAACTGATGATACAAACATTCCATTGTTTTAATTTGCGACCTTCGGCCGCTTATTATGATCAAACAGGAATTTTATCGTCCTTCGTACGATATTGGGGCTCATTCGATGCACTAAAGCGCTTGGACTTTTTAAATTCGGCACTCATCGAAAAGTTTCTTAATTCTTCAAAATTTTCCGGAGTATGTTTTTTTTTCTTACTTTAAGGGGTTTAAACCGAAAGTGGTGAGTTTCGATAGTTCGTAGAACAGTTGATTGGAAGAGCTGATTTTTAAAAATTACTGGAAATAATCTTTTGATTTTTTGCGAATGTTCGAAGATTAATCGAAAAATTATTGAAAGATTTAAACCTTTTGGAAATACGGCGATCAATCAAAAAAGCATTAGTGCCATGCACACCTGGGCGTGGGAGGGTTTAAGGGTATGCACCATACGTGGGCAGCAAGAAAATTCTCGGGGGGGGGGGTGCAAGATTTTTTGAAGGTCAAAAAATGGCCTCAAAAATGGTGGTATGGCGAAAAAACACCATTTTTCGACGTTTCTCATCAAGCACTATCCATTGACATCAAAAAATTGCGAAAAAACGAAAAAATTTTCAAAAATTGAATTCTGGGGGGGGGTATTTTGATTTCTGGGGGGGGTATTTTGATTTCTGGGGGGTATTTTGGTTTCTGGGAGGGGGTGCATACCCCTCCAAATCCTCCCCCCACGCCCAGGTGTGGTATGCACCTCCCCCGAGAAACCAAAATACCCCCCAGAAATCAAAATACGCTCCCCTAGAATTCAATATTAAAACTTTTTCGTTTTTTCGCAATTTTCTGATGCCAATGGATAGTGCTCGATGAGAAACGTCGAAAAATGGTGTTTTTTGGCCATACCACCATTTTTAAGGCAATTTTTTGACCTTTGAAAAATCTTGCCCCCCCCCCAATTTTCTTGTTGCCCATGTATGGTGCCATGTCATGGCCTTTCAGCTAGACAAAGTTATTAGACGATACGTGCAGCAGGGAAACGGAGTCTGCTTGGCCAAAATTTGCTTCAGAAATAAAAAAATTGCGAAGAAGTCATTTTTGGTGGATTTGTATAATCGCTTCTAAGCGTTATACAGATAGATCAGCAATGTTTTTTGTGTATTATTTATTTTTTCTTGCTAATTTCACCTACGTTTTTTACTCAATCGTGTCAATTAAAAATTTGCGTCCGTATTTTTATGTAGACAATTTGAAATCATTAAAGCATAGGTAAGCCACCATACGTGTCTGCCTACTTCATAATTATAAACAGCTACAGTATTCTTAAATGCCTTAATAGAAAAAGGTGGACTTTAAAACAGACCCCAATTTTTCACGGCACTTAAAACAGGTCGGAACATTTTAAGATAGACCCGGACACCATACATGGGCATGGAAGTCTTGGAGTTTGGACCCGGCCACCCAGAATCCGGCGGACTCCACAAGAATCGATAGACCCCAAAATTAGATTTTCAGCGCTATTTTTAGAAATTCGGCCCCCCATCAAACCCCCTAATTTGGCTGCTGCCCATGTATGCTGGACACTATATGATGCCCGGACATAATCTTGTATTAAACAAGGCTAATTCGTTGCGAGCTCAATTTGACGTTATGTTTTTTCACGCTTCTAGCTCCCCTCATTTGTCCTAATCCTGGTTGTGTTCCGATTCCTCCTCTTCTACAACAAACACCTTTTTTGGATTGGCCTCCTCCTCCATTTTTATTGCCTCTTCCATGTAATTTGTGATGCCCTAGTATGACGCCAAATGTTGGTAAGCCATCAACTCCTGTAAGGCCGCCAACTATCGGTAGGCAGCCAACTATGGGTAAGTTGCCCAGTCTGGGTGTGCCACCAACTATTTGTAGCCAGCGAACTCTACGTGGCAGGTGGCCTTTAATGGGTATGCCAACAGTTTTCGAAACGCCGCTAGCTCTTGGCGGACCATCCGCTACTCTTGGTGGGCCTCCATCTATTAATGGGCATCTACCTCTTGGTGGGCCTCCATCTATTAATGGGCATCTACCTCTTGTTGGGCCTCCACATTTTTTTTGGCCGTCAGATTTTAGTGGTCCACCTCTTTGATGGGCCGCCAACTTCGATTAATTTTGCGATTCCGGGTAGGTTCTCAACTACGGGTGAGTAATGAACTCCGGGTCGGCCGACACTCATGGGCGAGAGGCCAACTCCAGGTAAGTCGGCACCTCGGGGTCCGTGGCCAACAATCCGTAAGTTGTCATATAAGGGTAAGCCGCCGGCATTGAAAAGAGAGCCTCCACCATATTTGCCCATTCCACTTCCATCGGACCACGGCAGGCCACTAGTAATGATATTAGCTGCCTCCTCATCAACACCTTGATCGATTGCAGAAAGGTATCCTCTATCTCCAGGGTGAACTCTCCATCCTTGGCCGCCTCTTTGTAGAAAACTTATAGACTCATTGATGATCAGGATGATAACCGTCTAAAAAAATTTATCATGTACTGCATTTTATTTTACTGCTACAGTGATAGCGAAATTTGTCATTAATTTTGTGATTTTTTAATCGTCAGCATAGTTGCACAGCATCGCCGATCTGGAAGGAGGTCATCCGGTGAGAGGGGGTCGACACTTGAGCTTTTTTGGACCAAAATGACCTCAAAAACTGGCATAAGCGCTAAAATAGCGCTAAAAGTACGTTATTACACAACTTCCGGTCAATTTGAAGCACTTTTGAAGAAAATTTCTAGTTTTCATCCGTTTTCGGCCTTCATTTTGCCTCATTTTCTCCACAAATTTTCCATTTTTCTATTCTGAGGGAGTCGCAGGCACACCTGGGCGTGGGGTTTGGGGGTATGCACCCCCCCAGAAACCAAAATACCCCCCCCCAGAAATCAAAATACCCCCCCCAGAATTCAATTTTTGAAAATTTTTTTCGTTTTTTTCGCAATTTTTTGATGCCAATGGATAGTGCTTGATGAGAAACGTCGAAAAATGGTGTTTTTATCGCCATACCACCATTTTTAAGGCCATATTTCGACCTTCAAAAAAATCTTGCACCCCCCCCCCAGAATTTTCTTGCTGCCCACGTATGGTCGCAGGACCACGCCTGGGCATGGGGGTAGTTGGAAGTATGCACCCTCTAGAAGGCCGAATACCCCCATAAACCAAAACATTCCCTTGAATCCAATTTTTGAATTTTTTTCTTGTTTTTGCAAATTTTTGATGTCAATGGATGAGAAAAGTTTAAAAATGGTGGTTTTTTCGTTATACCACCAGTTTTAAGACTATATGTTGACCTTTGAAAAATCTTGCACACACATTCCTTTACCCAGAATTTCGGTGCTGCCCACCTATAGTCAGGTTCCCCTAACCCCCTAGGTGGATGTCTAGTCTTAAGCATACATGGGCAGCATACGTGGGCAGCAAGAAATTCTGGGGGGTGCAAGATTTTTTTGAAGGTCGAAAAATGGCCTTAAAAATGGTGGTATGGCGATGAAAACACCATTTTTCGACGTTTCTCATCAAGCACTATCCATTGGCATCAAAATATTGCGAAAAAAACGAAAAAATTTTCAAAAATCGAATTCTGGGGGAGGGGGTATTTTGATTTCTGGGGGTATTTTGGTTTCTGGGGGGTGCATACCCCCCAAACCCCCCACGCCCAGGTGTGATGGGCAGTGACAAATTCTGAGACAAACCTCCAACCCCCACGCCTATGTGTGGTCGTAACATGGATATGCTGTCAATACTGTCTGCGTTCTATACGAAAAACAGATTAACATATTGCAAAGAATAGTCGGTGAATTTTACGATTCGAGATTTAATTAAAATTACAATAAAATAAAAAATGTTCGGCATCAGCACAAATTGACAAATTCTTGGGTTGGCCCCATACGTGGGCAGCAAGAAAATTCTGGGTGGGGGGGGGGGGGTGCAAGATTTTTTGAAGGTCAAAAAATTGTCTTAAAAATGGTGATATGGTGATAAAAACACCATTTTTCGACGTTTCTCATCAAGCACTATCCATTGGCATCAAAAAATTGCGAAAAAAACGAAAAAAAAATTTCAAAAATTGAATTCTGGGGGGGGGTATTTTGATTTCTGTGGGGGGGGGTATTTTGGTTTCTGGGGGTGCATACCCCCCAAACCCCCCACGCCCAGGTGTGGTTGGCCCTCCAGGGTGATTCCAGTTTGCTCAAACAAAGGCGTTTTTATGATTTCCTTCGACCTGGAGCAAGTACTTTTTAGTGCATCGCGCAAAATAAACGTTCCCTGACTATACGAGCCTACACTTCACTGTTCTTAAAATTAATTGTGGCCTACTCAATAAACAGAATTGTACAGGGTAGCCACTCACTTGGGAATCCGGGCAACCCGGGAAAAGCCCGGGAACTTTTTTGGCACTCGGGGAACCCGGGATTTTCGTCAAGAAATTCAGTTTGAACTCACTTTTCAGAGAGTGAAAATATTGAATTAATAGTACAATGTTACATTTTTATCGCTTTTAGTATCATACTAGTTTACGTCTTTTTATATTTTATCATGTAGCGCTTATTTCCGTTTTTCTTCTCGCCAATTGTCACATCGTTGATTGCTATTTGTGTATTTTCTTTGTTTGATATAGCTAGTAGCTATTTGTACTATTGTTCGCTAAGACGTTTTTGCAACAGTGTTTTTTTGTACTCGGCAAAGATTTTTCCCCATGTACAAAGACTTTTCGGGACCGTCTTTGTACATGTACAAAGATTTTTGGGAAGACTGAAATTGCAAAAAAGATCTGAAATTCGCAAAATTTTTCGGCGCTTAGCGCCGAAATGAATAATTGTATGTTCTATATATCTTTATAATGGCAGAGATTGCATTTCAAAAGGAAAAATGTCAAATTTTTCGGCGCTTCGCGCCGTTTTAAGACGATGCTTAGTGATTTTTGCCCATAGAGACTCAGAAATTAGCTAAAATACCCAATCAAAAGTCGAACAACTCTGTTTTTGGGAAGAATTTTCGGAAGACAAAAACTGTAAAACGATGTAAAATTCTCAAAATTTTCGGCGCTTTGCGCCGATATGAGTAATTGTTTGTTTTATGCAGGGGCGGATTTAAGTGGGGGCGGTGGGGGTGCGGCCGCCTCCCCCTCCCATTGACCGAAAATATTTGACGAGACAAAGAATGGATAAGCAATTTGCAATGATTTTTGGCCGTCAGTGACCATAATTTCTCAAATTTTTCCGACGCCACGCGCCGGATGATACCTATTAATGACATTTATTTACTTTCTTGGCGACATGGAAGCACGTTTTTTTGTATTTGACAAAGATTTGCCCGATGTACAAAGACTTTTCGGGACCATCTTTGTAGATGTACAAAGATTTTCGGGAAGACAAAAACCGCAAAAAAGATCTGGAATTTGCATAACTTTTCGGCGCTTCGCGCCGTAATGAGGAATTGTGTGTCCTATATATCTTTATAATAGGAGAAATCGCATTTTGAAAGGAAAAATGTCGTTTTTTTCGGCGCTTCGCAGCCGTTTTAAGACGAGTCTTAATGATGTTTGGCCATCATAAAACCAGAAATTAGCCAAAGTACACCATTAAAGGTCGAACAACTCTGTTTTTACCACACTAAAGTCGCTACCGTACTATATCATAGTATCCAAAAATTTGTGTGAACCAAATGTACAAAAACTTTTAGGGACCATCTTTGTATATGTACAAACGGACCTTGTACAAAAAAAAACACTGCCTGGAAGCCATTTTCTGTTCATGTAGGTTTCAAAACAATTTTAACAGCTATTTTTGCATAGTTTTCTTCTATTTTAAATTAAAAATTTTAATGTTTCGCATCAAATGCTATAAATACAGGAAATCAAGCAGTAAATCATGCTTCTAGACGTCTATCCGCCTTGATTTCACGGAGTTTTTCGGCGCTTCGCGCCGGATTTTTGTTAAAGTTAAAGAAATTTAATTGATTTTTTCGCACAAAATTGTCTAAAATTTCAAAATTTTTAGAAAAAATTTTGCGTCAGGTGATTTTATGTAAAAGTATACAATGTAAAACACCGAAAAAAAACGATATTTTGCGCATTAAGAGCAAATTTTTGACCTATTTTTGACTTTTTGTGGAAAAGTTGGGATACCGCCCCCCCTTAAGAAAATTCTAGATCCGCCACTGATCCTACATATCTTTAAAATGGCAGAATTTGCATTTAGAATGGAAAAATGCCAAACTATTCGGCGCTTCGCGCCGTTTTGAGTCAATTTTTAGTAATTTTTGGCGTGAGACACCCAGAAATTAACTGAAATACACTACCTGAGATCGAAAACCCTGTTTTGCCACACTAAAATCGCTACTGTACTATATTATAGGGTGAGAACTGCTATCGACATATCGTTAGCATCATTGAAAAAGAAATTATGATTTTTCTAAAACGTTTCGTGTAGTATTTGCATTTGTTTGATTAAAAGCTGCTTGTGCCTTGTCCTTTTTCATGTTCTTATCATGACACTTCTTCGTGTATAGTGTGCGTTTAAAGCATGATTTAAAACCGAGAGATTGTCCATAAATCAACCGGGAAAACCCGGGAATTTTATTTTGGGAAGCCAGTGGCCAGTGGCCACCACACCTGGGCGTGGGGGTTTGGGGGTATGCACCCCCCAGAAACCAAAATACCCCCCCCCCAGAAATCAAAATACCCCCCCCAGAATTCAATTTTTGAAAATTTTTTTCGTTTTTTTCGCAATTTTTTGATGCCAATGGATAGTGCTTGATGAGAAATGTCGAAAAATGGTGTTTTTATCGCCATACCACCATTTTTAAGGCCATTTTTCGACCTTCAAAAAAATCTTGCACCCCCCAGAATTTTCTTGCTGCCCACGTATGGTGGCCACCCTGATTGTAAGAAAGATAAAAAAGGTCGAAAGCTCACTCCAGAAAAATTGTTTTATAGCTTTCTTTCCAAATGTAATTAAGGAAAAAATAATACTGATAATAGATAATATATTATTAATAATTAAAAAATAATAATATTGGTTGCATATATAAGGAAAAAATATTATTATTATTATCATAATTATTTTTATTATTATTATTAATATTATTATCATTATTATAAATATTATTATTATCATTATCATTATTATTGATATTAATATTATTATTATTATTAACATTATTATTATCGTTTTTGATATACATGTCGCTTTCTCGAGCAATTTTAGTTCTCGAAAATAAATATTAAAGTGTAATTGAATCGAAATTAGATGACAAAAAATAATGTCTCACAAAAATGATGAGGCAAAGTCGAGGCATCGCTTTACGTGTGATACGAAGTCATCCAAATTTTTCTATCATAAAACCGTAACTAAATTTTAGGCCTTGCCATTGCAAATTTATTTCTATTGCTGCCTCATCCATTTTGAATTATTTAGAAAAGGTCTTCAACTCGTTGATTGAGTATTTTACGACTGCAATGAAGTTTTGAAGATTTAAAAAAATTGTATATCGCATTTTGCTACGTTCCACTTTCAATTTTTGATTTCACACGTAATTCATGCAAATTGGTGTTTACAGAACGAATTTGCCAATTTGAGCTGAAAATTTCTGCGATTAAAAAAATATGTTACTGTAAAATGTTATTTCTATTCATAAGACATCCAGAAAGCCCTGACAGAAGGTAATTGATTTTCTCCCATTTTTATTGCTTAGTTTGCCATAAAATTTACAAGCTTTTTTATTGCCTATCATGTCATGAGCAGAACTGCTCGTTTGAGAGGATATTTGGGTGATTCACACCCAAGAAAAAAAGATGAAATATTTTCGTCGGGAAAATAAATCGAAGGAAAGGCCAACAATAATAAAAATTAACACTTTTTGCCAAACTGCTTGAAATTGCTCAGAAACTACGGATTAACATATGTACAATGTAGTTTTTATGCATTTTAGCATCGTCGCGGGCGGCCATAGATGCACAGCATGGCCGATCTGGGAGTCGAAAAGTTAATTTTGTTTGGGCCAGACCTAAACAACTGGTGTAAGCGCTAAAATAGCGTTTATAACTACGTTGTTACACATGTTTCTTTAGTTGGTCTCACAACTTCGTTAATAAATTTTGAAACTATCTCCGACAATAGCCGACAGATTGCGATTATAGCATTGATCTGATATATATAATTATCATCGAAAATTCGTAGAATTTATGCTCGAAGTTATGCGAAACAGACTATAGTCAACTAGAAGCTTTTTTAAAGGAAATTTTTAATTTTCGTCTGTTTTTGGCCTTCACTTTGCCTCATTTTCATCACGCGAAATATTCCATTTTTTCATTCTGGGATGTCTAGACCACATGTACGGTAGGGGTATGCACCTTCCAGAAGGCCGAATACTCCCCAAAAACCGAAACACCCACAGAATTCAAATTTTTTAAAATTTTTTCGCGATTTTCTGTTGCCGATGGATAGTGGTCGATGAGAAACGTTGAAAAATGGCGCTGTTTACATCAAACATCCATTTTTTTATCTTCAAAGAATCTTGCATCCTTCTAGAATTTTGGTCCTGCACACCTACGTTTAGTCTGAGCCCCCCAACCAAGTGTCAACCCACCCACGTGTTTGCCTGATTGCGGTCTGTCTTGGCTTGTCATGCCTGATAAGTTAGAACGTCCCGCCGTAGGCGCTTTGACCGAGGAGTTCAGTGATGAAACTAGCCATAGTTTACGATGCACAGCGTGGCAGATTTGGGAGGAGTCAGCCTGCAGCCAATGTGGTGAGGTGAGGCGTCAAGAATTGAGCTTTTTTAGGTCCAAAAGGATCAAAACCAGGTGTAAGCGCTAAAGTAGCGCTAAAACCACGTTATGACGCCGTTTCCAGTCAATTTAAAGCACTTTTAATGACAATTTTAAATTTTCACCCGTTTTCAGCTTTCATTTCGCCACATTTTCCGAAAAAATTCCCATTTTTCCAACCTGGGGTCTGGAATGATCCGCCCAAACCCACTCCCCCGCGTGCAAGTGTGATTAGGGCCATACATAGATGTGCACGGCATGGCCGATTTAGTGGGTGAAGGCCAAGGGGTGGTCAGCATACGTGGGCAGCAAGAAAATTCTGGGGGGGGGGTGCAAGATTTTTTTGAAGGTCGAAAAATGGCCTTAAAAATGGTGGTATGGCGATAAAAACACCATTTTTCGACGTTTCTATCAAAAAATTGCGAAAAAAACAAAAAAAATTTTCAAAAATTGAATTCTGGGGGGGTATTTTGATTTCTGGGGGGGGGTATTTTGGTTTTCTGGGGGTGCATACCCCCAAACCCCCCACGCCCAGGTGTGGTGGTCAGGTCAACCGGTCTAAATTTCAGTTTTTTGTCCAGTATTCAACTGTTCTTTTCTGAAGTCGAGACGACATTTTTTTCCAATTGCAACAGTCAGGTCAAACCGGTTTACAATGCTAATCGACCACACCTGGGCGTGGGTGGGTTTGGGGTATGCAGCCCACGAGAAACCAAACCTCCCCCAGAAATCAAAATACACCCCACCAGAATTAAATTTTTAAAAATTCTTTCGTGTTTGTTCGCAATTTTTTGATGCCAATGGTTAGTGCTCGATGAGAAACGTCGAAAAATAATGTTTTTTCGCCATACCACCATTTTTAAGGCAATTTTTTGACCTTTGAAAAATCTTGCATCCCCCCCCCTCCAGAATTTTCTTGCTGCCCACGTATGTAATCGACCAGTAGAACATTCCTCTTCTGGCAAAAGTATCAGCTGTTTTAACTTTGTAAAGTAATTCGATATCGTCGATTTTTAATGCACACCAACCTACCAAAAAAAATTTCGCTACGTTTTTCGTAGACACATGCATTATTAAGGTGACTGCCACACCTGGGCGTGGGAGGGGGGTTTGGTGGGGGGTATGCAGCCCCCACCCGAGAAACCAAAATACCCCCCCCTATAAATGAAAATACCCCCCATAATTGAATTTTTGAAAATTTATTTAGTTTTTTTCGCAATTTTTTGATGCCAATGGATAGTGCTCGATGAGAAACGTCGAAAAATGGTGTTTTTAAGCCATACCACCATTTTTAAGGCCATTTTTTGACCTTTGAGATTTTTCTAACCCCCCCCCGTCAGAATTTCGGTGCTGCCCACCTATAGTGACTGCCCGCCGATCTTTGAAAACTTGCGTAAAATGAAAACTTATCTATGTTAATTATGCCAAATACAAGCAGGTAATTTTACTCCGCGCACTTAAAAGTATAACCTTAAAAACGGAGCTAAAACATTCGTTCAAACCACGTGTAAACAAATACAGGCGCTAAATTATGCGAGACGTCGGTTTAAAATGAAAGAATAAATAAAGCGACGATAAATACGACAACAGCACATGGACGTGGGGTCTAAACCACACGAGGACGTGAGGGGGAGGGAACGGGGTTTGGGATTTACACCTCAAGAATCTGCTTAACCCTTAAAAATATCAAATACCCAGAATTGAATTTTTAAATCGTTTTTTTGGTATTTTCGCCGATTTTACACGACCAAGACCCCAGAATTTCGGTGTTGCTCGTGTATGTATGTATTTCAACACGTGTATTGTCTCAACATCCTGAATCTTGCAGGTCCCTAAAATCGATAAACCACCCCAAAATTGAATGTTTGGTGTTATTCTTGGCGATTTGGCTCCATCGGAAGCCCTCTAAACAGTTTGGTTGCTGCCCACGTATGACGACGACTGTACGGTAAAATTGCAGCTAAAACCAGACCCGCATATATAGCTTAAAAAATCTGGGGGGAGGGGGCGGTGGCAAAATTTAAGTTCCCCTTTTGGGCTCGAAAAAATGTGAATACACGTTAAAAACAGCATTTTCTGACGATGCTTTATTTATCCAGAGCGTAAAAACATGAAAAATTTTGTAAAAATTTGATAAATTGGCAAAATTGAACAAAGTATAGTCAAAAAATGAGGTATATGGCGCGAAGCGCCGAAAATTTGACAC
Source organism: Mermis nigrescens (assembly GCA_036768485.1). Taxonomy (NCBI): domain Eukaryota; kingdom Metazoa; phylum Nematoda; class Enoplea; order Mermithida; family Mermithidae; genus Mermis; species Mermis nigrescens. The sequence continues at coordinate 1,528,552 of JAVLUZ010000152.1, read as the reverse complement.
TGTTGAGCAAGCACATAGCTAAAAAAGAATCGAAACAGCGCCTATTCCAAGAATTTTTAGGAATTTTTGAGAAAATCGCGAATACTGTGGGAGAGTAAACAATTTCTGTAAAGGTTGAAACCATAAATGGGCGGCGCGGCACCAAAGTTCTGGGGAGGAGTACAAGATTTTTTCGAATGTCAAAAAATAGCCTCAAAAATGGTAGCATGTACATATGGCGATAAAAACACCATTTTTCAACGTTTCTCATCGAGCACTATCCATTGGCATCGAAAAATTAAAAAAAAACAGAAAAAAATTGAAAAATTGAGTTCTAGAGGGTATTTCTTTATACCCCCTTTCACAGGTATGGTTGAAACCACACCTGGGCGTGGGGGATTTGGAGGGTATGCCCCCCCCCCCCAGAAACCAAAATACCCCCCCCCAGAAATCAAAATACCCCCAGAATTCAATTTTTGAAAATTTTTTTCGTTTTTTTCGCAATTTTTTGATGCCAATGGATAGTGCTTGATGAGAAACGTCGAAAAATGGTGTTTTTATCGCCATACCATTTTTAAGACCATTTTTCGACCTTCAAAAAAATCTTGCACCCCCCCCCCAGAATTTTCTTGCTGCCCACGTATGGTTGAAACCCGCTTGAGTCATGTGTGGCTAAAACGCTAAACGACGGGATAAAATCAAGATTGTACCAAAAATAGATATAAAAAGCATTCTAAAACCTTAAATTTCTTCGTAAAATTCGTTCAATTCGGTCGCTCTTTTATCGGGATGCAAATTTTGACCAAAAAATTCCTGCGACGTCTTAGAGCTTCGCGATTTCGTTCCACTTTTTCTGCTTTTATCGGATTTTTCCGGTTTTTTCTCGATCGACTTGTCGCCGCTTTTCGTCGTTTTTTTCCTGATAACGTTCGACGGCTTGGGATTTATTACGACCGGTTTTTCCGAAAAATAAGAAAGATGTGATTAATCGATTTTTTCAATTTTTTTGGTATTCTAATTTTATTTTGATCCATCATTTATTTTTATTTTTTTATAATTTCTTATCGTCGACAGGAAGATATGTGATTTCTTATCGTTGACGAGGTCGGGGGCGATAGATTTAAGGACGATTTATAGTATCGTTGACGAAACAAAAATTCTTTATCGTCGACGAGAACGATAAGTGTTCTTTGATGATTTCAATAATCGTCGACGACTTGCTAAATCACAGGCTGCGAATACTAAGTAACATTGCTAAATTTTCGATCTGACCGAAAAATTTATTTTGCCGCCAAAAAATTTTAGCCATGGGCCCGACTACAAATAAATTTTTAAACCAACTCTTATCCTTCTCATTTTCTTTCCGAAGACTGAAATCGTCTTGCTGCAAGATTTTCATGCTAGTTGTCATCGATAGGAACGATTTCCTGTTTTTAATGTCGTCGATGATTAGCTGCATGCTTGGTTCTAATATTTGGATTGAATTTTTCCATATTTCAATTTTACATTTAGAATTCATTTAAAATAAATTCAATTCGATTTTTAAATTCAGTTTCATTTGGATTCAATTAAATTTTAAGTTAAATTAATGATTTAATTCAGGCTAAATATTTAATCCAAGGGATGAATCGCAGAGCTTATTATATGCCTAAATTTTCCAAGATTTCAAGCGTTTATTCGATATAGTCAAAGACTATAATCGTGATTTACTAGAATTCTCGCTGAACCTATATTTACATATTGCTGATTGATTGATTTCGTTCGCCAATGCCTATTTGAGAGAATAAAAGCGAGCAAATAGTAAATATAATGTGAATATGAATTATAATTTACGGTCGTTAGATAACTAATAAGCTCACGTTAAGCATACCCGAAAAATAAGACGCGTTCGCGCGATTTACTGATTGGTCCAGATCCGACCAATCATCGATCGGCGTCGAAGTTACGACCAATGGATTGGGACCAGCCTCCTCCTCCTCGTCATTGTCGTCATCCAGCTTAGGCGACGGATCAAATGCTTGCGAAAAGGACAATGACGTCACCGATTTATTAATCAATGACGTCTTCGCTTTATCGAATAATGGTGACGTCATCGTTGCGGAATTACGATCGGCGGACGATGACGTCATCGATTTATCGAGGAACGATGACGTCATCGATGCGAGTTTGCCATTGACGGACGATGACGTCATCGACTTACCAATGGATGATGACGTCATCATTACGGGATCGCGATTCGATGACAATGACGTCACCGACGACGGGTCGGATTTCCGATCCGATGACGTCATTGTCTCGGGTTTGCGATTGGCGGACAATGACGTCATCAACGACAGGTCAGATTTCTGATGCGATGACATCAATCGAGGGCGATCGCGTCGCTCTGGGCGTCGACGCTGATGGTTCGGACGGTGGTGGGCTGGGCGACGGCGGAACTGGGGGCGGATCGACGGGCGGCGCGCCCGGCAATATGGGCACGTGATAAGCTAAAATGAAACGTGTCATGACATCTGAAAGTAAATATATCAAAAAATGATAATTCATACATAATCCAAAATACGAAACTTAGCTTCTCAGCTTACCACGTATAGTTTTTTAGGCACATATGTAACATGGGAATCATATATGTATTTGTGAAAGCGTATTTGTATGTCCGAGGTTGGCTCCGGCCCCAAAACACTTGGTGGGCTGACGTTTTGGCCAAAGCTCGGCCTACCGGCTGGGGGTGTAGTAGCGACATTAAAATTTCACTAACCCCACCCATGAACCCTGTACAGGGGTATAGCCGATAACATGTGCCATAACTTGCAGTAATATAAGATACATAGGAGATACCCTCTTCTATAACATATGAGTGATACAAGATATCACGTAATATATGAAACCCTTTGCTACAACATACAAAAAAATTTTAAAACATCAAAAATATGGTTTGACGAAAAAATTTCCAAAACATTCCAAAACATCAAAAATATGGGTTTGACCAAAAAATTTCCAGAACATCCCAAAACATCAAAAATGTGATTTTGGCTAAAGAATTTTCAGAACCATTCTGTAACCGTCAAAAATATGGATTTGATCAAAAAAAATTGTACAGGAGTGAAGCGGGAAGCGTCCCTATGCTTAGACACGGCCGATTTCAGGACATACATGGCCGATTTTTTGCCCAATTTCGAAAATCGGAATAAATTCAGTTTAAACTATTTTCGGGTTACCGTACTTTTGCCGCTGCATGCGTTATAACATAGGATCGGACTTAATATAGCCTACATAATGCTACAAGATGGGCAATGCTATACGGTACAATGATGTGATATAAGATACCCTGCCAGTGCCATAACATGCAGTGATATAAGATAGGAGAGACCCTCTGCCAGAACATATGAGTGATATAAGATATCACAAGATATATGACACCCTTTGCTACAACAGACAAAAAATTTTTAAAACATCAAAAATATGGTTTGACCAAAAAAATTTTCCAAAACCAGTGATCGGACCGAGGGTACTTTTTGGACCCTCGGCCTCGGCCGAGGCCGAGGCGCCTAAAAATCCTTGCCTCGGCCGAGGCCGAGGGTAATGCCGAGGGTCAAGCTTATATACCTATACCCATAAATAGTGCTCTTAGAATATTTTGAATGCACATGAGCTAGAGAATAATCGTAATATTGAACACTTTATCGAATGTCATTTTCAATAATAGTAGATTAAATGTGTGAAGGATTTATTGAATAAAGTCAGCAGAATGAAAGCATACTTAATTTAACAAGTTGCCGTTGAAGACTTGGAAAAGTTAATAAAAAATATGGCTAAACAAGCACTTAAAAACTTTTATTACTATACATAAATAAGAAAACAGTGTCAAAGAAATAAACGAACAAACAAAATAAGCTAAGTAAAGACAGAACTGTAGCCATTGTTGTGCTCGCTTTTGAAGTAATGCATGTTTAAACACGCTTTTTCATTCATCCAATTCTGGTGTGGTAGGTAATATGACAGAAACTGCACTGTACTTTCCGATCATAGTTTCCCAAGGTCCAGAGTCGAGGGAAGGGTGAAATCCCAAAATGGGGGACCAGTAAATTAAGTAGTGTCTTTGTATGAGCGAACAAATTTTTGTAGATATTTTATATAAATATATTAAACATACACATTTTTACATACTGCCAGCGTGTGACCTGCAACCGGCATGCAGTCCTAAACAGTGTTTTTTTTGGTGCAAGATACCTTTTTTACATGAACAAAAATGGTATCCAAAAGTCTTTGAACATTTTGTACATGCAAATTTTTGTGTACTATTATAGTATGGTACAGTAGCGATTTAGTGTGGTAGAACAGGGGTTTTCGACCTTCGGTAGCGTATCTTAGCTAATTCCTGGGTCTCTGAATATTTGACATTTTTTCCATTCTAAATGCAAATTCTACTATTTTAAAGATATATAGGACAGACAATTACTGATGCGCCGAAAATTTTCGGGAATTTTACACCTTTTTACAGTTTTGTCTCTCCAAAAATCTTTGTGCATGTACAAAGACAGTCCTGAAAAGTCTCTGTACATTATGAAAAATCTTTGCCGAATACAAACAACCGTGGTCCTAAATGTGATAATTCGGCCTGGATATAGTTCATAAGATTATTTGGCGCGAAGCGCCGAAATTTTTATGAGCTTTTGATGAAATTTACACATAAAACTTGACTGAGAAAGCTAAAACAACTTGTACTACGAAATCAGAAATATTACTGATATTGTAATATGCCAATTAAATCTTGTAATAAGCACTACTGTGCTTAGAAATCCAATGCAACATCAGGATAAATTAGTCAATTTTATCTTTGAACGGCTAAATGTGCTGAGTTATTAAATAGTCTACTTGTTTTGCATAAAATTTTTAAAAACAGTATCAATGGATACAAAAGATATTTAAATCTGCATAAAGATGCCTAGATTACACAAAAATTGATTTTTGAGTGTTTAATGCCTCTGCTTCAATCTAAATACAGTATATTAGCGATATTTTGCGTGAAGCGCCGAAAATTTTTTGAATTTTCCTAAAAAAATACTGAAAAACGATATAATTAATATCACTTTGTCCAAGAAAGTATTTTAAGATTGTATAAAAATGGCTCCAAAAAATGCACGAGCCGAAATTGATTTTTGGCAAAACCTGCATTTATTGGCCATTTTTAGGTGCGTTTTTGCGTTTTTGCGATTTTCGGCCGAAAATTCGTAATCATTTACGCCCTCTCCCATAAAAATGGCCGAAAACCATACGTGTAACAGGAAGGGCTTTGGGGAATTCCCCACCCACCCAGGGTTGGACGTTCTCCCCTAACCCTTACCTCCAACCTCAGAAAATTTTGACCCACCCTCTCCATTTTTGGCGAAAATTTGCGCTTTGTTGGCTATTTTAGGTGCTTTTGCCATTTTTGACATAGAATTAGAGTCGCTAATCCCCCACTCGAAATTTCTAGCCCTTACATGTATGCCGAGGAGCCCCTCCCGAAAATTTTGAGCTGTTACATGCATGTTTTATAGTGACAGTTTGTCTATTTACTCTTGCTTACATTCAAAAATACTGTATCACTTCGGTAAATTCTAATAGTTAGCTGCACTTTTGCCGTAGTAAAAATTAGATTCAAAAATATTCAAAAGGTTTTCACCAAAAATCGTCTGACAGTGACTTGAGTCTTGTACCCTGAGAGGAGGGTAATAAGCCTCCCTCACCCCCCCTTCGGGAATGTGTGTTTCCGATCCATGTAGCAAGCATGAGAATTAAAACTTAGTCATCACATGAATAATAAATTGGCACTTTGCTGTGTAAAGCATTGTGTAACTGGGTACGCGACTAAAACCATAAGAAAAGTCTATAGGTAAAAAAATAGCCTTTGTACTGCAGATGCATTCTAAATAGTTAATATTCAACGGACTTATTAAAGTTATTCAAATTTGATTTTAACCCTCGGCGCCTCGGCACTTTTCAGCTTCGCCCTCGGCGCCGAGGCCGAGGCTCCAAAAAACGCCGAGGCTTGCCGAGGCCGAAGCCTCGGTCCGATCACTGAACATCCAAAACATCAAAAATATGGGTTTAAAAAATTTCCAGAACATCCCAAAACATCAAAAATATGATTTAAGCTGAAGAATTTTTAAAACCATTCTGTCACGTCAAAAATATGGATTTGATCGAAAGAATGGTTGACAAAAGAAAAATTTTAAAAAATCCAAAAAATAAAATATGGTTTTTACCAACAATTTTTTTAGAAATATCCCAAAAACATCAAAAGTCCCAAAAAATAAAAAATACAAGAGACATCTCAATTCCATATAGCTATCAGCAGTGATCGACCGGGTACCTAGGCCCAGACCGGGCCCGGCCGGTCATAGCAGGCCCGGGCCCGGGCCCGGCTGAAAACCACCGGGCCTCAAATAATTATCGTTAATATTTTAGAAGTTTACCATTTCAGCTGTTGTCCGTATTTCTTACGAATTTGCTAGCCTTTGATTCTATTTGAATCCATTTGCCTCACTTCTGCCTACCTGCTCATTATCATATACTTGTCAACTATATATGTGCATTCATCTCCTATACAACGCTTCAATCAGAGGCGTAGCCAGGATTTTGGTTCGGGGGGGGCATACACAAAAAATGTTAGTGACGTTATGTACCTATGATAAAATTGAGTTTTTCGACCTTTAGTAGTGTAGCCTAGCTAATTTATGGGTTTCTGACAATCAGAAATACAAAAATGTTAATCAGCGCTAAATGCCGGAAAATTTTGAAATTTTTTACCGTTTTCATGTAGAATTTACTGTCTATTGACAAACAATTCGGAAATCATAAGAGGCTAAGGCACAAGCACCAGGAATTTAGTAATCCTTCACTGTCCTTAACATTTTGTAGCCTTTGAGTACTCATACTCTGTGATATTTTGCCTGATTTAGGCTATTAAACACAATGCTGAAGCTTTACAACAAGAAAGAACAATAACCAGCAGCGCCATGCGCCGGAAAATTTTGACGTTTTAGCTCTTTAAACACAATTTATACCACTAAAATCATACAGAACAGACAAATTAATTTCGGCGAACCCTTTTTCCTTTTCGTCCTCCCGAAAAATCTCGCTGCACATGTATAACGAGATTTTACGGCGGGAGGGGGCTGCGGTGGCGCGCTCAATCGCCCCCTAGAAAATTTTGTAAAAAAAACACTTTAATGTTAAATACTATCGCTAAAATTTTCGCAAAATCGGCCAAATCTCGTTTCTAAATTAAGCCCAAAACACTTAAAATTGATGAAGTATTACATTGTACAAGATTTCTGAGCTGAAATGCGCTTTTCGACCTCTGCTATGTATAAAGCGCAGCAAAAGGTGCTGCCAATAAGATATAAAAAAGATGTATCAATGACAATTTTGCTCTTATCGTTTCCAGGCCCATTTGTGGCCTTCTTATTAACAAGATATAATTCAGAAAACAGAAAATGCGCAGAAACATAAGATAATTTGGCCATTCCTTTCATTTAAAATAGGATTATGTGTCCTGTCCATGTAAAGAAAGACAAACAAAGCAACAATAAATATAATAAAGACTCGGCGCGAAGCGCCGGAAAATTTTGTCGTTTTTGCCTTTTTTAACTCAATTTTCTGGACACAATTATTACAATAGAAAAATCAACAAAATTTCTGAAGAATTTGGGGGGCATGTGCCCCCAATGCCCCCTGGCTACGCCTATGGCTTCAATACGTGTCCTATCCTATACACTACACAATTTCAATTGACGTCAATGTAAGCTATAGTTTGAGTTCTAAAATCCAAACAGCATATCTTCTATCCGACCATATCATAGTCGCTGTTATGTCTAAATGCATAAATTTAATGCTCAATTTCCTTTAAATATCTACATCAAACCTTGTGCTCCTTCAAACCGTGTTTAGTTGCACGTGCATTTTAATAATGGAATTGCGCGCTATTGTATTAAAAACTTTGTTCTTGCTTAAATAATGCTACCAAAATCCTTGCTAACTACTTAATTTATTTTTAGAAAGATTTAATAATTAACAGAGCTTAGAATTCATAAATCTTCTTGATACAGCAGTAAGCCTTGCGTTTGACAAATAACAAATGTAAAATCGGTCTAAATATGTATCTTATGCATAACATTATATTGGAAGCAAGGCATGTTGTTAGTATAGCCTGGGCCCGGGCCCAATACCAAGCCCGGCAGCAAAGCCCGGGCCCGGGCCCCGTATTTTTTGAGCCCGGTCGATCACTGGCTATCAGGCCTAACTTCAGCCCGGGCAACGCCGGGTAGCTCAGCTAGTTAATATACATGTAATTTCAGATTCATATCAGTAATTGCGTTTATTACCAACACGTTCGCAAATTAATCAGGAGTAAATCTATTGACATTGTGATATCGCAGCATTGTTTATAAGATTTTTCCACATGACATTTGATAAGAATTTAGCAGTGCCTATTTGAACATTTCTAATCAGGACCGAATTGAGTTCAACTAAAAAATTAAAATCACGCACACACTACTCGCCATGAATGTTTACGCTTCAATAAGCTGCTAGACCTTGTTAGGGTTATATCTTTAACACGTCGGTCCTATTTCCGCCCACGCACGACCGGCGTGTTGAACATATATGCCTTAACATGCCCTATTATACTATGGAGCATATTAAAACGTAAACATTCGTGGCCAACACGTTGTTATGTACATAATCCTCGCTTTACTTAATTCATTATTTTCATTTTGTATATTTTTTTATTAGGATTGCGATTAGTTAATTTTTGTTTAATGAAAAAATACTTTTTATTTGCACTCTTATTTTCATTTTAATATATTTTTTTAAAATTGAAATCATGATTGTTTTACTTTTATGCAATAAAAATCAGAATAATTTTAACTCGCATTCTTATTTTTATTTAAATTGTTAAATGAGGATACAGGAGTGCAAAAGCCGACCCATTGGAGTTTCTAGGGCCGAAATCGACCGATTCTCCTGATTCCGCTTTTGAAGTTCTGGAATACTGTAACTTTCCAATTCGTCCTCTGATAAATAAGCTCCTTTGTCATAATTAAGTACGACAGCGTCGTTCGAAGCATTATTTCTAAAATTGTACAAAAAGTCAAATAAATGACATATTATTTAATCAAATCAGAATCAAATAAAATAAGCAATTAATAATTTATTAATATTTACTAATTAAAAATTATTAATAATTACTAATTATTAATTAATTAATTAATTATCAAAGGAATCTAGCAAAACATCAATAGGTTAAGTCCGCTCGAAATTCTGTACTGTATTTATGAACGATGTATGTACACAGAAAAAATTCTAACTTATCCAACAATTTCTTATGTAAACACATGATTTTATTGATTAAAATGGAAGAACAAGTGAAACAATTAATAATTAATTAATAATTACTAATTAAAAATGTATCAATAATTACTAATTAATTAATCAATTAACTGAACATGAATTAAACCGTATCGGAGGCTAAACTGAATGAAAGTAAATTTATAGCAAGTTCATCGAAATTGAATACAAAATATTGAAAACTTAAAAAAGGGTGGTAAACAAATTCAATAAAAAAATACGTAGAAATAGACGGAAACAAGAACAAAAATATCTGCACAAAATTGAAATCAAAATTAAGAAAAAAGGACAGACGAGCGCAATTGAGATATTTTGAAAAAAAATTTAAACTTATTACAGCAAATAAAGGGAGAAGACAGTTGGAAGAAAATAAAATAATAAAATAAACTATAAGCCGTAAGATTAGCATCAAACGAAATAAGGCGTCGGATGCATAGGTGGGTAGCACCAAAATGCTGGGGGAAGGGGTGCAAGATTTTTAAAAGGTCAATAAATGGTCTCAAAAATGGTGGTATGGCGAAAAAACCACTATTTTTCAACGTTTGACATCGAACACTATCCACCGGTATCAAAAACTGCGAAAAAACAAGAAAAAATTCAAAACTTGAATTCTGGGGGTAGGGTAGTTTAATTTCTAAGGGAGGGGGTATTCGGCCCTCTTAAGGGTGCATACCCCCCAAACTTCCCACCCATACGCCCACGTGTGGTCGGATGGGGCGGAAATCGCGAAAAAGCCAAAATTCAAATCTGAGATTTTACAAAATCCAGGGGAGGAAGTTAGCTAGATCTTACACGTAAGGCATGGTAAATCTGGGGGGTCAGTCCGGAATGCTTTAAAAAAAGACTTTTTGGGCTGAAGAATTATTTTTTTATCCAGGACCATTCGCGTTACATTCTAGAACATGAAACCATTTTAAAAAATTTGAAAAAAATTTAAGAGGAAGTCAGATGAATTTTAAAAAAATAAAATAAAAAATAACCATATGACACGAAGCGCCGAAAATTTGACACTTCTGAACCAAAGTTGGCTGAAAAACGATAACAAAAGGGCATTTGCTAAGATTTTTCAGAAAATCGACAATTCGAGAGAGTCGCTCGCAGCTATTTCGCGAGGGTCATTCGTCATTCTGGGGGTCAACTCCTCTTAAGAACACGCATGAACTAGAGTACAGTCCCTCATACCACGCTCACACTTGATTTGGAATCACAAAAACAAAACAGACAAAATTAATGACAAACTAACGCATACATATAATCAGAGAACTATCTAAATACAACAATGGCACTGATTAGTACGCATTTATAATATGTTACGTACAAATAATAATAATAATGATAATAATAATATAATAATGATAATATTATTATCATTATTAATAATAATAATATTAATAATATGATTATTATAAATAATAATAATAATAATAATAATAATAGTAATAGTAACAACAATAATATTAATAATAATAATAATGAATTTAATTTTGAATCGATATATACATAGACACATAACTCACTCTTCATCGGAATCCTCGTATTCATTTGATACTAACTTCAAATCCGTTGGCCGCTGATAACCTAGTATAAGATAATAACAGAAAGTCATCAATATGAAAAAATAAATAAATAAATGAAAGGTAAATAAATTAGGCATGCTGTTAGTATAAAAGAAATAAAAAAGACGCGAGAAATAGTATATACACATGTACATAAAAAGCACACAAAATTATATTATGAGAAATTACGGGTTTTACGAGGCGCAAGAGTTCAAGTAAAACGAGAGACGTAAGCAGGATTTAAAGCGTAATATGACCATACATGGGTCGCAACCAAATCCGGAGTAGTCTGATGGGCAAAATCGAGAAAAAATTACCGAAAATTTTATTCTGTGGTTCTAATAATTTTAAGGGTCTTCAAAATTCATGGGAGGTCCAGACATATGTACATATAACGGCTCGAAATTGGAGGGTCCCGGTCATTATGGAGGGGATGACCTTCAATTTTAGCCAAAAACACCTAAAAACGGCCAAAATTTGATTTTTTTCTGAAAATGGAGTGGGGTTAAAAATCTTCTGGCTCTGTACGAATGGGGGGCGAACGTCCGGCTTTGGATGGGATATCCCCATTCCCTGTTACATGTATGAGTCGCAGACCATACATGGGCAGCACCAAAATTCTGGGGGTGCAAGATTTTTCAAAGATCAAAAAATGGCCTTAAAAATGGTGGTATGGCGAAGAAAACACCATTTTTCAACGTTTCTCATCAAGCACTATCCATTGGTATAAAAAATTGCGAAAAAACAGAAAAAATTTCGAAAATTCAATTCTGTGGGGTATTTCGATTTCTGGGGGGGTATTTTGGTTTCTCGGGGGGATGCATATTCCCCCAATCCCCCCCACGCCCAGGTGTGGTGCAGACCCACATGCCCATAAGTGGCCGCCACTAAATCCAAAGGGGTCTTAGCTTGAATTTTTCGCGCTATTTTTAGCGATTTCGCCCCCATCGAACCCCCAGACCTTGGCTACTGCCCGCCCTTCTACGTGTCCAACCCATATGCCCACGTGTGCCCGCTTTTTAAAAAATGCTAACGTGTACTGGAAATGCAAGCATGGAAGAAAAGAGATTCAACAGCTCGAATCCTTATAAAAAGTAAAAGATTCGGCATAAGAGAGATTGAGTAAAAAATGAATAAATTTTGAATTTTCAAATAATTGTAAATACAATAATTTTAATTCGATTTTAAACAAATTCGACTTTTTTAACAAAAGTACGTAAGCAATTTGTAAAAGGAACCTATTTAGCTATTTTAGTCGTTAAACTGCTTTAGATACTCATTACGTCAGCCCGATTTTTGGAAAGAATCTTGTTTTTTATTGACGTTTTCAGGCAGTGGCGGATCGAGGATTTTTCTAAGGAGAGGGGGCGGTACCCCTAAAACGGTAGGGCGGAACCCTGACTTGGGCGGAAAAACTAGCCGTTTTAACCAGAAATCGCTAAATATCGCTCAAAAATCCTTAATTTTGTGTGCTATTTTGGGCCAATGGGGGGCGGCCGCCCCCCCGCCCCCTAAATCCACCCCTGTTTTCGGGGTAATTTTTACGTCTTTATTCGAAAATAGAAGGTCGTACTATAGGCGCTATTCACTCGAAGTACTAAGATTTCGAACCCTTAAAAGTCATACTAAGCAATCAAACGCCTCATAAAAATTGTAATCACCCATAATATAATTATTTTTAGGTACACTTGTGCTATTTAACGTGTCCTTTTTGTTTCCTTCTTACTAATAGCATGATGCACGCACCTCTATATCTGTCTTTCTTTCTTCTTTTTTTCAATATTTGCATGGTTATTTATTTATTTATTTTTTATTTTTTTAATTTTTTTAAATTTTTTTCTTCTTTTTCTCCTCATTATTTCTTTTTGTTTATTTCTTTTTGCGTCTTTCTCGTATTGATGACTTCTTACTATTTCAATAATAATCAATTTACTTTAATATACTGAATTCAATGACTTAATTTTTACAATTTTTTAAAATATTTTCTAAATACCCGATAATTAAGGTCAATTAATATTCAATATTCCTTGACCAATATACATGCGTTTGCGAAAAAATATACTTCAATGGTTTGCTTTAGCACAGTCAAAATGAAATATCACAACTAAAGATACACAAGTATTGCAAAAAATAAAATTTTGGGGTTAAAGATTTGTGAATGAAATATGCAAATCAGCTGCGATCAGTGGCGGATCTAGGATTTTCCTGAGGGCGGTCTAGGGGCGAACCCTGACTTGGGCGGAAAAATTAGCCGTTTTAACCCGAAAATCGCTAAAAATCGCTCCAAAATGCTTAATTTTGCGCACTATTTTGGGCCAATGGGGGCGGACGCCCCCTCTAAATCCGCCCCTGGCTGCGGTTATATTGATGCCGAGCGACAAGATGTCGAATTCTTTAGAGTGAAAAAAATTGGAGAAAAACCATTTTTAATTAGAAAGAAAAATCACTTTAAGAAAACAGTCAAAGCCCAAAATGCTATGTAACACCTTTAAAAAAGTTTTAAGGCATTCTAATTCGAAAATACCCACAATTCGTATACATGTGACGGGGCAGCTGGAAGAACCCCATCCGAAATTGGTTATTTTTGGCAAAGATATTTAACACGCAGGCTGATATTTTTGAACATCTCCCATTTTTGACTAAAAAATGGAAACATTATTTAAATGAAAACTTCATAGAAAAAATTTTAAGATTTATTATCGTCATTTTGGGCCAAAAAACAAGACTCTCACCACCACGCGTTAGCGTGAAAGGAAGGGGTTTGTTGGGGGAAGGGGGTATACACCCTCGGAAGTTAAATAACCCACGCAGATTACTGTAGATCACAAGAATTCTATTTTTAGTAATATTTTTGGCAATTTTAGGCAATTTTTAGCGATTTCAACCCCCCCCCCAGAATTTTCTTGCTGCCCACCTATGCCCAGCACCAAGCCCCCACCCCATACATGCACATGGGGGTGAGGGGGGTATCACCCTCCTGGAGGGTCAGCCGGACAGGAACTGTCCCGCGATTTTGAGCTGATGGAACGTTTTGCATCGTGTTTAAGGTCAAAAGCATTAAAAACGTCAAAATTTTCCCGGCGCTTCGCGCCAGTACTCAAAAAGCGCCCAAAATTGATAAATTTTTCCATGTTTTAGTGTTAAAAGTGATATAATGCAGTCAAAATGGACTAAAAATGCTTTCAAAATGCGTTATTACCACGAAAAAACGTTTTATAGGCTATTTTGATCATTTTGATCGTAAAAACAGCAAAAAAATCGTGAAACGTCAAATGTACTGTTTTTGATTTTTGGGATTTCACCCTCCTCTGCCGACCCTGACGTTGTGCACCTATGCCCCGCTTCTAAAAATAGCCAACTAAGCCCCTCTTAAATTTCGAACCCTTAAATGTCTAAATACAGACATGAATATGGAAAAAGCGACAATTAAATTACATTATAATTAGGAGAAAGAGATGGAAAAATTTTTTGCCCAATTACTCAATAGCGTGGCTAGAAAAAATTACCGAAATTAGGAATTTCTGGCAAACTGCCAATTCGCGCGTTGATTTCCAATAAACAGAATCAAACGCTCAAAAATACTCCGAATTATTTTTAAAAAATGTAGAAATACTTTTAACTGTATTTTTATAAGTAGTACTATTGATACGCATTAATATTATATTTTCTAATAAATTTTAACATATTTTGATAATTAATATACTTTTCGCAGGCGCGTCGAACGTCGGGTCAAAAAACGACGCCGCTTCAACTTCGTCCTCATCCGGTACAAATTCATCAACATGATTTATTTTACTATTATTCTCTAAAAGTGTTTATTTATTAATTTTCCAACAAAAAAAACAAAAACGAGATACGTAAGGTCAAAGGTCAAATGAAAAAGTCTCAAATCATCGACTGTACGGCCGAAAAAAAATTCCTGGAAGGGCGAGTAAATTTTTGAAAGAATAGAAATAGCATAGAATGAGAAGTATAATGAAATAACATTAGGATAAAAATTAATAAAAACATACTTTTGTATTTGCCATCGGATAAAACGAAAACCGCCCAAATTTATGAAGTATTTAAAGCAGTGGCGGATCCAGGATTTTCTTAAGGGGGGCGGTACCCCTGGGGGGCGGAACCATGACTTGAACGGAAAAATTAATTGCTTTAACCCAAAAATCGCTAAAAAAATCGCTCAAAAATCCTTAATTTTGCGCAATATTTTGGGAACCAATGGGGGGCCGCCCTCCCCCCGCTTCCTTTTAAATCCGCCCCTGATTTAAAGTAGGATGGCCGAAATCTAAATGGCTTTGATACCCTCGCCGACAAGTTTTTTGGGCCAATCCTGAATTTTTCTCATTCTAGATGTTATATTTAAAAATAATTTAATTTACAAAAATAAAAAATTACCTACAACAAAAGCGGTCGATTGCCTCAAAATTTAGAACCGTTTCATATATGTACGTGTGACAAAGCATAGATGGGCAGCAACCAAATTCTGGGGGTCCGGATGGGGAAGAATTGCCAAAAATAAATTAAAAATTCAATTGGGGATCTATCTATTTTGAGGTGGGCCCGCCAGATTCTGGGGGACAGACACCTCCAGACCCCCACGCTCATGTTTGGTGACAAGGGGAAGGGATCTCATCTACTAGATTCCCACCCATAGCATACGTAGGTCGTGGTCTCATCCATCAAAAGGTTGGGATTTTTTACCCCCTCCCAACAAGTGTACAACAGCTCAAACTTTTTTAGGAGGGGCAGTCGGCCATCTTCAAGGGGGAAGGGGTGGACACCATACCTGGGCGTAGGGGGGGCGGTTTGGGGGTACGCACCCCCAGAAACCAAAATACCACCCCAGAAACCAAAATACCCCCAGAATTCAATTTTTAAAATTTTTTTTGTTTTTTCGCAATTTTTTGATGCCAAAAATGGTGTTTTTTCGCCATACCACCATTTTTAAGGTCATTTTTTGACCTTTGAAAAATCTTGCACCGCCAGAACTTCAGTGCCGCCCACCTCTGGTGAACACTCACTTTTTTGGCCAAAAATGACAAAGAGCACCTGATAGTGGCTTAAACCTAATAATTTTTTTGAAAAATGAGCTTGTTAATAGAGAGTTGTAAACCAAGAAAAACTTAAAGTTTAAACATACCATTAAATTATGAAGAGAGAATTATAAAAGATTTTAAACTATAAGAAAATGAAAAAGGTGGGATTTTAGTAAATTAAAACAAATTTAAAGGATATGATGGAACATTATTGTTGAGAATAGGCGATCACGTGCTATGTATAACGACTCTGATTAAAAGATCAAAAGAGTTTGATGCTCGACTAATAACCTTGAAGCGATCTGATATAATTAAATGATTGCTATTTGAGATGTGTTTGTGAATAGCAGATAAGCTATCACCTAGATTGGCTTCCCTGTAGCAAATGAGATGCCAGTATGCTCCAATTCTAATCTCCCAAAATGTCGGCGAGTTTCGCCAATGTAACTAGCCATACAGCTAGAACACGTATACTTATTTACTTAATTTGAGAGTAGCTTTAGCAGGTACAGCATCCTTGTTCTTGAATAACCGGCTGATACACATAACAGGTTTGTAAACAAACCTTACTCTAATCTGAGGGTGAAATGCAGATATAAGCTTTATGAATTCGGCTGCGTACATTGTAGCCATGCACACCAGTGTAAGGCAAAACAAGAGAATAGCATAATTTATCACACCCGAATTTTATGTCATCACTCTTACTATAAACTTTTGTCATAAAGTTCGATATGACCTTATCAATCGAGCTTCAAGAGGATACTCATTTTGCAGTAGATCTGCTTCAGCTTCGTCAATATCAGAGACAAAAGTCTGATATGAGTTACAAATCATGTAAATGCGACTCACAAGTGTCCTTATTAAACCAACTTTATAGGCAAAAGGAATGAAGCTAGACAATTTGGCATAAAGGCCAGAAAATGTAGGTTTCTGATATGATGATGTCACAATATCATCGCTTCCTTTCAACAAGAACATCAAGGAAATTTAATTTCTTGTCACATTCAGTTTCAAATGTGAACTTCATATTAGGATGTTGCTTATTCATGTAATCACAGAACTTAGTAGTCTGATTTCTGTCAGAAAACACTACAAATGTGTCATCAACATAACGTACATAAAACTTAGGCCTAATCTTTATATTGCAGTCTCTGAGCCACATTGTTTCATGATAGCTCAAGAAAATGTTGGCAAGAACTGGGCCATCATGAAACAAAATGGCTCAGAGACTGCAATATAAAGATTAGACCCAGGTTTTACGTACGTTATGTTGATGACACATTTGTAGTGTTTTCTGACAGAAATCAGCCTACTAAGTTCGGTGATTACATGAATAAGCAACATCCTAATATGAAGTTCACATTTGAAACTGAATGTGACAAGAAATTAAATTTCCTTGATGTTCTTGTTGAAAGGAAGTCCGATGATATTGTGACATCATCATATCAGAAACCTACATTTTCTGGCCTTTATGCCAAATTGTCTAGCTTCATTCCTTTTGCCTATAAAGTTGGTTTAATAAGGACACTTGTGAGTCGCATTTACATGATATGTAACTCATATCAGACTTTTGTCTCTGATATTGACAAGCTGAAGCAGACTCTACTGAAAAATGAGTATCCCATTGGCTTGATTGATAAGGTCATATCGAGACTTTATGACAAAGGTGTATAATAAGAGTGATGAAATAAAAGTCGGTTGTGATAAATTATGCTATCCTCTTGTTTTGCCTTACACTGGTGTGCATGGCTACAATGTACGCAGCAGAATTCTAAAGCTTATATCTGTATTTTACCCTCAGATTAGAGTAGGTTTGTTTACAAACCTGTCATGTGTATAAGCCAGTTTTTCAAGAACAAGGATGCTGTACCTGCTAAGCTACTCTCAAATTTAGTATATAAGTATATGTGTTCTAGCTGTATGGCTAGTTACATTGGCGGAACTCGCCGACATTTTGGGAGTAGAATTGCAGAGCATACTGGCATCTCATTTGCTACAGGAAAGCCAATTCAGGGTGATTGCTTATCTGCTATTCACAAACATATCTCAAATAGCAATCATTTAATTACATCAGATTGCTTCAAGGTTATTAGTCGAGCATCCAACTCTTTTGATCTTTTAATCAAGGAGTCGTTATACATAGCACGTGATCGTCCTATTCTCAACAATAATGTTTCATCATATCCTCTAAATTTGTTTTAATTTACTAAAATCCCACCTTTTTCATTTTCTTATAGTTTAAAATCTTTTATAATTCTCTTCATAATTTAATGGTATGTTTAAACTTTAAGTTTCTCTTGGTTTACAACTCTCGCTTAACAAGCTCATTTTTCAAAACTATTACCTACTGAACAGTCGCTTCTAATAATTTTTGCCTGAAATCCTAAGGATTAATACAATCTCAGTGTTTTGGGGAACGACCGATTTGAGGATCCGCCATACCCCTGTTAAATGTAAGCCCCTGTCAGATTTAA
Source organism: Mermis nigrescens (assembly GCA_036768485.1). Taxonomy (NCBI): domain Eukaryota; kingdom Metazoa; phylum Nematoda; class Enoplea; order Mermithida; family Mermithidae; genus Mermis; species Mermis nigrescens. Next base: position 1,510,117 of record JAVLUZ010000152.1, on the reverse strand, counting down.
AGCACAAAAATTGTTTTTTTGGCCATTTTTTAGTGCATTTTACCGATTTAGGTAAAAAAATGGAGGGTGATTCGCCCCCTCCCCTCTTAACATGGCCGACCACCCCTCCTTAAATTTTGAACCGTTAAATGTCGGTAAAATAATTCAAAAATCCTTAAAATTAGCCTTCCTATCCGTCCTCTGCTTTCAATTTGATAATTTTGTAGTCGGAAATTAAATTTTAGTTGTAATTAAGAAATATGTAACATACCGAACTTTAAAACCAAGCTTTCTACTAATATTAACCGCAGGAAACATAGATCCTACGGGGCGACAAAAAATAATAGGAAACGATATCATTTTTTTAATATTCTAATATTTTAATAACTTTAAAATTATTTTAAATTCAATTTTCATACAAACGCCCGGAAATAATACAAAAGGTTAACTGCCATTGAAAATTTAAGGCGTAAATTCGGTTTCGACGGTTTCACTCTATTTTAATCACATAAAAGCTAAAAAACTGATTCCATTTAAACCAGATAATTTTAGCGAGAAAAGCTGAGAGAAAAATTTAAAAAAAGTAAAACTAAAAAATATAAACGAAAAGTCACAAACAAAATGAGGTTTTTATTTGAATTTTCGGCGCGAAACCAGTCAAATTTCAATCGCCGTCAAACGGGGCCCATTTTGTTCCAATAAACGTCAAATTCGGAACGCCATATTTTATTTTATGAAATTTTGTTTACAATTTTTTCAAAAAATCGTTTTTTATCGATTTTTTGACATCAATTGATTACAGCTTGATTGAACACGTCGAAAAATTTTGTTTTACGGCTAAAGCCATTAATTTTTCGGCTCCTTTTTCAAAGTCTTTATATTTTTGGACCCCAGAATTTCGGCGCTTCCCATAAATGATTCGGATGCACGATTGAGAAAAAATGAGGTAGACGCAAATATGAACAGACGGATAATGCATATTTGCCTATGTAAAAAGGCCAAAATAGACTATAAAAAAATTTAAAAAACAAACGAATAGTCAGATTTGAAAAAAACATGAGCGAAACGTATAAAATCCCGAATTTTGGATAAAAATTGATGCGACTTTAGCTTTTTAACACGCACGATAAAGAAATTGGCATGTTGCCGACATAATTCTTGAAAATCAATTCAAATCCGCTTCTTGCAATTATGAAATAGAAGTTGCTTCAAAAACAGCCCAGAAAATTCCCGGAAAAAACTAAAGCCGTCGAATCAATGTTATGCGTTCCTCGTACTTATTCGCATTCGATTCGAGGTTGGTTTTTCGACCGACTGCTTCGTTGATTTTGTCGTCAATGGCGAATTTGGAAGCGAGCCGATCGGCGGTAATTTCGATTGCGATGGCGCGGAGTTTACACTACTAGAAATTTATACCTTTTATTATTGTTTACACTATTATAATTTATTTTGCATTTACAATTTTAGTTTACATCACTTTAATTCGAATTGATTTGTCGACAAAGACGCGAATTCGGAAGATCGTCGATCGGATAAATAATGCAAAGTTTACACTAAGCACTATACAGTGTCGCACTATTGTTTGCACTATTAGAATTTACACCTAAATTTATTAGTTTACGATATTTGCATTCAAACTAAATTTATCGACAAAGGCGAATTCGGAAACAAACGATCGATGATAGTTCCGATTGCAATAATTTTAGTCGCACTATACAAACTTTACACCATTACTTTATTATTTACACTACCATAATTTACGCTTACATTTTAGGTTTACATTATTTGCATTCAAAATGATTTTTCCATAAAGGCTTATTGTAAACCGAACCGATCGACAATTCCGATCGCGATAGTGTAAAGTTAACACTACAATAAATTTATACTATCAAACTATTTGTTTACACTATTACTTACTACGCTACATTTTTAGTTTACATTATTATCATTATAATTATCGATTTTTACACATTTTCGCAAATGGCTTGTGAGAAGCTCACTTTACACTATAATCGTTTGGTTTTTGTTTTTGAATACTGTTATTATTGATCAACGCGGTCCCGGCGTTTGCATTTCCAACTATGACGTCACTGGTAGATTTCGGAGCTACATTCTCCGCATCCTGGCGCCTGCGCCTATTCAGAGTATCCATGAATCTATAAAAATAAGTGTAACTATCCAATCGTAAGAAAATTTGGCACAGTGCCAGTGTCCTAATTTTCGACCGAAATACGCAAAAAAAGGTATTCGATTTGATAATTTTTTTAAATTTTTGATTTGACTTTTTGATTTTAATTTGACTTGATTTGATCAAATTTGATTCGATTTGATCAAAACATAGTAACACGCGTGGAATAGAAAAAACAAGCATATTTTAATAAGGGTACAGGTGGGCCAAATTTTAGCGGGCCGAAAAATATATAATTTGGCAATCAAAATTAATTATATTTTTCGACGTATCTTTTTAGCCTACATTTTGGCAGGAAGAGCCGACTTAAGCTGAGATTCGGGAGCCGTGAGAGACTGTAGACAAGGACCGGAAACAGTGGCGAGCAAACTTAAGAAACTTAAACTTTTTTCCGAAATTAAAAAACGAATCAAAATCGAATCTAAATTTTTTGCCAGATTTCATCTGGCCCTCCTACAAAATTTAGTGCAGAGATTATTGAGGCTTTTACGGGTCGTATTGACCCTTCAAATCAGAATATTATCATCGGTTACCCCAAAGTAATGGATTGGTTGGTAATGTTATATAATATTGTAATATTTTTTTAAATATAATAATAAATAATATAATAATATCATAATAATAATAATAAATAATGCATCGATCTCGTGCCCATAATTATACGCATGGCCAGTGCCTTTTTTCAGAAAATTCAGGTCAAGCTGGGAGATGGGCCAAGCGTCTCAGAAATGATGCAAAAATAATTACTCAAACAGAATTAAAAAGAGCCGAATAAAAATGAAAAGAATGAAATATTTTAAAATCCTAATCATGAAATATTTACATACCAAAATATGGGAAAATTGTCAAATAATTTTAACCACACATGTATGCAGGCCCGCAGCCAAGGGGAGGTGGAGGGCGAGGGGGGCAGCTGCCCTCCTTCGAAACCAAAAAAACATTTTTGATCCTCACAAGCATACCTGGGCGTAGGGGGGGTTGGAGGGTATGCATCCCCCCTAGAAACCAAAATACCCCTCCACCCCAGAAATCAAAATACCCCCCCCAGATTTCAATTTTTGAAATTTTTTTCAATTTTTTCTGCAATTTTTTGATTCCAATGGATAGTGCTCGATGAGAAACGTTGAAAAATGGTGTTTTTTCGCCATACCACCACTTTTAAGGCCATTTTGTCGACCTTTGAAAAAATCTTGCACTCCCCCCAGAACTTTGTTGCCGCCCACCTATGCTCACAAGGGTCCCTTAAAGGAAAAAATTAAAAAATTCTCGAAGTGCATTTAAAAGGTGGCCAAATCAGGTTTTTTGCATACTTTTGAGCTAGTAAACGCAAAATTTTGCGGCGCCTTGCGCCGAATTGATTGTTTCTGAAGTTCTTTTCTTTTAAACCGTTCAAATTTGAGTGAGGCAAAGACAAAATGTCTAACTTTTTCAGGCGCTTTGCGCGGGGCGGCCGCGCCCCCTCATTGGCCAGAAATATTTGGCGAGATAAAGAATGGATATGCAATTTTGCAATGATTTTTGGCCGTCAGTGAGCATAATTTATCAAATTTTTCCGACGCTACGCGCCCGATGATCACACCTGGGCGTGGGGGTTCGAGGGGGTATGCACCCTCCAGAAACCAAAATACCCCTAGAAATCAGAATATCCCCAGAAATCAAGATAATTCCCCCAGAAATCAAAATACCCCCAGAATTCAATTTTTGAAAATTTTTTCCGTTTTCTAGCAATTTTTTGATGCCAATGGATAGTGCTTGATGAGAAACGTCGAAAAATGGTGTTTTTATCGCCATACCAACTATTTTTAAGGCCATTTTTTGACCTTCAAAAAATCTGCACCCCCCCCAGAATTTTTCTTTGCTGCCCACGTATGCCAATGATACCTATTAATGACATTTATTTACTTTCTTGGCGACCTTAAAGCCATTTTGTGTTCATGTAGGTTTCAAAACAATTTTAAAAAGCAGGAACAGCTATTTTTGCATAGTTTTCTTCTATTTTAAATTAAAAATTTCGATGTTTCGCATCAAATGCTATAAATACAGGAAATCAAGCAGTAAATCATGCTTCTAGACGTCTATCCGCCTTAATTTCACAAATTTTCCGGCGCTTCGCGCCGGAGTTTTATTGAAGTCAAAGAAATTTGATGATTTTTCGGCACAAAATTGTCGAAAATTTTAAAATTTCTGCAAAAAAAATATGTATTGCGTCAAAAGTGATTTTATGTAAAAGTATACAATGTACATAAAACACCGGAAAAAACGCCATTTCGCGCGTTAAGGGCAAATTTTCGGACCTATTTTTGACCGTTTTTGGAAAAGTTGGGATACCGCCCCTTCTCCTCCTCCCCTTTAGGAAAATCCCAGATCCACCACTGATGCAGAGCACAATGATTGAGTACAAATACTGAAAGTTAAGAAATAGCTTACGGTCTGGATGATGAGAAATCGGTCGCGCAGATAGTTTAAGCGACAGATTTTTTGTTTACGAGCATAGGTGGGCAGCACCGAAATTCTGGGGGGGGGGGTGAAAAAATTTTCAAAGGTCAAAAAATGGTCTTAAAAGTGGTCGTATGGCGAAAAAACACCATTTTTCGACGTTCTCATCGAGCACTATCCAATGGCATCAAAAAATCGCTAAAAAAGTTTTAAAAAAAATTTCAAGATTTGAATTCTGGGGGGGGGGGTATTTCGACTTCTGGGGTTGCATACCCCCAAACCCCCCACGCCCACGTGTGTTTACGAGTATGAAATAAAGAGGAAAATGTTGAAAAAAATTTTTTTTTTGAAATCCTTATTCACCATTGTGTAGAGCTCGTTGAGGAATAATCGAGAATGCCCTTATTTCTAAACTACCCCCAATGCTTCTCGAGATATCTGACTTTCGAATTTTTTTGCCCCCCCCTCCCCACCGAAATAAAATCCCGTCTATGGGCCTGCGTGTATGTATACATGTAACAATTCAAGATTGGGCGGGAGCGGTTAAATGACCCTCAATTTTAGGCTAAAGTGTTTTGGGATGTTCTGCAAATTTTTTCGGTCAAACCCATATTTTTGATGTTTTGGGATGTTTTAGAAAATTTTTTCAGCAACAAAAAACCTAAAAATGGCCGAAAAAACACGATTCGGCCCAAAAGTTAGAGGGGATAGGGGGTAAAAAATCCAGTGTTCGGAAAAATAGGAGGACGATCAAGCTTGAATTTTTCTATTCTCACAGGGGCAGTACCAAAATTTTAGGGCTAAAAAAATTTTTTGGGCACAATAAAAGTAATAAAGGCAAAAAAGTACCGGAGCATCATGATAGGGGCGAAAAACCCAATTTTAAACTTTTCTTTCCCGTCGAGCTCTATTCAATGGCATTAAAGAAAACAGAGAAAACGCAGAAAAATTTGAAAAAAATTAATTTTGGGACGTCCGCCGGATTCTAGGTGGGTGGGGGGCTTCCAGATACTAAGAAAGTCCGCTCTTTACCTATCTATACCCCCTTTTAAAACGCATGAATGAAAAATTGAGAATAATAAAATATTAGGATAATATTTTGCAAAATGTTAATATATTAAAATATTATTTCGATAAAATATTAAAACGTAATATTAAAAGATTTAAAAAATAAAACGCATCATCCCCTCTAACATAATAAGAGAAAGTCATCAATATGAAAAATAAATAAATAAATAAACAAATAAATAAATAAGAGGTAAATAAATTAGGCATGCTGTTAGTTGAAAAGAAACTAAAATACGAGAAATAGTATATACACATGTACATAAGAAGAACACAAAATTATAAATCAAAATAATAAATCAAAATTACATATAAATCAATTATAAATAAAAAATTATAAATCAAAAAAATTATAAATCAAAATTATAAATCAAAATTATAAATCAAAATAATAAATCAAAATTATGCATTATAAATTAAAATTTTAAATCAAAAAAATTATAAATCAAAATTATAAATCAAAATAATAAATCAAAATTATGCATAAATCAATTTTAAATTAAAATTATAAATCAAAAAATTTATAAATTAAAATTATAAATCAAAATAATAAATCAAAATTATGCATAAATCAATTTTAAATTAAAATTATAAATCAAAAAAATTATAAATCAAAATTATAAATCAAAATAATAAATCAAAATTATGCATAAATCAATTATAAATAAAATTATAAATCAAAAAAATTATAGATCAAAATTATAAATCAAAATAATAAATCAAAATTATGCATAAATCAATTTTAAATTAAAATTATATCAAAAAAATTATAAATTAAAATTATAAATCAAAATTATAAATCAAAATAATAAATCAAAATTATGCATAAATCAATTATAAATAAAATTATAAATCAAAAAAATTATAGATCAAAATTATAAATCAAAATAATAAATCAAAATTATGCATAAATCAATTTTAAATTAAAATTATATCAAAAAAATTATAAATTAAAATTATAAATCAAAATTATAAATCAATTATAAATCGAGCTATGTAAATTTCCAGCACACTTTTCGTAATTATTTTCGTCGGATTCGGCGAAAAAATCCATTTCTTCGTAGCTAAGCTCAATTTCTTTGGTATTCGTTTCGAGTTGCTTCAAAAGCGTTTGACGCTAAAAGTTAATATTGCAATAAATCTTTCAATTTATATAAAACTCACACATAAAAAATGAATATTATTGCATCGTTAAGCTATCCGAATATTTTAAAAGTTTTTAAAATAATAAAAAAGTTGTCGCCCTAATAAAATATAAAAAGAATTTGAAAAAATATTCGAAAAAATAGAAACTTTGATTTTTTTAATAATAAAAGAAAAACAACAAAAAAGTGAAGAAAATGCAAAATTTTAAAAAAATAAAAAATGGCATATATTCGTATAACAGAATTTACATATGTAGATTTATAATTTTTTAAAAAATTGTTTTCAAATCCGTCAAATTAAATATGTAAATCGAATGAATTATTATTTTTTAATAATTTATCATTAGAAAATACAAATTAAAAAAAATTTTTCTCTGAAAAAATTTTAAAAAAAAATTCTAAAAAAAAATTTAAAAATAACCTTCACTACGATTTCCATTGCTATCGAGATATAGGAAAATTCGGTGATTTATTCACGAAAAAGAGCAGTAAGACGGGTTTACAAAAAAAATAAAACATACATGTGTAAAATTGATTATGTGTATAAGTTCTAAGCATCCCAAAATTTGAATTTCGTCATTAGGTGAAAATTGTTTACTGTAGTTTAAAGTCTTCTAAACTCTTTCTTCCAATAAAGTTTAGGTTTTAGAAAAACAAAATAAGATCAAATTTAAATTTAATCAAAAAAAATGAAAAAAGGGCATTTTTCCTAATTTCGGACGAAGAATCACAACTAAACGTTAATGAAAAGACTTGGCTAGCTCCCAAATCTCTCGTCCGTAAAACGCACGCTGTGAATATGGTGTAAAATTGTATGAGTATAACTAATAACCGATGATATCTCCAGTTATTGGGAAAAATTTAACAAATAAAAAACAAAATAAAATATACAGAAAAATATGCGGAGTCTGAAATAAATTACTCGTACAATAAATTACAGTTTCAATTCAAAATTCGTAGAATAGAACCGTAAGAAATATAAAAAAGTAGAAAAATAAAATTAGTGCACTAAAAATAAAATTAACGGACCGAAAGCTTAAAATGAAACTTTATATTTAAAAAATTCAATGTACATATGAACAACAAATTAATTAATTGTATGTAATATAAAAATAAATTAATACAATTAATGAAATTAAAATTCGATATAACGCGTGAAACCTTTGAAAAATGGAACAAGTCACAAAAATATACATATTTAACCGCAAACTTTTCGGTTCCGAATTTCGCGCTTAAACAGAAGAAAAAAAGAAAAAAAAAAGAAAAAAGAAAAAAAAAGAAAAAAAGAAAAAAGAAAGAAGAAAGAAAAAAAGAAAATAAAAAGATGGATAAAAAGAAAAAAGAAAAAATAATAAAAGATAAAAAGAAGAAAAGCTCAAAAAGCGGGGAAGATGAATCATAACAATGAATAATAATAAAATATCGAATCGAAATAAAACAAAAAAAACCTGAAAAGGTCTACAATCAGACATATAATTGCCTAAAATTAAAATAATCATAAAATAAAATCATTCCCTATCGTATAATTAAATTATAGTTGAAAAAATTACATTAAAATTAAAATTTATTAAAATTATGGTGTACGTATATTACACGTGAATTTGTTATAAATTAAAGAAAAGGATACTAAAGCAAATTAATGCGACAAATGAAGCGAATAATACAAAAATAAGGGCAAAATAAACAAATTAAAAATAAATACAAAATGAACGAAAGCGAAACGTAAAAATAGATGAATAATCATTGAAAAATAAGCGAATAACAAGTTATACGAATCGGACGTCGAAAACAACAACATTTAAAAATAAAATAAAACTTAGAATACAATAAAACATGCATACTTAATAAAATCGTACACATAATTATGTAAATAAAAGTAAATAAAGGAATAATTGAACATTATTCCAAAACAAAAATTGCAGGATAAAGTCAAATATGAAATATTTTAAAAATATCAGATTGAATATCAATCAAGAAAATGAATGTTTTTGATCGAGTACACTAAATAAAGATACTAAAAAATACAGTGTAATAAATACAGTGTAATAAAATAATAACACAAAATGAAAAAAGAAAAAAATACAGTGTAATAAAATAAATTTAAAAAAATAGAAAAAAATAAAATAAAAAAATATAAAAAAATTAAAAAAAATAAAATTAAGAAAGATAAAAAAATCAAAAAGAAAAAAATACAGTGTAATAAAAAATGAAAAGAAAAATAAAATGAAAAAATGAAAAAATGGAAATAAAAAAAATTAAAAGAAATAATATATAAAAAAATTCAAAAAAATAAAAAGCAAGAAAAAAATAAATAAAAAATACAGTGCAATAGAACTAAATTGAACAAAAAAATCAATACAAATAACTAAATTATAAACCAATTGATTCGACTACTAAAATTTCTAAAAATGCATAAACATGTAAAATTAATAGATTGAACAAGAATAGAAAAGATGCTATTGTTGTTGTTGTTGTTGTTGTTGTTCTATTATTTTTAGTGCATTTATTTGATTATAAAAATTCTACATCTAATTGTATATTTTGTATATTAAATTAATCAAGTGATTAAAATTAGTTTGATTGAATATTTATGTAATATTTAATATTATTGCACCTGCAAAATAAGGAACGGAATATTGAAAAACAAGTAAATGAGCTTCAGTCCAAAACCGTTCCGCATAGAAGCTTCGGCATACCGTACCTTCGATGCATTCTGACCCCTGAAAATATGAAACGCAATGAGCACGAGTTGACAAAAAACCGGATACCTAGATAAGAACATAAAAAGGCTGAAAGTAAAGTGTAAAGTAAAAAGTGTAAAGAAAGTGTAAAGTAATAATAATGAAAGTGTAATAATAATGAAAGTGTAAAGTAAACAAGATGACAAGGAAAAATATTGAAAAAATACATTTCGGTGCAACAAAGAATTAAATAATATCAAAGTCGAAGTGCAACTAAAATGTTATTTTTAATTCGAATTTCGAGAACTAAATTTTTAATAATCATTTTTTTCTAAATTTTTTCACTTAAATATGTAATTTTCTGATTTTGCGATTTTTTTTCAAATTTCTATTTTAAATTCAGACAATTTACGTAAATTCCGATTAGTGAATTAAAAACTTTTGAATCATAATTTGAGTGACATGAAAATCGTATCTCTGGCTGAATCAAATTTAGCGATAAACACTTATTTTACAATGTAGACGCAGCACCGTGATCACAGACTCATAAAAATTTATATATCTGGCACACATGCATATAAGAATCAGTTAAATAAGATATCACTTCAATAAATTTAAAATAAATAAACTTATTGTTGAATAAGCAATTAATTATCAAATAAATATAATAAGAAAATAAATGTTGAATAAGTTAATAAATGCATATATATATATTAGGATAGAAGAAAATAATAGTAAAAATGCGACAAATAAAAGTAATTAAATAAATAAAACATTTTAATAAATACTGCAAGTATATAAAAGTAATAAATAAATTTGAAAAACATATAGACAAATAAATAAATAAATACATAAATAAATAAATAAATACATAAATAAATAAATAAATAAATAAATAAATAAATAAATAAATAAATAAATAAATAAATAGAAAAAAACGTTAACTAAATAAATATCGAATGAATAAATAAACATTCAAATGCCGCACGAGCCACTGTAAAACGGAGAAAATCCGGTTTAAGCTAGTAGTGTAAAGTGCACAAACGGTTAGTGTTTGACGCAATATTATTGCATATATTTATAAGGCCCGCTGACTTGGGATAACGAAATAAGAAAACTTGAAAAATTTCCACGAAAAAATTTTTTTGGCCAAATTTTTCGGGTAAAACGACACAGTGTCAAGTACGAGATTATCTGCCGAACAAGCCTGTGATTTAAAGAGGTACATGACTGTCAAAAAAACGTTTCCTTTTTTCACGCAAGCGCCCAAATTTGACAAATAAACAAACGAATAAATAAATAAATAATCCTACTGTTCTACAGTATACCTGTCCAAGCATTCGACGAAAAACGAGGCTTGCTCTCGGCGAACTTGCCTGTGATGACTCATGTCTAGGCGATTGGCCAAAATTAGCACGGGCAAGTTATTGGGTATCGAACTAATTTCACGCTGAACGTATTCCCATGTCCTACAGTAAATTTGAGAGATTTAAATATAAGAAATCGATTGATCTCATTCGTTGCACTTTAGATCGAGAAGTGTAGAGTAGAAAGATTTTAAAGTTTATTACTTTTTTCCCGCATTTTTTGTTTCATTATTTATTTTATTTAATCTTATTTTTTTATTATCTATTTTTTTGATTTATTTATTTTATTTATTATTTATTACATTATTTCATCTCTATATGCTCGCTTTCAGCCCAAATAAATTTATCCTGCTTAATGTAGCTTATTTTTTACTCATTTTTTAAGTTTCGACATCGAGTCGAAATTTTTAAAACAATCGGCAGTGTAAAGTATGCACGTTATAAGTCATTTTGGCAAAAAATAAGTATTCTCGAAACCTCGATGATAAAACACAGCCTGTCGAACATTCCTCATTAATTTATTTCTGAGCATGAAATACCGGAAGTTAAAAATCATTTGAATCGCGAGTTTTTTAACCACGTCTATCATGCGTAATCACATAAAAATGTAAACAAGAATTTACCGCGTAATCCATGTCAATTTTAATTTTTTTTATTCAAAAGGAAAATGTACATACATATAAGAATATTACAAAAATTTTATTAATTCAAGAAGTACGTAAAATAAGGCACCATTCATCTTCGCCCAATTTTACATCAAAACATTCGAGATTTTCGGTAATTTGCCATTTATATATGTACATATCTGTCACTGGCCGCTTTCCAATTATTTTAATTATTTATTACACATTTTATTAATTATTTATTACACATTTTGTTAATTATTTATATTTTTATTATTTCTGTTATTATACATCATATGTTTATTATTATATATGTATTTCTTCGCCAACCTACTAATAAATATTAAAGACTTCTTTTCTATGTAAATTCTATTGGAAGTCCTAAGCTTTTTTTAGGAAAAATAGCCATATTCACATAAACTTGCTTTCAATCATTAGAATAAAAAAAATTGAAAATAATAATAATGAAAAGGTATAAATAAGCCGTAATTACATTTCAAAATGAAATTATTGAGAAGTGTGTAAAGTGATTAACACAATTAAAATTACAGTGTAAAGCCGAGGTTTAAAATTTAAAGTTGAATTAATTAAGCGTAAATCGACGCAAGTAGGAAATTAAAATGTACTAAAAATCGAACTTTAATAAAGTATGCAAGCAATGAAATTGTTACGGGTTTACACATGCTATTACAATGTCAATACAATCTCGAAAATTAAATACTAAAAATGATTATAAAAATAAAAATAATAAAAAATTATCAATACAATGTTTAAAAAAAGATTAAAAATCAAATCAATACAACACTCAACAATAATGTCCAAAATTGGCCAAAACTTTCAAGGAATAAATATAAATAAAAAACAAATCTACACAAGCTGAGTTTACTTGATTTACAATATGCTATTAATAGAATTTAAGAAATGCTAAAAACAGGTGGGCCATTCTAACAAATTTTGGACAAAGCTACCCTAAATAATGGTTGAAAGTTCTGTACACTTCAATTAATCAATTTATTTAACTAAATTGATTCTATTTTATTCAATGCAAGCACAATCAAAAATAATTTAAGTTGTAAGATACAGTGCTCGCCACGAATGTTTAAGTTTTAATATGCTCCTTAGGATGACAGAGCTTGTTAAGGCTTATATGTTTAACACGTTGGTCGTGCGTGGGCGGAAATAGGACCGACGTGTTAAATCCGGACAAAAAATTGTAAGCAAGAGCACGTTTAGAAAGAGAAATTGTAAAATAATTTAAAACAATATCTAAAAAATACAAATAAAATCCAAAAAAATATATAAAAAATATAATAAAATATACACAATTTATTAATTACAGGATAAAATATTTTTATTGCAGAATATATATAATATTTCCAAATTACCACGCTTTGGTGACGTCAAACATGAGTAGAACGCCGTGGGCATTTTTGTACACGTCGATAAAATTGGCGTCTAATTGGGCTTCTTCGAACTATACGCGCATATACATAAGTACAAATTAAAAGTAACGATTTTTAAAAAAATACCGAAATAAAAATAATTTTACCATATAAAATTTATTCAATAATTTAAAAGGGGTTCCTCAATAAATTCAAACTTCATTTCTATCCAATCCTTACCATTATTGATTTTTTTAAAGATAAACATCATTTAAAATAATCATAAAATACGAGTAAAAGGATTTTATATTCTTGTTTTATTAAGCATGGAATTTTAAATTTACTTAATCTTTAATAACATAGAATTTAAGTCCTTCCAATAGAATCAAACGAATAAAAAAATATAAAAAAGAAAATTATAAAAAATAAAAAATAAAAAAATACTAGACTTAGGCTTGGGCTTGGGCTTATTAATATTAATTCTTCAATTTGACGAAAACGTCTAATATTCAAGAAACCCGAGAGATTAAATCAACGTTATAGCTGCAGGTAAAGTTTTCGTCGACCAGACATTCAAGCACGGGAATTCTGGGGGGGGGCTGAAATTCTGAAGTGCTTTCTCTGGACCCAAAAATGGTGTATACGCGTTCATAAAAACAATAAAAAAATTTCAAAAACGTCAAAAAAATCAAAAAAATTGAACAATATCTCTACAGGTATGTAGAACATGAGTAAGTGGCGCGAACGAAGTACTAAAAAATTTGATACTTTTGTGAAAATAGATAGCTAAAAACGGTTGTAAAAGCATTTTTCTACGCGTTTTCAGGAAAATTTCGGAAACCTTTGAAAAATCGCCAATTTTAGGGAAAGGGGTGAGAAAATTTCAGCAGGGATGAAAATGTGTAAATTTTTTCTGGGGGAAGCCCCAACCCCTAAAGATAATGTATGTCGTCGACTCATTAAACTCTATATCAGAATTCAAGTGATTGATTAAACGGATTAGAAAATAGCTGGAATGATTAAATGTTTTAAGTTCAAGCCATTTAAATTGAAGCATTATAACGATAAGTTCGCTGGTTTAAACGAAAAAATCAGAGTGGTTCGCCCGCGTTAGGCAAATTAAAGAATATTACGCTAAAATACACCAAAAATGAGCGAAAAATTTGAATCTTGAACTTTAAAATTTAAACTTTTTAATTTAAATTTAAGCAGACGAACAAAGAACCGGAACAAGTCCGTTTTCTCGATAGAATTTAAACAGAAAATAGGAAATAAAACAAGAGTAATTTAAAAAATTAAGCACTTAAGAGTAAAAGGCAATTAAAGGAGCAAGAATTGAAAATCAAATGAAAAAGTATTTAATTGAAGACGAAACAATGTAAACAAACGCGTAAGCATAAAGGAAAAAAGGACGAAAAAATTTTAATGAAAAAACTCGTTTTTCTTTCAAAAAAAAGTTAAAATTTTAAATAGAAATGATTTGAAATAATCAAAAAATGGTTTGAAAAAATCCAACTTTAACTGATTTAGAATTAAATTTAAATTTCCTTAAATTATAAAACTTTAAAATTAATAAATAATTCAACGAACATATAAAAATAAGACTGAAATAAAATTTCACTGATTTAATCATTTATTCGACACAGAAATTGATTAAAAGCTGATTAATTGAATCAAGGTTATATCGACTGTTTTAATTATTTGAATTTCCGACATTTTTTCGATCATTTTTACAATAAATACTAAAAAATAAACTTTTTGAAATGGCAAATATTTTTAAATTTGTTATGCACATAAATATTGACAAAGTTTTTCAACTCGGAAAAAATATGTAGTTTAATTAGATATTTATCACTCTTTCTACTTATGCCTTTATGTATGTGTAAAAGAAGTTAAACTTGAAAAAATGATCAAAATTTAAAGGGACAAAGAAAAAAAGGAAATCTGATACACATGCAACCTTTTTTTGGCAAGATGCCAATAAGCTTCGTGAAAGAATTTCGGCGGTCTGAACCAACAGAAATGGCTCATAGAAAGGCAATCGCTTGAATTAACAATTTTTTCCCAAAAAAATGGCAAGTTCGAAGAAATGAAATCAAGAATTTTTCAGGAAAAAGCGTTTTGTTCAGAAATTTCAATCAAAACTCGACTGATTTCAAAGTTTAGCAGGAAAATTAGTCACTTATCCGAGCTTAATTAATAAAAAACGCCACATTAACGATATTTGTACTCAAAAAATTAAGCTCTTAAGCCAGTAAATTGAATTTTACTAAATTATATTATTAAATTAAATTAAATTAAATTAAAAAAATTAAGCAAAATAACAAATCATATTTTAATTTTTCCGCCAAAATTTTCGAGGTGGGCCAAACTCAACGCTCCCAAATTTTTAATTTTCGTATTTTATGACGTCATCAGCATAGAAAAAGCTGCAATAACTTCGTGAACGTGGTTGTTCATCTTAAGACCATCCATCTTTTTGCGTCTCGTGCGACTCTTGTCCACGACGTCCCAAACATCAACTTTGATGACGTCATCGGTGGCACGGTAATTCCATTGAACCGATGCAGCCCGAATCTCCTCGGTTGGAACGTATTCGTCCAAAAACGGCTTGCCTTGCAACCGATTGAACAAACACGATTTGCCCACATTTCTGTCCCCTTTTATCAGTATTTTCACTGAAAAATTAGTTTTTATTTTCGATTTCAATTTTCAAAAAATAGACCCAACGCACATGCACATAGGGGGTGAGGAACATACGCGAGCAGCACCAAAATTCTGGGGGATGGGGTACAAGATTTTACAAAGGTCGAAAAATTGCCTTAAAATTGAGTGCTATGGCGAAACAAACACCATTTTTCAACGTTTCTCATCGAGCACTATCCATTGGCATCAAAAACTTGCGAAAAAAACAGAAAAAATTTCTGGGGGGAATTTTGCTTTCTGGGGGGGATATTTTGGTTTCTCGGGGGGTGCATACCACCCCAAACCCCCCACGCCCAGGTGTGGTAAGGAGTATTATCCCCCCCGCTGAAGGGTCAGCTGGGCTGGTACTGTCCGGTAATTTTGAGCTGATGAAACGTTTTTTCCATCATTTTTGAGGTCAGAAGCAGTAAAAATGTCAAAAACCCGCCCGAAATTTGATCAATTTTTGTATTTGTTAGTTTTAAAAGTGATATAATGCAGTAAAAATGGATTAAAAATGTTTTTAAAATGCGATATTACCATGAAAATACGTTTTATAGGCCATTTTGACCATGTTGATAGTTTAAACAGCAAAAAATCGTGAACGTAAAATTAACCATTTTGGATTTTTGGGCTTTTACCCCCCCTCCCCGGTGCCAACGCTGACCGTGAGCACCTATGCATTAGACCCTATGAGATAGGGGCATACATGATCTTGGGGATTAGGGGATTCAACCCCTAGAAATTATTTCACCCCCTCCCCAAAGAATTCGCGATTTTCGGAAAAAAAAATTCCTAGACAAATTACTGTTTAAGGCAGCTCTTTGCTCAAAACATGGACGCATTTTCGGCATTTTGCCCCATTTACTCATTTTTGACTACCAATAGTTTGTTCAATTTACCTATTCAAAGTTTGCTCATATTTTTTCGAAATTTGTTGTTTTTACGCCCTAGAAAGATAGGAAATTGTCACAAACGCCGAAAAATAATGTCTTTGACGCGTATTCACCGCTTTTGGGCCAAAAAAAGGCACATTAGGAATATTTTTGATTTCATACTCTGAAATTCCCATTCTGCGCATATGTGGGAATCACCCACCCAGAGTCGATTGTCCTATTCCAAAAAAAACTTGGAATTCTCCAACTCCCACCGGTTTATGGGCGGAAATTGGCAATTCGAAGCTACCATTGATCAAAAATACAAGGCTGAAAGTGAAAGGATCAAAGAATGTTTATGATCTAAACCTTTTTATTTATTACATGTAGATAAAATTTTTAATACAATATGGAAGATATTATTCATATTACACAAAGTAAAAAAATATTTTAATTATTTTAATGTTTTACATAATTAATGATCAAAAATAAGGTATCATCATCGATATATTAAATAAATATCGAATAATATTGCAAAAATAAGTGGAATATTTATTTTTAATTTTAATCATCATTGACTACTTGAAAACAAACATTTTCGACGTTTCTCATCGAGCTCCAACAAATTCCAAAAAATTGCAAAAAAAGCGATGATGATTTTGAAAAAAAACCTAATTTTGGGGTCTGCGGGATTTCTTGATTCCTTAGGGGTAATCCAAACCGACCCAGCATACATCATTATGATCACAATGAGTGTAAAGAGCCTGTGGTTAGTGGGCCTGGCTGGACTATTCCGCTGCAAGAAGAGGCTCCAACAGAATTTCGAAAGAACCGCAAGATTTAAATAATGAGATTCCTTTTTTTAATCGGGATTTCTTGACCTCAATTGATAGAGCCTGTTAACAAACATCGAAAAATGATGTTTTTTCGCCCTGTCATTAATTTTTCGACCTCTTTTAACCATGAAAGATTCTTGGACCCAACACATATCCCCTTGAATAAGGATCCTGCCTGCCCATCTATGGTTATGATCACAGTCAAAGCATAATCGACATGGGTACCACAGCGAAAAATGAAACTCAGCTTTCTGAGGGTGGAGGGAGCTTTTCACCCGCTGGAGGGTCAGCCAGATGGGTACTACCCAACAATTTTGAGCTGCCAAAACGTTCTTTGCATCATTTTGAGATCAAAAGCAGTAAAAATGTAAAAGAATTTTCAGGAGCTTCGCGCCGGATTAGTACGTTTATGAAATTTTTACTCAAAAAGCGCCCAAAATGGACCAATTTCTGTATTTTTAGTCATTAAAAGTGGTATAACGCAGTCAAAACGGATTACAAATGGTCTAAAAATGAGATATTACGGTTAAAAAAGCGCTATTTTGACCATTTTGGTCATTTAAATAGCGAAAAGATCGTTAACGTTAACGTTAAATTTACTTTTTCGTATTCCTGGGATTTAATCCCCCCCTTCTGCCGAGCTTGACTTTAAGCATCTACGGTCTGCTTACAATTATACTGGATGCCCCGAGCAAATTTTTTTTGAAGTTGAGGATCCAAGACAGATACGTTGCTAGTGGCTAGGAAGTTCGACGATTCGGACGACTGACCACGGTCATTTCTGACCCCTGACGTTACCAGCTTTTTCCGGAATACGGAAAGCATTAAGTGGCGTTTTTTAAATTCGGGTGACTAAGATTTCTGTGTGCATTAACATTTAATCAGCTTATTTATAAATTTGAAGGACTTGACTATAAAATACAAACGCGCGTAATCTAAATAATCATAAAGTTTATTCGCTCTAATGCATTGAAATATGTGCCCGGGTAACATAGAAATAAATCTACAACTAAAAAAGCATAAACTCTTTTTTGGCTAATGCGTTGGAAGGCAAGAAAGAATAGTGAAAATGGTTTATTCCAAGTCGGATATATACGCAGCTGAGATCAAATTGGCAAAAAACTTGTTGGTATACCTAGTTGAAAAAGATTTTCAATAAACGATCCGCTTATCCAGTGGTAGGTACAAAACTAGACACAGGAAAACCAACAATTCAAAAAACTAGAATTTCACTATGCACAGCAAAGTATAAAGCATTCGAAGATCTGTGTAGTCCACTGAACTTTTTTGCACACCTATGAGAACTGAGTTACGAATAGTAACCACAAGTAAGCGTGAAGGGTATGCACCCCCAGAAGTTCGAATACCCCCAGACCAGAAACCAAACCCCCCAATTCAATTTTCGAATATTTCTTAGCTTTTTCGCAACTTTTTGATGCCAATGAATAGTACTCGATTAGAAATGTTAAAAACTTATGCTTTTTCCGCCATACCACTATTTGTAAGACCATTTTTTAACCTTTGAAAAATCTTGCACCTATCCCAGAATTTTAATGATGCCCACTCACGATAGTGACTAAATAACTTAATGGTGATACATAGTCTCTTTTTCTATAACGCATTGGTTTCTGCTACCGAAGAGTCGAAATTATATAAATAGGTAATGATAAATTAAGCCTGAGCCTAAGGATAATAAATGGATTATTTTAACAACGCACGTTACTATTCCGTACAAGTGCCGAGTTAGGTTAAATAATAGGTAATCAAAATTAAACCAAATTAAGAAGAATTTACAGATAGCACTTCTTTTAGTGTGTAAAAGCGAGGAAAAAATTTGATCAAACTGGCCACTGAAGGTAAAACTCACCCAGGAAAGAATTCGAATCGCTCGAAATTTCAGCTTGATTGATGCATCAATCATATCTACATATCAAAAATGGTCTGGACTCTTTAGAAATGCGAAGAATTGTTTTCGACTTAAGCATGGTTTCTAAACTTTTCTATGGCTCCATTAATATAAATCCTGATTATCTTGGTACGTGTATGGTTTAGTGCCCATCGAATTTTCTCCATTTTTTTCAACATTAAGGTACCTATATAAGTATATACAAAATTTTTAATCATTTTTAGGATGCTCTTCTGGGTTCAGAAGGTTAGTTTAAGCATTATTTTGATTCTGTAGGGAACTTTTTCTTGGTCTAGTCTTTGAATTTGTAACCTTTAACCCAAAATGATTAAAAAACTGAAGTGAAATAATTTATTGCTGAAAACGCAACAATTACGAAGGCTGCAAGAGAGTAATAAAACGTACGGCCAAAATTTGAAATCACTAGGTTCTTGTTACCACCAATGTCCTAGACTTAAGCTTAGTTATGTGCATTCATATTGGGCCAGTGCATGGGGTAAGCCTGATAAGATGGGGCGAAAATTGCGGAGCGAGCGGGGCAGTTTTTGCTCCATTTGATCCTTAGGCTTATCCTATGTCTAGCAAAAATCGGAATTATCGAGCAATCGAGAAATTTCCCTAATCGGTAGATATTCATACAAAAGATGCCTTAAATTCCAAGAATACCAAGTGTTTTATTTATAAGGTCACTTAGGTACTTGGAAAAAATAAACAGTTTACTTATAACAACGTTACTAAGTCTTATAAGCAAGTGGTGTAGCCAATCGGTGAACTTGTTGTGCTGTTTTGCGATAGGTCTGGGGACCAAAACCCGTAACTTGCTAGTTATTTTCTCCATCGGGAAAAGCCATATACGCTAATGTTGAAAAAGATAAGAAAAATTCAGTGGTCAATAAACCAGACAAGTGCTATTATCTTTTTACTGTCAATAAATCCTCCATCACCCGGACTTTAAATGGTAGGTAGGACCTATTAAACTCAGAAATTGGCAAAATTTCGATTAGATTTAAAAACACATTTTTTCGTGTAGGACAGTTTGATTAAAGAATAAATGACCCAAGGGTATTATCTATTGAATTTTCTACCTGCGCTGCAGGAATGGAATAGATCTAGGAGGGAGTTCACAGTCACGTGAATTAATATTAATGATAATATTGCGTTTTATTGTATTTGCGCTTGATTGTATTTTATCTGTTTCGTGGACTTCGTAATAAAATATTTGTATTCGCTGGTAGGTAGGTTAGGTATTTATTTATATATAACTCAGTCAGCGATTGGATTGATTAGGAACACCGTTTATTTCCCAGCGATTCGGTTGACATTATAGACCAGACCCAGAATTTTTTAACCATTTTTTCCACCCTTTTTCCACGTTTTCTGGGAGGTCTAAAAACGTAAAAAATAGAGCGCCTGTTAAAAAATCAGTGTATTTTAAGTAGAAAATCCTATGTACACAGGCAATAGCGGTGTTCGATGCACTTTTTGTATAAAAATTTCGCGCTCTCTCTACTAAAAATATCACGATCAGTATACGTTATTTCTGTTGAAACTTAAATTTCCTTCCTTCAGTAAAGCATTTTAGTCAATTCTGAAGTCGCTTTTGACAATAAAAACTATAATTTATCAAATGGCGCGAAGCGCCAGAGAATTTTGAAATTTTAGCCATCGAAAACACATTATTGCACTACAAAAACTAACCAACTCTGTGCAAAGGATTTTCAATCGTAGTCAAGTTCTATTCCAGATTGTTGATAAAAATGCTGCAATTGACGCACCGTGGCTTTAGGATTAATAACAAGTAAGAAATTTTTTGAAGTTTTACCCCCTAAAACGCATTCTAACATTACAAAAATTTTCTACAAATGTCATGCCAACCAAGCCCAAAAACTTTTTCCATTTCCCAAAATTTTGGTTGACAAATAGACCAAAAAGCGGGAAAAACGATGATTGGGAATCTTAACTTGACTTCCACGCACCCTATTTTCCCCAGCGACTTGGTTGACATTATAGGCCAGACCCAAAATTGGACCGAAAAGCGGAAAAAAACCGAAGCTACGCTCGCTCAACAGGTTTATACAGTAATTGAAGTCGAACCTTTAAATGTACTAAAAACTAAACTTTCTTTCCGTACGCAAGTTAACAGATTGCCTGGTACTTTACACCGCTCCATTTATGTAAACAGCATTTGTAATAAATTGACAGAAGCTCAAAATTGTAGACCATGCAAAGAAGCTTCGTCTATGTTACTGCGATTTTTTAGCATCAAATTACGTTCCTTAGTTTGACTTTAATGTTTCGAATTCAGTACTGAACTCTCGACTATTAAGAGAAATTTAATATATGAGTAACCTAGGTAAACAAGTGTTCCTACTATTGGGGATAATGCAAAGAAGGATTTACTAAAGATTCAATCTTCACCCGGAAAAAAAGTTGAACGCATTCTCTAAGATTTTTAAATATATTTTTAATCGTTTGTAGCCTTTGCTTGACCTTGTTTTGCGAAGAAAACATCGCTATCGCACACTTCTGCACGGATTGCCAGATCTGATTAAATGCGAGGTCGAGAAAGTCATAAAAAAGAAATTAAATGAGTACAAACATTTTCTTTATTAAACGATCAAGGAAAGTAAAAAGCATGAGCTATCGTTTTTACACATTAGAAATAAATAGTGCGAATAAAACGAAAGCTCCGAAAGTACGAATATTCAAACTAAAAGTCGCGAACAAACGTCAAAGTGACGGATCGAAGCTATGTACAGTAAGAGGGTGATCAAGGTTTGGGCATTATTTCGCAATTCTCTTTTCCATCGCACCAACTGTACCACGCCAAGCAGCGACTCGAAAAGCTGCACCAAAGCGCCTCATTGTTACAACCTAAAAGCATTATATTTCGTAAAAAGTGTAAACGCACCAAATTTTTCGCTTTGAACATTTTGATGTTTAAACAAAAACTTCAATGTGTTGAATTAGCCATAAGCGTTCACTGCTCAGTCCAGTCGCTTACGCATAAGAGATAAATCAGCAAAACGCAAATTTAAAGTAGTAATCGATAAAGGATAGTTTATGTTTACATCTAAAATTCAATTTTTGAATTTGCCTCGATTCACATTAAAAATTTGAGGTATTTTATTCGTTCCCTTTTCCAAAATAGGCAAACTATTTATAGTCTAAAAAACAAACTATTTATACTTGTCATTCTGTATTTTATCAGTTTGCTTTATTGGTGATAAAATTTATTTCTTCTTCTAGTTTGTTTTACGAAACCTTGTGCATGAAAACCAAGTTTTAGCGATCTAGCCACAACTACAAAAGTAGTTTATAGGCAGCTTACTGTAATATATGTAGTTTTAAATGCTAAAGCTTCATATGCTTATCAATTGTAATGTGTAGTATCGTGATTGTCGCTTCAGTTTGAACCGCTTTTGTAGTTGACTTAGACCGACACAAGACTTGTGATGTGATCCATGCACACGGTTTCGTGAAACATTCTATAGTTCGTTCTCACCCTGAAACGCAAATTATGTAGGTAAGAGATCAATTTACAATTCAATTCATTAGCAACATACATAGACAGAGGAGTTTGTAATCTGTTTACACATTCAACTAATTTACACGCGGGAACCTTTACAGTCTATTCACAGTTTACCCATCCAAAATTTAAACTCATTTATTATGTGTTTATTATGCAGTGCGCCTGATTTGCAGCTACAGTATATATAAGGATAAGAGAAAATCCAATTGTGTTACTTCCTAACGAATCGCAATGCGTTTCGTCATCTCCCTCCGGACAATGCTCATCACCGTCGCACAAGAGCTTTTCCGGTAGACAAATATTCGCATTGTGGCACCTGTATTCGTTAGCGTTACAATTAGGTCCTTAGATAAAAGAAAAATTATCGTGTAGTGTACAGCATTTGAACGTTCGAAATTTTGGATTTTAAATTTTTAAAAATTAATTTGGAAATTGGCACACAATGAATGGAAATGTGTCTGTGAACTTGAAATTCAATAAAATGCTCTTATAATTTAAAAATTTCTACATCAAAAACTTTAAATAAAACATCGGAATGAAACTTTTGCCCGGTGTTATACTCTGGCTTTGAATGGGTTCTTCGGGGTACGCAGTGAGTTAGTCCTCAATAACACCGATTAAATTGAATAATTCGAAAAATTAAACACCGACTATGTTTATCATGAACTATAGTCTGTTTCATTTATTCGAGAGCTTTTTAGTCAATTCTTTCAAGGGCTACAGTAATCAAAACAAGACGAATTACTGTAATTCGGCAGATCAGCTCAGTGAGGGCGAGTGGCTGGAATTCTTCCATTTTTAATGCACTAATCCGCCTATATAAATTTAATTTAGGCATTTAATCAGTACTGGGCCATACTACAGTAAGTGCGCTAAATAAAAAGCTATCGGGTGGAATCGAACCCAGTTGCTTCGACACGACAAGCAGACGTCTTACCACTGAGCTATGACGGAGTTTGCGGCGTTTCTTACCATTTTAGTCTATTGTGTTTAAAGTGTCAACTAAGGATAAGCTGAATGCGCGATTTTTATCTGTAAGTTGATTAATTTGCTGGAAGACGAGAATAAATTATTTCGCAAAAATGTTATTGAAAAACCCTTCTCTGCTACGTAACTACAGTGAGATCTAGCGAACTACAGTAAATGAGAAAGAAGGGCCTCCGAAAACATTTACTAAAAAAGCTCTCGGATAAATGAAGCAGACTATAAACTAAAGCCAGAAAAAACAAAAGCCGAATCCATTTAGATTCAGACATTTGTTAACAGTTTAGGAATAAATTGGTGTGAATATAATTATTTTGCATACTAAATGCTGACTAATATTTCAGATTTTGCTAACTTCTTCCATCATTTAAGACCAAAGCAAATTATTTTAATTAAAAATTGAATTTAAATATGGAATAGTCAACTTTTTTATTTAATAGAAGTCGTCGGACCACAAGATAAAACCGATTAGAAATCTATTTAATTATTTATTTCTTCTTAGAATTTTTTAATCAGGTACCGACGGTTCCTGTCGAATTTTAGCTCATTTTCTTAAAATCACTAACTGCAATGATTCCGCTCATCGGACCAATCAGCGCAATGAATTCGGTTGTCGCACAAATTGTGGCCCCTCAGACAGACCAATCGACCGTGAATCGATGAAGAGCACGAAAACGACGTTTTACAAGCTACAGTAATAAGCTAAGAATTGAGAAATTAACTAACGAATCGATTCAAAATATTAGTTTGATTAAATTTGAAAGGAAACTTAAATTTAAACTTAAGCTACAAATGTAATAAAAGCAAAATGGTTTACAGTCAAACCTTAGAGATAACATACTTGCAATTCCGGCACTATGCACCGTGTTTTAAACTAAATTTAAATTTTTATATTGAGTTTAAACAAACAAAACATGGTAAATAATTTGCGTTCATATTTCTAGTCTTAAAGGACTCTAAATTGATAAACCGAAGTTAATTTAAATCAAGTCATCTGTAAGGCAATCTAAAAAAAGCGTTTAAACTTTAAAACTACATAAGTAAAGTTCTAAAGAAATACTTAAGCTTTTTAAGTCGTTTTCCAATAAACTCTAGAAACGTCAAGAAAAATTTCGAAAAATCGCGAATTCAATAGTACCTAAAAAATAAATCAATGAAAATAAATTTAAATTAAACTAAAATAAAATAAAAATTCGAAATTGACGAAGTGTAGAAACAAAGTAGAAAAAGTTGTTCAGCTAAATTGTCAAACGTTTGACCTCAATAATAAAAAAACAAGGGGTTCACTTGAGCAATTCACTTCGTCGCTGCCATCAAAACAATGGAAATATCCATCGCACACTAGATACATTGGTATTACCTGCGCCTATATGCAAAGTGACGGTAAAAAGTTTGAGAAAATGGAAATCTATGATAAAAAAGAAAAAAACATAAAACACTCGCAC
This sequence comes from Mermis nigrescens, assembly GCA_036768485.1. Lineage (NCBI taxonomy): Eukaryota > Metazoa > Nematoda > Enoplea > Mermithida > Mermithidae > Mermis > Mermis nigrescens. The sequence continues at coordinate 1,484,988 of JAVLUZ010000152.1, read as the reverse complement.
AAACATGGGTAGGACCACACATGGGCGTGGGGGTTTGGGGTACGCACCCACCAGAAGTTTAAATACCCTTTCCCAGAAATCAAAATACCCCCAGAATTCAAATTTTGAAATTTTTTTTGCTTTTCTAGCGATTTTTTGATGCCATTGGATAGTGCTCGATGAGAAACGTCGAAAAATGGTGTTTTTTCGCCATACGACCACTTTTAAGACCATTTTTTGACCTTTGAAAATTTTTCACCCACCGCCTCCCAGAATTTCGGTGCTGCCCACCTATGGGTAGGACGCGCATTTTGGAGGGTTGGCTTTGTCTGGTTTAGATTTTGTTCTTTTTAAACTTGTTTTAGTTGAATTTTTACTTGAGATCTAGAAAGTGCCAAAAATTATTGGTACATCAACATGGCCAAGCAAGGTCAGCAGGGCGTAAATTGTGAGGTGAGGGGGTGGGTCTGGAATCCTGGATCGGCGAGGGAGCTTAAAACTCGCGCACAGAGGTCAAAAAAGGGTCAAAAAATTATCAGTGTGACAAAAAAACAACTGTGACGTTTCTCATTAAGCTCTCTCTATCTGCCGACCTAAAAAAATCAATAAAATTCAATTACTGGGGCCAAACCTCCCACAATCATGTGTGGTCAGGGATTTGTTCCGTCAACACAAGATAGACGCATGCAAGCACACATGGGCGTGGGGGGTTTGGGGTGCACGCCCCCCCCCGAAGTTGAAATACCCCCCCCCAGAAATCAAAATACCCCCCCCCCAGAATTCAAATTTTGAAAATTTTTTTTGCTTTTTTAGCGATTTTTTGATGCCATTGGATAGTGCTTGATGAGAAACGTCGAAAAATGGTGTTTTTTTCGCCATACGACCACTTTAAAGACCATTTTTTGACCTTTCAAAATTTTTTCACCCCCCCAGAATTTTGGTGCTGCCCACCTATGCATGTAAGGTTGTTGTATCCTAAAATTCCATTTTTTTCGAAATTCAATCTTTCGTTTTTTCTCAATTTTTAGATTCATCGGATAGTGATCGACGGGAAACGTCCGGAAGTGATCTTAGACTCATCATTTATTTTGAAACTTTTTCTAATGTGTGGATGTTTTAGTTAATTAAAAAAAGGTAATTAACAAAGAAGTAAAATCGAAAAATTTACATCTAAGTTTAAATTTAAAAAATAATATTCAATAAAATAAATCATAAAGAAAATGGGCAAAATAAAATCAAGTTTTGTATTGAAAATGCGACAATAAATAAACTATAAGTACTTACATTCAGGCACGTAGGGGGCCTGGCCATCTGAATTTGAGGAGACTAAAATTTTGAAGTCAAATATCTCAACAAATACTTGTAGATAGATTAAAATAATATTTTTGAGCATTTCTCAGCGAGCTCTAATTTGGAGATGAGATAATAAAAAATGACGAATTTCTTTTATAAGCGCCCAAAAGTTTTGGGCCTATCAACTCAAAAGCATGCTAAAATCTATTCTAACGGTCTTATATGCCTCAAGAATTCTCAATTTTTTCTTCGAGGGACCCTTATGAAAAATAATACTCGCACATTCAGAATTTTTTTGGGAGAGGGGAGTAGTCACCAATATTCCACCACAGTTACGTGCCTGCGTACATTATAGCTACAAGCATATATACACAGCATGACCGATCTGGGGGCAGCCGCTGGGGGAGGTCTTAAATTGAGCTTTACGGGCCAAATGACCCAAAGACTGGTATATGCGCAAAAAGAGCTTCAGAACTACGTTACTATACAGTTTCTAGTCTATTCGAAGCACTTTTGTAGAAAATTTTCAATTTAATCCGTTTTTGCACCCATTTTGCCTCGTTTTCCCCACAAAATTTTCCATTGTTCGATTCTGCGGGTCTAGACCCCAAGCCCCTTCCCCCCGCGTGCATGCCTGGCTATAACTACATACACGCACAAACAAAATCGATGAAAATTGACGTTCTTTTGCACTATTTTGCTCCAGAATTACTGTAAAATCGTAATACTAATATTACATTTATATCAAATAACGTGCGGATTCATTAACCTATCAGAAACCAAATGTTGCTCTAATTTCTTATTTTATGACGTTATAAATGCGAAGTCCAATTCAGAAACTGGCTCACTCCATCAAACGAATGAAAAAGTGTAAAGTAGAGATTAATCGATGATTAACCTTATCAGCGCACGTAAAATTCTTGCTATGGCATCTGGGCATCGTATGATTGTCTGAGTGTAAAGAGCGTGAAATGGCTAGTTCCGAAAATCCACCTCTGGCCCTAACTCCTAAATCGTCACCCAGTAAGTCGCTGCTGGACTTTGAATTACCGCTTTCCGTGGTGGATGAGGAGACCAAGGGAACTGTAGATGGGGCAGATGAGGTATGAGCTAAAATTAGGAAAAGTAGATAGTACTTGTTTTATTATACTACGATCTTCCTCACAGTGATAGCTACAATGGCAGTAATTTTTTCCCGTAATGCTAGACACCACAAAGATGATCAAAATCGCGTCCTTTAACAAGCGACAGCAAACGGTGTAAATTTCTCTAAGATACGAAAACTTCCAAGGCTTTAAAGTGATTTCTTACTTATTGTCATTGCATCTGTTTCTTATGTAGCAAGTCGGATAGTGTAGGCAGTGTAAATTATGCTTTATATAAAGACGTAAGCGATCAATCACGCTCACACCTGGGCGTGGGGGTTTGGGGGTATGCACCCCCAGAAACCAAAATATCCCCCCCAGAAATCAAAATACCCCCCCAGAATTCAATTTTTGAAAATTTTTTTCGTTTTTTTCGCAATTTTTTGATTCCAATGGATAGTGCTTGATGAGAAACGTCGAAAAATGGTGTTTTTATCGCCATACCACCATTTTTAGGGCCATTTTCTGACCTTCAAAAATTTTGCACCCCCCCCCCAGAATTTTCTTGCTGCCCACGTATGATCACGCTGCGGATTCTAGACTTAATAAGTATCGCATTTTCAGAAAATTAAGTGAGTATTGCAAAAAACGTGCATACAACAGCGGTGGTTTTGGCATTTTCGGCTGACTTTGTACTAATCGCTTCAAGTGTAAACCAGAAAAATGAAACTTTACACGGACGAACACCCACATATTACAGCAGGAAGGATAATCCGCGATTGAAAAATTCTTACTACAAAATACGCACACAAGGCGCACATTTTGAGCAAACCAATAGCACAAAGTACTTTACACTCCGATACTTTACACTGAAAGACGAATCCACGCTCACTGTGGTCGGCCACGTGACTCCGTTGATTTAAATTCGCCGTCGAACTTTCGTTGCGTTCAAAGAACGAAGTATCGTTAGAGACGAAACTTTTGTTTACACTTTTCAATTCGACGGCGTCGAGGTTGAAAAGTAGGTCGTCGATTTTTTCGTCATCGCCGCCCCATTCAAAATCTCGCCAATCGGCCGTCGAATTGTCCGAAGTGATAAGCAACGGATTTTGCAGCGGTCCACCGACGAGCGACGGGTCGTCCTTACATTCGACGGATTTTTGCGTGCAAAACGCGTCGAAATCGAAATCTGTTCAAACCAAAGGGCATACATCATCTTTGGGGAGAGGTAGGAGGCTTGGTGGCTTTAGCCTCCCCTCTCAATTTTTCTACCCCCCTCCGCCTTCCCCCAGGATTCGCACTTTACCAAAACATTGGAAGAAAAATTGTGTTTTAAGCATTTTAGCCATCGGTTTGCTAGAAATTGTGAAATTTTCGGCGCTTGCGCCGCACATTTTGTTGGCGACATTTTGCATAATTTTATAGGATTTTTCTGATATTTTTTCTAACTTCTGTTATGCTTCAACGCTCCGGAGAGAGAGAAAATCGTCTACACCCCCTTCGAAGCTTCCCAGGCTAAGCATGTGTGCCAAAGGCTATACGAAATACTTGACGCTTATTCAAACTGAGTACAAAATTACTGAGAAAATCTAACGTTCAAAATGTAGCTAGTTTAAACATAGCAATTTAAAAATCTATTTAAAATAATAATCACACAAATCTGCATAAGCAAAGGCATTCAGAATAAGAATAATTAATTAATTCGTTCGTAATATGTAATTGTTCATAAATACGTAGTGCTGCGCTAAAATGCATTTAAACAATGTAAATAAAAAATTTGAGATGAAACTCAAACTCACTTTAAACACTTTAAACACGTTTAAGCATTTTAAACACGTAAAGAAACTATTTTAACGAAGAGTCGCACTAATAGGGAAAGATTAAAAGATAAACTTTTAGTCTCGATAGATTGAGATTTATAGTAAAGTGTAAAGTATGCACGCTAATTAAAGCAGAGGATGACTGAAAATACTTGTTATTCCATCCATCGTGTAATTTAATCCTACATAATTCAACGTCTTGCCAGGAAAGATTGTAGTATAAACTACAAGTAGCATCGCGATCACACCTGGGCGTGGGGGTTTGGGGTATGCACCCCCAGAAACCAAAATACCCCCCCAGAAATCAAAATACCCCCAGAATTCAATTTTTGAAAATTTTTTTCGCTTTTTTCGCAATTTTTGATGCCAATGGATAGTGGTTGATGAGAAACGTCGAAAAATTGTGTTTTTATCGCCATACCACCATTTTTAAGGCCATTTTTTGACCTTCAAAAATGTTGCACCCCCAGAATTTTCTTGCTGCCCACGTATGATCGCGATCTAAAATTTAAAAGCTTATCTAATTGCGTAAATTTTAAATCTTTTAAATATGGGGATAAATTATTAATTTTAAATATGATTTGTTCGAATGGTCAGCTCATCTGTCATTCGGAGAATCGTGGATACGCGACGTAAAGTGAGCCAAAAGTTTAAATTGCATTATATCTAGAAATTTCAATAAATATTTTCGAAATAAATTTGACGATGTAAACTAAGTGGAAATAAATCGATTAAGTTCAATCAAAATAAGGAAAAAATGCAATATTCGAAATTTCTATCATAATTTTACCGATGGAAACGTTGCGGTCGAAAATTAAGGCGTAATACTGGGGCACAATGGATTCCAAATAGCCAGCGGTAGCTGGACCTAAGTCAGCCTGCAGAGCCTTATTAGCATCAATGTAATCAAATTGATGAGACGCGACTTGCAACGAAAATGTAGCGTTGATGGAAAGGTTTTCTACGCTTAATAGCGGAAGAACAGAAATTTAAAAAAACAATGTAGAAGAAATTAAAAACTAAAGAAAAAATCAAAAAATAAGGAAGTGAATATGATGAAAAGAAATTATTAAATAAAAGTAAAGTTGAATACTAAATACGTAGAAAAGTGAAAATAAATTGAAAACCTTAATGAATTTATAAAATGGCGACGAATAAGCCGAAAAGTTAAGAATTTAAAATTCAGAGATCTAATTACACAAATTTCATCAAAAATTTTAAAATAAGTTTATAAAACGATTCAAACTTACTCTAAGTTAGTGATTTCCAGATGGGAGCACAAATTCGTTGCGCAAAACATAGTCATATTGACAGCCGCCGAAAGCTAAAAAGGTTTAAATTTTATCTTATACGTGCACGCGCAAATTATGCTAAATATTTATGGCAGGAATCAAATTAAATTAAATTAAACATATAGGGTTGGCCGGAATAAAGGCTAAATTTGAATGTTACCGGCCATAACTTAGGTCATTCTGGACATACAATTATAAATTCAATGTCAATAGATGGATAAAAATGTCCCTGCTCATTTGATGTAGAAAAAATTTTGACCATCGATTAGTGGTTCGAGTGCTAAAGCCGTTTGTTTACACCCTACCTCGATATTGTAAAACCCCGAAAGGTTGTCCGGTTATTTCATAAATTTGCTTACCCTTTTGACGATATTTTGCAGTTTCTGCATTCAATAGGATGAAGTACCTACTCTAGGGTTCAGCCAATGAGCTAATAATTTTTTTCGACAGGATATTCTCAAATAGGGTACCGAAATACTCGAGTAATAACAAAGAATGCAGAAACTACAGGGTGTAACAGTATCAAAGTAAGGTGTACACAAATCGCTGCATCACACGGACGGCTGACAATTAGACAAAATCTTTACCGCACTTGAAACAAGCATATTTTTATCTGTCGAATGCAACTAGTCTATAAATTTTATATTAGGATCAGCTTAAGTTATGATACAATATTTGATGTAGCCTTTTTATGGCCCATCACTGTATAATTATTGAAAAAGTAAGATATATAAATGTATGGAGTTATATATAGTACATATAATTACAAAAATATGTAAAATATAAAAATATAAGAATATATAATACAGATATAATTGGCAATATATAAAAATGAACATATAAATATAATTATACAATTATAAATCAAATATATGATACTATACGCATAAAAATGTATAACGTATTAAAATATAGTGCATCAATATGTAATCAATGTTATATAAAATATGAAAAAATATTAATTGAAGTATAATTAAAATAAAAAATATCTAATTATTGAAAAGCTCAAGAAATTGTATTCATATCCATTCCGCGCTTTAAGCTCGAAAAAATTGAGATTTTCTTGATCTTACAAATAACTTGTGACGTCTTTCACTACCAATAAATTCTAATGTTCTATTTATTCTCTAATTTCAAAATTTCCATCAGCTCAGGGTACTTTGAAACTCTATTGATATTTGAAATCTTAATGTTTGCAACTCTAAGTTCTTTTTATTCGTCGCATTTATTCTGCAAATGCAAGAAATTTGCATAGTTATATTTAAAAAATAGGTTTACAGGACAAACTAGTCATAAATCAGGTGCGGATTTAAGGGGGTGAGAAGGCGGCCGCCACCTCTCCATTGGCCCAAATTGAATGGCAAGATAAAGAACGGATATGAAATTTGCAATGTTTTTTGGCCGTCAGTGATCATAATTCTTAAAATTATCAGGCGCTTCGCGCCGGACAATACCTGCTACTGACTTATATTTGCTTTCTTGGCGACCTAGAAGCCATTTTTTGTCATGGACTAGGTTACAAAACAATGCCAAGAGTAGAAACAGTTATTTGAGCATAGATTTATTATATTGGCAAGCATAGCTGTTTAAAATTACCGACGTTTCACGTCAAATACTGCAAATACAGTAAATGGAGCAGTAAATCAAGCTTTTCAACGTTTTCCGCCCGAATTTCACAAATTTTCCGGCGCGAATTTAATGATTTTGTCGCTCAAATTGTCCGAAATTTCAAAATTTTCCGAAAAATATTGCGTCAAAAGTGATTTTAAATAAAAGCAGACAACTTAAAACGCGGAAAAAAGCTATTTCGCACGCGAAGGGCAAATTTCTGGACCATATTTTTGACTATTTTTGGAAAAGTTGGGGCACCGCGCCCCGCCCCATTAGGAAAATCCTAGATTCGCCACTGTCATACATTATTGATAAATCGAATCGTACCAATCCAGTGACCAAGAATTTCGATTCGTTTAGAATTCGATCACTTCGAAGGCCAGAAACGAGCGAAAAATCGATCAAATTGCTCCAAAGCGTTTGAGAAAAAGGCATGCCTAGTTCGCTAGAGTTCCGCTCACTGATTCGACTATGAGCTCCGATGAATATCCGGCCAAGCAGTTCAACTAAATGCGATAGGATGCTACTTTTCCAGTAATCCTGTACTTTACAAATTTACAGCTACTGTAATTCTGTACTTTACAAATCGGAAGTTGCAAGCACAGAAGTCAGAGGGATTAAGTTTATTGCATCGGCGAAAATACGTCTACAGAAATATTTGACAGAGTGGTCGCAGAACAAGCAAAAGCTTTCAGAAAAAGATTAAAAGCTCAATAATTAAAAGTTTTTAGTCTTTTCTTTTGGTTTACACCAATGCATCGCTTGCATTAAATTTTGATCAGCAGGATATGAATGCAGTTTACACGAAAACGGTTTACACTTAAACTAAAATTTTCTTTCTAAATTTTGTTGTAAATTAAAAACCAACGATCGCAACATTTGATTTATTCAAATATCATTAATCATTTCTTAGAGGGATAGGGTAATATCATTTCTTTTGCCAACAACGACGAAAAATCTAAAAGGACTAAAAACGCTAGTTTCTGCCACGAATGAAGGAAGGGGGGGGTAAAAACACTCAGTCTTGGGAAGGGACAGAGTAAGTGGACGACTGACTTTAGGTAAGGATCCCTAAATTTCCTTCCGTGATACATGTTTGTTTCATGGTTTAAATTGATACATGTCAAAAGCAATAAGACTGCATTGAAATGAAAAAATATTTTCAAAATAAATATTTTTTGATAATTATTCAATTTACCTGGGCTAGTTTCTTTCGTTTCTTTTGGTGCCCACCACAGTAATCCTGTACCGTAAGCCACAGCTATTGTGAGGCATAATAGCAAGACTATAATTAAAATTACGCCAATTACGACGCAAAGCGACTGATGCTCGCGGCAAAACTCGCATCTTCGTCTATTCCGCCTGAAAAAGACTTTAAATAGGATCGCTGAACAAACTTTTTATATAATATTCGTACTATTCCGAAAAATGAGGACTTAAATTATTAAATTATAAAAATTACAAAAAAAATTCAAAAGTCATAAAAAATTTAAAAAATGGCTTATGTTTTGACGACTGACCTTTTCCTATCCAAAGCCATGGCTATTCGCATGTCGCTCGGCTGTACAATATGAACGGTTTCGTCGAACTGGCTGTATTTCATAGGAATCGGATGCTCGTTCTAGGAAAAGTTACGTTATTTAGTAATTCGGTCCATAAATTCTGCTTTTGCTTGAATTTTCGAAATTCCATCTTTTAATGAGCATTTTACAAATTCGGTTTCAACCTAACGGTGTGTATGTTTTGCAAACGGAACTAATTATTCAGTATAGTTGATCAACCCACAGTAATTCAGATGATTAATAAGAACCATTTTCTTATCACTCTACATGGAATTCGTTATCAACTGTGAAATAATGTAAGACGACGGGTTCTCGGCAAAAATTCGAGAGGGTGGGAGAGTGAAGAAAAAATTACGCCTTCATAACGCGGCAGTATTTTTCACGCATATTTTTCCGATTTTTCTTAAGATTTTTACTTTTTTCGAATCGAAACTTCGAGTGAGCGCTCTTCATATCCAAAAAATGTCTCATGAAATAGCCATTTGCCAACATTCCATCAAAGTTCGACTTTGTTGAAAATTTTTCAGCTCGCTTCGCACACGCAATTTCTGAGCATTGCAAAGAAAAGTAATACAGAGAACACGAGTAGTTCATAAGAATTTTTTCTGTATAATTTATCAACATGCGGCTTTCCACGCGTGGTTTTGGAACTTCTGAGTAATGTCTCTGATTCGAAAAATTTCTAAAATTATCTAATTTTTCCAACAAAAACAAGTTCTCGCCTCATCTCAGTCAAGTCAGCCATTAATACATGATCTTAAAATTTGGGGTAAACAATGTGGGCGTTTTGACTTTCATTAATGCAATGGCGAAAATCCTATCGCGATTCATTTTTTCTTTCTAGTGCTGTGTTTTCCGCCAAAACTTAATTTTTGCCGATTTTAGATAAAAATTAGCCTAATCACAACTACACATTTCACGAACACAAATATGTCTAAAACGAGCCTAAACGTTGGATTATCTCAGCCGAAATATTGGTTTTGTTCCTTGGAAAATGAACTCATAGAACGTTTTATTTTGAGCTGTTTTTCAGTGTTTTTTTAATATATGAGAAAATATATTTTTTATATTGAACCGCCTTATACATAAATTCTGCACCAAACTTAAGATAAATTTTCAAATATTCGCCACGTTTAACCTAAACCTAGGCTATTTGAAAGACAAAAATTATAAGAAAACGACCTGAGCGGGATTACTACAAACCACACAAATCTAAGCCTAAGCATAGAAAAAATTGAGGAGTTTGAAAAAATCAATATCTGTTGCGATTATACTTTACACAACAGCAGGTACTATTCTGTATAAGTGCCGGAAAAACAAAGTCCATTGTTATATGGCGCGAAGCGCCGAAAATGTGACACTTTTGAGAGAATAGATATCCGAAAATACTTAAAAGCACCATTTCTACGAATTTTTTAGGTTTTAGAAACTTTTGAAAAATCGCGAATTCTGAGGAAATGAAAAAATTTCCACGGGGGATGAAAATTTGGCTAAACTTTTAGAATATGGTCCAAACGGAAAATTCGTATTTCAATTCGAATTCAATTTAAACTGCTTATAGGTTGTGAGGGCACCTCTCGAAAGAAAGCGCGGTAAGACCCAGCATTAAAGGAGCTACAGGACTCCAAACGTTACATTTTTCAATGCTAAAGTATAGGCAGCTTTTTACACTAACTCTTACTTCGCTGGTTTTGCTTCTTTAGATGTAATAGACTTTAAACATGCTTAGGTTGATATACTCCCGCTTAGGTCGACACACAGCCAGAAACATATTTTTCGCAAAATTGTTCCCATATTCGTGCTCAGCGTGTCGAAAAAGCCCAAAAAGGGAATTCTTAGTCAGACAACTTCCCCAGGTTCTTCATCGCCTATTTCTGCAAATGTGTCGAAAGTGGGATATTTTAATGCAAACCTTGAATGTTTCGAGAAGTAATTGTTGGTTTGCCATCGAAATTTTTTTCCGCGCCCTGTTTTAAGGTTACCTATCTGAAAAATTTGTTGTTAGGACACGTTTCAGGGATTTTGGACAGTTTTGGTTCGAACCATATTCTGAAATTACACTGAAAATTTTTCTGAGGGGAGGCCCGAGATCAAGTATGGCTGCCTCTCACCTCCTAGTTCCCCTCCCTCAGCTACGAAAAGCCTGAAAAACTGAAAGATGAAAGAATTGACTCGTACCATAACTGAATCAATCGTAGCCGGCGCATATTCGCCCTTGCGTTTCAACATTTCGCCTTCGTTCGGCATCGGCATCGCGTAATTTTGCATAATCCCACGTACGAAAAATTAAATTAATTTCGCTCAGAATCGTCCGACGCAATCTATATGCCTGAAAACTTCAATGATTAAATTATTTAAAAGAATCGATACTAGTATAACATCATGCATTATGCATAAGTTTAATCAGGGAGAAATAACTATAGTCTGTTTCACGAACCCTTGTGCATGGATCACGATTTTAAAGTCCGTGTAAATCGATGACGAAAGCCGTTTTAACTGAAGCAGCAATCACGATACTGTGCGTAGCAATCGATAAGCATATGAAGTTTCACTATGCAAAATTATGTTACAGTAAGCTGCCTTAAAACCACTTTTGTAGCTGTTCGCTAGATCGCTGAAAATTGATTCCCATGCACAAGGTTCCGTGAAATAGACTACAAGTACATGTACGCGGCCAAAAATTCGGTACCACATAATGCTTTTACGCGTTTTCTGAGCGTCACGAAAGCAACATAAACGATCCGATCATCTTGCGTTACGCATACCCAAAAGAGTGAGACGGCTCATTTTGCGCGTGGTGGAATTTGCATAGCCCAACGTTATTTCACTACGCATAAATCGTCCAATCAGCCATTGTTAGTTCCTGAACATACGCATACGATTATTTGTGATAAATTTGTGTACCTGTTCCTATTTTATGCTTAAACGAAGCCAAACTCTCCACAAAACGGACATGCGTGACCATGTATGCACAGCATGGGCATTAGGATGAAGGACAGCCACGGAAAATTTTCAAAAAAGGCCATTTCTTCCTTACAAGCCATGTGGGTGTACGCGTCGTCAAAAACATTTTTTAGACATTCAGACGATGCTCTTTCTTTATAGTTCTTATTTTGTGAAAATTATAAGGAATACTACGAAAAAATCGGGCAATTTGAGTGAATTAAAACAAAATGTAGCCAAAAAATTAGCATATGGCGCGAATCACCGAAAATTGACGCTTGAGCCAAAATATAGCTAAACACACTTAAAACAGTAGCTTTTACGATTTTTTGTCGGAAAATCTAGTATTTTGTCGGGTCGCCGCCGTATCGCGAGGTCATCAGGGACGTAGCTGGCCCTCCTATTTTGGGAGGGACCAACACCAATTTTGGGGGGTTTAAGCCAAAAATAGCACAAAAAAACGTGTAAAAAGTCCTATTTTTCCGGTTTTTTCTGAATTTGGGGGGTCCGAACCCCCCAGTCCCCCCCACAGCTACGTGCCTGGAAGTCATCAGCAGACATGCACAGCATAGGAATTCTGGGACAAGGTGAAAAGTTTTAGGTGGCTTTTTCGGGCCCAAAAATGGTAGGTAGACGTCAACAACATTGTTTTCTCGGCGTTTCTGACAATGCTACATTTTTCTAGAGCATAAAACATGAAAAAATGTCGAAAAAATACAAAAAAAGTCGATTAAATTGAACAAATTGTAGTCAAAAAGTCAAAACATAAGTAAATGGCGCGGAGTGCCGAACATTCGATACTTTTGAGCAAAGCTGGCTAAACACGCTCAAAAAAAGCATCTTTTCTACGACTTTCTAGAAAATTTTTGAAAACTTTCGAAAAATCGCGAATCCGGGGGGCTGAAAATGTTTCTGGGGGTGGGTTGACGGCTTAAAAATTTTCTGGGGGGGGTAAACCCCCTTCCGAGGATCATGTGTGGTCATCAGATATTCTTTGGTTCAAAACCCCAAGACCTCCGAAGAACGCGTAAAAGCGTGACCAAAAATTTTTGAAGAGCAGCAAGGCCTTGCTTATGCTGTTTAGCAGCTATAAGCGGAGCTGGTCTTAGCGATGTGAAAAGGTCAATAATGTACACCGTATGATAAAAGGCAAAATTAGCGACTCGCATATTTTTGACCGCAGACGAAACAATCCTAAATTTTAAAGTCTTCAGAAAAAATAAAAATGCATAATATATGCGAAATCATATGTACACTGGGCCCGGTTGCTCGACTCGACCATTAACTAATGTTTACCCTAACGTTAATAGTCACCTTAACGCAACCATTAATTAATAATCGCGTTAAGTCCGATTTCCACCTTAACGGAACCATTAAAAAATCGGGTTGCTCGACTCAACTATTAAGCTCGACTTAAAGGGAAGTCTAACGGTTGATTTTAATTTCGGTTGCTGGACTCTACCTTAGTGCAGCCATTAATTAAGGCTCAGTTTTTTAATGTCTACCTTAAGACCGCTTGCTCGACTGAAGCCATAACGCTCCCATTAAGCGTTTAGTGGTTTCTTTAAGGTAAATTGAGGTTGCTGGGCTTCAGCTTAACGACTTTAATGGTTTTGTTAAGGTAAATTTCTTAAGGTAGGTCGGGATCTACCTTAACGAACTCAATGATTTATATTTCACGCTTGAGAAGTAAAGCTGTTTTTATTATTCTTTTATTTAATAGATACATGCTCGTCGATCCATTGTCAAATGAAATCCAATGGTTCGTTTTAATGACAGTAAATTTTAATAGAGATTTTATTTGAGAACGAGTTTTTTCAGCTGGCTTCTTCATTCTCTTTTGCTGATGCCAAAAATACGCTAAAATCAAAATTGTATTTCCCTATTTTTTATTTCTCTATTTTTTCAATTTCCATATCATCCTAAGCAACGAACTATGTTTCACCCAGACTAACGAGCCTTTTCATTTACTTTCCTCATTAAGTGTATCACTGTCACTGCAATCCATTATCAGACGAATTCGAACACCAAAAGTGGATGGAAATTCGAATTTTCAATGACTATGCTTCTCGAAGTTTTACATCTATTTTAACCGAAACATTAAAATTCTCTTGCATTACGTGTGAACTTAACACAACCATTAAACTTCCCGGATCTAGTATACAATTTCCCCCAGCGTTTTCTTAGCCGATCCATATGAGCTACAGTAACCAAACTTTACTAGGAGATAGCAATAAGCCTATTGTACTAATCTGGCAAAACTGATTAACTTATGGTGTAAACTTACTGCTTTAAAAAAAGTTTTGAAAAAACTTACTTTACTTTACTTTGAACTTACTTTTTTTAAACTTACTTTTTTTAAGGTAGGATGTTAATTGAGTTACAAAAAACTGCTTTGTTTGAAACCCACCGAATCGCTTTCAATTTTTAGATGCCGTTAGAACGTTGTAAATTGAGTGTAAAGCAGTAAGTTTACACCGTAAGTTAATCAATTTTAAGAGATTAGTACAATAGGCTTATACCTATCTCCTTGTAAAGTTTGGTTACTGTAGCTTATATGGATCGACTAAAAAACGCTGGGGGTAAATTGTATACTAGATCCAACTCCCCTTAACGCAACCATTAAGCTTACCTTAACGCTACCATTGGATTTCCCTCGACGCAGCAGCCATTAAAGTTTTTTGTTAATGGTTCCTTTATTGATACCCTTTAACTTCCCTTAACAAATGCTCGACCATTAATTAATGGTCAAGTCGAACAACCCGATTTTTACGAACCTTAACGGAACCATTAGTTAAGGTTTTACCTTAACGTTAATGGTTCCGTTAAGGGAACCTCAATGGTCGTTGGCGTTAAGGTGAAGTCGAGCAACCGGCCGACCATTGATAGTTAATTTTTAATGGTTAGCCTTCATTAAGGTGAAGTCGAGCAACCGGGCCCTGGACCGTTTTAATCGCACATTAGAGCCGAATAGGCACTCGAACGAGTAATAATAGACAGGACTGTCATAATTTTCATGAACTTCCAATGAAAAATGCGCCAAAAACATTAATTGCAAATGTTTTGACCTACATGAGCTTTGTATCACTGTCAAAAATTTGAAAATCATGTGCGAACCACAAAATCTAATTTAGCAAAGCAATATTTATATGTACGCACCAGATGTGTGCGTAGAAAAAATGTCAAAGTTGATTAGATGGGGACTGATCAAGCAAGCACACGTGGGGAAGGGGGATGGGATCTACCGTTATAATGGAAAAATGGAAAACTTTCTGGAAAAAGTGAGGCAAAATGAAGGCCAAAAAACGAATAAAAAATTCCTTTTGAAATGCTAAAAATTGACCAGTTTTTGTGATCATATTGACCCAAAAACGCTCAATTTTTGACGCCCCCTAGATCAGTCGTACTGTGCATCTATACTGAAGAGTATAGCAAGCTTTCTAGAAGAAATAAAATAATGTTAGTCTTAAATACCACATCGGCCAACTAATGTGCTTGTTTACATCAAAATACTAAAAGAGAAAAACGGGATGATCCTGAAAGTGACATTCATGCATTGAAAAAGAGGTTCGAGAGAAGTCTGCGTATGTTACATAGCATTAATTTATGATTTATAGCAATTTACATATGAGGGCACATACATATGTACGTTGGACCATAATTTAATTCTAGCGCATTATTAGAATTGCCACGAGGCCGTTAAAACTTTCCACATATTCCATGAAATATTTTAGCGAACGTGGATTACCACTGGAGGAAGCTGATCACGATAAATTTCCTTTAAAAAATTATGCGAGAACTTCATGCCCAATCGCTAGCAAAACGTAACGATACCCTCAATGAACGGACAATTGTAAATGACCATTCGTTTTTTGTAAACTACGAGTATGCCATCTTTAAGACTGCTTATTTTATAAACGTATAGTGAATTTGGTTGATCTATGCATTTTCGGCCATCCCGGATTGTAAACTACTGTGCTCTTCGCATTATTCGCACATTTTGAATTTATCAAATGTTCTACAAGCGCGCAATGTACGCATATGCTAAAACTTGTTTAAAATAAGTAACTTATTACTGGTCAAAGCGAGCCTTTTTATCATTAATAAAGCATTTTGAAGAACGTAGTGTACGAATTGGTCTGAAAATCGGTTGAATTTTCGATAATTTTCAGGGGAAATGCATGGTTTTGACGTTGTTTTTGACTCACGCGGTAAATAGTCTAATCACGAAACATTTTGATATCAGATCCAAGAAAAATTGTTTTTGCTTATGAGGAGTTCGTAGCCTTGATTAGTTTATACAAATTTTAGACGTTTGTTATATAATTTTGCAGGGGACAATGAGACGGTGAAAATTTTTGTGTAATATAAGGCATTCAAAGTCCGTTTTGGACCACATTTTCTACGGTGTAGTCCCAACACTGTCACCGTCCCAACATTGCCATCGTCCCAACACTGCCACCGCGAATCCCAACATTGCCACCCGAGTCCAAACATTGCCTTTGTCCCAAAACCCAAAAGTGTACCCTTAGCCCCAGCTTCACCGGTTGTCCTAAGGGGCGGAGGGGGCTTGGACTCCCTTGAAATTCAAACTCATCAGGAGACCTCCCAGAATTGTATTTTCGGCTTTTTCCTCGATGTTTGGCCGATAAGATCCTCTCCCAGAATTTTCCTAAATTTTTTTGTATAGCGATTGTGTTACATTTATGATGTATTGTTATGTCGAAGTTGTCTAGAACATTATTTTGCATCTAAAGTGCTTTTCAATACCTAAGTTCTAACTTCTTAATGGAGATAATACCGTCTCGGTAGTAATACCCTAAGGGGTTTAACCCCTCCCCACGACAACGTCTTTATGTGAATCGCTGTGTAAGTGTGCGAGGCAAAGTTAGGACTCGTGGTAGCAATGTTGGGATTTGCGGTGGCAATGTTGAGACGGTGGCAGTGTTAGGACATTAGCAGTGTTGGGACTTGCGGTGGCAGTTTTGGGACGGTGGCAATGTTGGGACATGACCATAGGTGAGCAGCACCGAAGTTCTGGGGGAGGGTGAAAAATGGTCTTAAAAGTGGTCATATGACGAAAAAACACCATTTTTCGACGTTTCTCATCGAGCACTATCCAATGGCATCAAAAAATCGCTAAAAAAGCAGTTTCAAAATTTGAATTCTGAGGGGGCTATTTCAACCTCTGGGGGTTGCATACCCCCAACTCCCCACGCCCACGTGTGGACATGACCTTTTTAACATATGTGTGCACTATATCGGCACAGAATGACAAAATATTTCAGTGCAAAGTCGACAACCAGCAGTCGAAGCAGTGTCAGGAAAATAAGGCAGAATGAATATAGAAAATATCATTCATCAAAATTGCGTAACATCGAAGCATTTTCGAAATTCTAGGTTTTCACGTGCGAGCATTTTAGCAAATTTAATAGCATCGGAACGAAAACGGTGTGCATCTCTCACATATGGAACTAAATATGTCCCCCTCCACAGTAACGAGACACATCTGGAAGGTGCGGTTTTTTCAAGATACATAGATAACAAAATTTGCTGCACGTCTTTTTTGTCATTTTTAATACTTAATGCACACTAGGTGTGTTTTAAAGATTACACCAGAAATCCAAATCTTGATCTATTGGCTACAGCGCGCCAATTTTTTAAAATTTTTGTATACAACCTGGAAATAACGAATCTGTATTCTAAATTTCTTTACACTCAATTGCTATGCGTGTCATTGTAAAATAAACATTTTTAAACACTTTGGCGTTGCATTCAATTACCTAACTCAATTTCAGTTTTTGTTCAGTCCAATCCATTATGTAATCTTGAGGATTAAAAGACTCTGTATATATTTTTAAATTTTTTAAACGCCATATTTGTTGATCTGAAGCCTCTTTAGTTCAGAGGCTTCAAAGCTAAAACAAATTTTCTCCTGTCAGCTAATCCGCTAAGCATGCGGAACATACTAAATATGTTCAAAATGTGCCCTGACCTCAGCGTTTTGCATCGCATTTTATTTCAATTCTATACGCTCAATATTGCATTAACACGGCAGATGTAAACTTCCCACTGTAAAACTATTTTCTGCCCACACTTTTTTGTGGATGGTAAATTTCTTAGATGATCTTCGTAAGGTCACAATAACAAATCTAATCTCTATATTCTATAACAGTAAAGAGAGGTGCCGTATGAATTATGCACATGTAAGCTAATGCCAATCTCTAAGTCTGTATTGCACATTCTTTGATCAGATTTTTTCATTTCAAAGATTTTTGGCTCATAATAAATAAACATTATTATTCGCAAGCATGCACTATTTTTGAACTTGACTGAAACGAGAAACACTTGTCAAAATGGTATAATCAGGTTAGATTTTTCGCTGCGAGATCCAGTTAACGTGGATTTTTGTTGATAGACAGGTACAGTCATGTACATATTTGTATATGTTGCTAAATTAAAAACTTGCGGCTTAATAAGTTCAGAATGTTGTATGAATGCAAGGAACCCATCCCAGATTTTTATTTTTCAGTTTCCAGTATGTTGAAACTAGCAAAGAAAAATGCTCCGATGAAACAAAAAAGACAAATATAGGTACTTGGAATTACGGATTATTAAGGTTGTAAAAGGAGGCAACCACACATGGGCGTGGGGGTTTTGGGGGTTATGCACCCCAGAATTCAAATTTTGAAATTTTTTTTGCTTTTTTAGCGATTTTTTGATGCCATTGGATAGTGCTCGATGAGAAACGTCGAGAAATGGTGTTTTTTCACCATACAACCACTTTAGGACCATTTTTTGGCCTTTGAAAATTTTTCACCCCCCAGAATTTCGGTGCTGCCCACCTATGGAGGCAACTAGGAAAAAGCTACCTATGTATATGCCTAAAGTCGCCAAATCTATTAAAAATCAGACTTTCTCTAAGCGATGCGAAAAATCGAAGTATATTCTGCAGCGTACAGATTGAAATAAACTATCGAAAAAAACGATTGAAAAAGCAGTAAGTTTGTATGCAGTAGCTATGGGAAAGTTGATGGAGTGAATTAGGAGCGACTGTCTAAGCCCAATGAATGAAATTGCAAACATCGACGAATTTAAGACAATTAAAGAAATGTGTTCAAAGCAGTAGGAAACTCATCAAGCTTACGTGAAGACAGAGCTACATTCAGAGGTAAAGTTGGGTTGCTCGCATTTCACAAAGGTTTGGGCATGAATTCTAAAGAATTTTTTTCGGAAGTGAGCCGACGGATTACAATAATTATATATCAAATCAATGTTATAATCGCGATCTGTCGGCTTATTATTGGACATACTTTTAAAATTTATGCGCAAACTTGTGTGAAACATACTATACTTTTCTATCAGTCGCGATACTAAGCAAGCCAGCGTAGCAGCTTGCAAGCAATTTACGAAAAACGTTACATTTTAGATTATGTTTATACACTCTGATGTGAAGCATTGAAAATTATTTGAAGGAAGTTACATTTTTTCAGAGGATGCGGAATAAACATATTTTGATTTTTAACGTCGCTTATAGAAAGTCTGATTTTAAATAGATTTTGCGACTTTATGCATATACAAGGGTAGCTTCTTCCCAGTTCCACATTGATTCAAGGCACTGCAAAGGGGTGTAGAGAGTATTCCTACACATGTATGTATGCACATGTAGTGAACAGTTTCGACATATTGCTATTTTCAAAAGATCGCAAATATAAAAGGTTTTACGGCTACAACATATACATATCTACCCACAAAGAAACAAGAACTTTATGAAGAAAAAACGAGTGCAAAATTGATCGGAAACGTCTTCAGAAGTCTAAGGCCGAACCGCGAGATAAATTCAGTATTACCATTTACTTCATGTTTTAGCGCTCAAGAAATTCCAACAATTCTAGGTTACATAATTGTCACCATCAAGTGGCTGAACCGCATCATATAAGAATTGACTACACTAGGTGTCACCAAGAAAAATAGCAAGAGGAAAAATTATGCGCAAAACGAGGAACCATCATTGCTGCTGAAAAGCTTGCAATTTTTGAGATTCCGAGTCGTGCTGTTTTTGCACCAGCTGTTTACATATAGAATGGTGCAGAACCTGTAATCTAGTTCACACAAACTTCGTACCCACCCATGAAAATCAATGTTCAGCACCATAAAGGCAGGCAGCTACAAATTTAATTTCCAAACGAGCTACTGTAATACAATCTTGCCTAGTAATTTTTTATTATGCGAAATATCATTGCGATATCACTTTGAAACATTTTTGTAGTCAATTGGTATCCATCGAAGCATCGTCCATTATGCCAGGTTTCGTGGAATATATTACTTTGGCTGGCTCTGTAGACATCATAGTACAGCTGGCATAAACTATTGTGCAACGGGTAAGCCGACATACGAGTTATAAATTCTTATAGTGCAAACCTATCATCGGTTTACACTAGACCAAGTGCACAGATTTACTTAATCCGAATAGTTTACTTCAGAGAGGTTTAAACGAACTATCGCAAGAGACTTTACATCGTCAGTCGCAAAAATAATCTTGCAGCGTTCGCTGATTGTTGCGAAGACGAGCCTCTTCTCGACTCATCACGAAGAGTTCGCGAGCGGCTTTGTAAACTGAATGTCGCTCGCCGTGGCTAATTTTCGTAAATTTCTCAGCCTACGGAATCAATGAAATGTGTGTAAAAGAAGGTCAAACCAAGTGTAAAGTAGCGAAACAGACCTCACAGATTTACATTTATGTAAATATGAGAAAAATAGTTTGGAAAAATGAGCTTGCTACGCGAGAGTTGTAAACCAAGAGAAACTTACAGTTTAAACCTACCAATACATTATGAAGAGAATTATAAAAAATTTTAAACTTAAAGAAAATAAAAAAGGTGGGATGTTGGTAAATTAAAACAAATTTAAAGGATATTTTCTTTAAGTTTAAAATCTTTTATTATTCTCTTCATAATGTAATGGTAGGTTGAAACTTTAAGTTTCTCTTGGTTTACAACTCTCGCTTAGCAAGCTCATTTTTCAAAACTATTTCATGGCAAACGGTCGTGTTTATGAAATAAATAATTTGGAATCGAAGTTTAACCCATACGATTTTCGGTTGTTTTTCAAAATATATAATGTTGAAAACTTGTCATTATTACTCGCAATCATACATACTTGGGCAGCAAGAAAATTCTGGGATTCTGGGTGGGGGGGGGTTGCAAGATTTTTCAAAGGTCAAAAAATTGCTTTAAAAATGGTGGTATGGCGAAAAAAGACCATTTTTCGACGTTTCTCGTCAAAAAAAAACACTTTGGCATCAAAAAATTGCGGAAAAAAACGAAAAAAATTTTAATAATTGAATTCTGGGGGAGGGTATTTTGGATTTATGGGGGGGGGGGGTGTATTTTGGTTTCTCGGGGGGGGGGGTGGGGTACAGAGCCCCAAACCCAACCTCCACGCCCAGATGTAGTCGTAATTCGCCGAGGTCTATTTTATTAATTAATTTAAAAATATAGAAGAGAATCGAAATTAAAGTGACTTATGTGCAAAAGGTAAGACATTAGGACCACACGTGAGTCGAAGGGAGGGGTTGACGTGGAGGAGCTTAAGACCCCTGCAGAATCCGGCAGACCCCCGGAAATCGATATCACCCCAGAATCGAATTTTGGCATGTTGTGGGATTTTTACTAGTTTTGCACCACCAGACCCCAGAAATTGGTCGAGGCCCATGTAAGATTAGTACCGTTGAACATGGTGAGGGAGGGGGGGGTAGACGCCTCCGCGTCGAAAACCCCCATAATTGATTTTTTAGCCCGTTTCACTAATTTTCTTCCATCTAGCGAAGCGGAATACATCAGCCCAAAAAACTCAATGATACTTATATGCACCTTTCTAAATTCATCTTTTAAGAAAAATAATTTAACAAAAATGTTTGCAAATATACAAATTCATAGATTTCGTTTATAAAATTTGAATAACGAATTTCGCTAAAACGTACTGTGATAAGATTTTTAAACCATAATAGCAAGATATGTGCATCTATTTTTCTTTATAAATTATGAAAATATGTGGTTCCCAAACCAAAGTGGTTTCCTTAAGCACCAATGGCGAATCCATGGTGTTCTGACGGGGGCGGAGCACACGTGGGCGTGGTGGAGGGGGTTGGGGGGGGCATGCCCCCGAAAAAATCAAAATACCACTCCCCCAAAAATCAATTTTTGAGATTTTTTCAATTTTTTCGCAATTATTTGATGCCAATGGATAGTGCTCGATGAGAAACGTTGAAAAATTGTGTTTTTTTCCGCCATACTACAATTTTGAGGCCATTTTTGATCTTTGACAAATCTTGCATCTCCCCCTAGAATTTTTTTGCTGCCCACGTATGGGGCGGAGCCTCAAATTTCCCTGAGAGTGTCAAAAATTTCCCAAAAAATTCGACTATTAGGTTTAAGGTAGCGGTTTTCTGCTTTCTTCAAATAAGCAGAATTATTTTTTACACGATACAATGATTTTTTTGAAAATATTCAGAATTTTCTTATAAAAAACTTACAAAAATAATGCAAAAAATCAACACAAAGCGTCAGAAGATACTCTAGAAATCATTGTTAGAACTAAAAATACTCTCCTGACGTAAAAGTAGTTTTTAAAGGACCATGTGAAGTCAGTAAATGTCGTTAATGAGTACTACTCCGGCGCCACACCTGGGCGTGGGGGAGGGGGAGGGTTTGGGGGTATGCACCCCCGAGAAAACCAAAATACCCCCCAGATATCAAAATACCCCCAGAATTATTTTTTCTTGTTTTTTCGCAGTTTTTTGAGGCCAATGGATAGTGCTCGATGAGAAACATTGAAAAATGGTGTTTTCTTCGCCATACAACCAAAATTTTTGAGGCCATTTTTTGACCCTTGAAAAATCTTGCACCCCCCCCCACCCAGAATTTCGGTGCTGCCCACGTACATACGTCCAGCCGCTAAGCGCCGAAAAAATTTGAAAAAATCTTGAAAAAATGGCAAAAATCATAAAAATACGCATCTTTCTCTTCATTGCGACCAAATATTGTTTAACGACGAGGGGCCGCCGATCCCCCTCGCCCCTTCTAAATTCGCCAGTGTTAACCGAGCCCTTAAAATGAGATTTTGTACAACCTCCGTAAGTTTTGGCTAAATTTCCATTTTAAGTCATTTTGAGAATTTTTTTGTCAAATCAAGCCAAAAATAAAAAAAATGAAATTTCTGAGGCTGTTAATTATTTAAGTCAGACTCGATGACGTAAATATGTTAAATTTAATTTCTTAATTGTTCTTGTCAAATTTCATAATTTGCTTAAAATTTAAATGAAACTTCTCATCTTAATCCATATTACACAACTTTTACAATTGGATATGAAATACCTTTTCTAGAGCCATTCGAGCGTCGTCTAATCGTTCCAAATGATAGGCTAGTTTTCCAAATTTCAAATATTGAAGTCCGATCGCCGGATGATTTTTCGGATAATAAAGTCTAATAAATGATAATTTATAGGAAAAATAAATAATAATAATTCACAAAAAAGACAGGATGACCACCACAACTGGGCGTGGGGGGTTTGGGGTGTAAGCACCCCCCAGAAACCAAAAAATACCACCCGAAATCAAAATACCCAGATTCAATTTTTGAAAATTTTTTTCGCAAATTTTTGATGCCAATGGATAGTGCTTGATGAGAAACGTCGAAAAATGGTGTTTTTATCACCCATACCACCATTTTTAAGGCCATTTTTTGACCTTCAAAAAAATCTTGCACCCTCCCAGAATTTTCTTGCTGCCCACGTATGGTGACCACACGTGGGCAAGAGGGGAGGAGGGTTAGGGGGTATGCAACCCCCAGAAGTTGGAACAACCCCTACGAAATCAAACCCCCCAGAATTCAATTTTTGAAATTTTTTGTGCTTTTTTAACGATTTTTTGATGCCATTGGATAGTGCTCGATGAGAAACGTCGAAAAATGGTGCTTTTTCGCCATACGACCACTTTTAATACCATTTTCTGACCTTTGAAAATGTTTTCACCACCCCCCCCAGAATTTCGGTGCTGCCCACCTATGAGGGTGATCCGAACAAAAGGCTTCATTGCCATCACAGGTGGGCAGCACCAAAGATCTAAGAGGTGCAAAATTTTTCAAAGGTCAAAAACTGCCTTAAAATGGTGGTATGGCGAAAAAACATCATTTTTCAACGTTCCTCATCAAGCACTATCTATTGGCATCGAAAAATTGCGAAAAAAATTTCAAAACCTGAATTCTGGGGGGTATTTGGTATTGCGGTTTCTGGATGATATTTCGATTTCTGGGGGGTGCATACCACACCCAGGTATGATTGCCATGTCATGTGTAGTAAATTTGGAAAATATGAATATGGAATTGTGGGATCTGTTGAACAAGGTAAATGGAAATTTTGTTGTGTAAACCTTGCAAATTTAAAATTACAATTCAAAAATCTAATCTTTAAATTTGAATTTGAAACTTAAACCTTTGGTTTACACGCTATGCTAATTTGGTTTAAATGTTAAAAACTAATCTGGTTTTAAGGCCGAAAACTAGTTCGATCCTGTTAATAATTTGTTCACGACTTTTATGATACTATATCTTGCGATTGTTTGCACAGAGTTGGGAAAATACCATCATCTGTTCGGTTTAAACAATGTACTGATAATTTTTCTACACGAGGATATTGTCAAAGAGGTACTAAAAATACACGATCTTCTTGGGGAGCGGGTTAAGGATTATGGGCCAAAAAAACAAACTTTCCCACCCTCCACTTCTTAGAATTTTCGATTTGAAAAAATCATGAAATAGGTGTTGTTTTCAGCGTTTTTAGCGATCTTTTGACCCAAAAGCTTTAAATTTCCCAAGTTTGATTCTTGAGTAAAATTAGCAGTAAATTCTTTCAAACTAAATTAAATTTAAATCATTTGACTATATTTTCCAATTTTTTATAATTTTACAAAAATTTTTAGAATCCCTGTCCTATATAGAAAAAGCATCGTCCGAAACACCTAAAAATAATGTTATTCAAGTACATTCCATCGTTTCCAAGGCCAAAAAAAGCAGTATAAACAAATTTTCGGTTTCGCGCTCCAAATCTAGATGATGTGTACATTTGGTACCATCAAATACAGTAATAATGATACAACATAGAAACTCAAGAGTTTAAATAATATACAAAATAGGATTTAGAAGAAAGAAAGAAATTTTGTGCCAAAATATTCCACGTGTATAGTTTTTATTATAGATTTATATATTATATATTATTTTATATTATATATTTTTATTATATATTATTAAATTTATATTATATATTATATTTTTTATTATATTATATTATATTTTATTATATATTTTTAATATGTTGGGCCGAAATCATGACGAATTACAGGCGTATAGTTTTTTCCGTCACGATCTACATCAGATCAATAGATTTTATAGATTTTCTGTCAAATTTTGTCGAATTTTCTTCATTTTTTTAATTTTGAATTTCGAATTCAAATTTCGATTTCAAACTCAAATCAAATTTTCCAATTTCACAACGATCAGCATACGACGATCCGATAAAAATTTTCCCTCAGCTAATCAGAGCGTTTGATATTTCGAATGACTTATTATTGATCAAATGACATAATTAACTAATTAATTAGCTAATTAATTAATTGATTAGCTAATTAATTAATGTTTACTCGTAAGCTTCCAACGTATTGGATATAAAATCGCAGGCGTCGTCGAACTTTTGCAGTTCTAACGCGCAATCGTACAATTTGTCGAACAATTTGACGAGGTAAACGTTAAGACGGTGTAAACGAGCCGCTCTACACCGTTGTAGAGCGGCGCGCCCTTTGTCGTACAAGGAATCGAAGCGGTTCGTTTTGTTGAGTTCGTCCAAGCTGTCCAGCGTCCACTTTACATCATGCATCGTTAATCGACTATCGTGCAACGAATTCGAATCATTTATCGATTTTCGGCATTTTTGGCACGTTGCCATGTCTGTTTAAGATACTCGCACGTGAATAGGTTTGGTCGTAAAATGAGAGAAAATCAAATTAGAAGAACGTATTATGATAGGACATATTCGCCGCAACCTGACGATTTTTCGCCCATAAGGCAAACATTTTATTAAAAAAATCGAAAATACTTTATGAATAAAAGTATAAAAAAAGCAGTATTATTCGGCTAAAGACTAAAGTTCCATTCTTCCATTTCGAGCCAACATTGCAATTTCAATTCGAGACGAAGAAATACGGACATCTTGCCGGAATTGGTAGTTTAGTGCATACTTTGGCACAGAGCCAAGTTTGCGAAAAGCGCGCTCGAAAAATAAATATAGGTACAGGCCAAAAACTTTTGTAACCCCCAAAATTTTCAATTCTTCAAGGAATTATAGAAAAAAACCCTGTTCAACGTGTTTATAGCGATCCTTTAGTCCAAAAATAGGATTTTTTGGTGCCTCGCGATTTAAAACATTTCGACTAGGTACCTATGTTGTTCTGTTTCAGTAAATTTTGGCCACGCTACAACGATAACTGATAAATCATGAATCATGTATCATCTGGAATTTGAGTCCGATTAAGTCCATTGCAATTTTTTCAAATTTAATTTTCAGTAATTACATGATTAATTTAGCTTGTTTTAATTATTGATTGTTTGTTTGTTTTTATTTAAATTATTTTTATAAAATTTTAAATCCACGGGCCCCTAAAATTTTTATTTTTCACTTAAATTTTCGATCAATCGCTGCTTTTTGACATTTTTTCAATTGAAGATACGTTGAGCTAGTCATAAAAATTTACAACCGAATCTAATTTTCGACGACGACCGAGCGATTGAGGAGGAGGAATATTTAAACCGCAATAATATAAGCCTTTTTAGCAATGAAAATACATTTAAAAGTAGAAAAATTAAAAATAAAAATAAAAACTGGAAGTAGAAAAATAAAATAGACGGCGGCTAAAAGTAAATTTGCACCAAAAAGAGCAGTCGGTTTAAATTTAAACTGCAGTTAGCGCAAACTGTTTTAGAAGTTTACACATTTGTCGAATTGAATCAGTTTACACGTAAATTTGTACCTCCTTCGGCTAACGTAATTACGACTCCGTCACATTGATTATCTGAGCAACTGATGCCCGTTTTGATTGCATCCTAACGAAGGGTATAGTCAGTGTAAAGTGAAACAAGGAAACAAGCAAAATAGAATAAAATAATAAATAAATACCATAAAATAATAAAATAAGGGCCGTCATTTTTTCTTACATACGTACATCTTTGATATTTTTCCTTTAATATAAACATAGTTTAATAATTTCTGCGAAATTGTACCTGCCGATTAGACTAATAAAATGTATTGTTTAAATCGAATGTTGGAGGATAAAATAATAACGATAAAAAGAAAAACCTAAAATGATGAAAATTATAATGACAAATATAGAAAGAAGTGAGTAGCTAATAATAATAATCGGGTAGCAAGATATAAGAGGGTAAAAATAAAAGTAGGAATGATAAAAGATGAAAAAATATATAACTTGCATAAGATATCACCTACGCATTCAGCTTATAATTTGATATTTTTCCAATTTTTAAAATATTTTCAAATGAAAATTGAGACTGACTATCATAACCTACGTTCCTTTTAATTGAACTTTACACTACGGTATTTATTCGTTCTTTTATTTTTATTTTTTATTTATTAATATTGTTTATTCACTTATTCATTTATCTACAGGGTGGCCCATAAACAAGACTACATTTCGATTCAACAGGTCATAACCACACCTGGGCGTGGGGGAAGGGTGTTCGGGGTATGCAACCCCCGAGAAAAAATACCCCCCCGAAAAATAAAATACCCCCTCCCAGAATTCAATTTTTTGAACATTTTTTCGTTTTTTTTCGCAATTTTTTGATGCCAATGGTTAGTGCCCGATGAGAAACGTCGAAAAATGTGTGTTTTTCGCCATACCACCATTCTTAAGGCCATTTTTTGACCTTTAAAAAATCTTGCACCCACCCCAGAATTTTCTTGCTGCCCGCGTATAGGTCAGCAACTCTTAATTAAACTGAACTTGATTAAGTATAATTCGTAGGATATGCATTGACATTTTCCTGAAAAATTGCGAAATTTTCATTAAAGTTTCGTTCCGTACACGTATTTAATATTTCATGGCATTTTAACGCTTAGGAAAAGTCAGGACAATAATCGAAAGCGTCAAAAACCTAAACCATTTTACCTACTTTTCTGACCATAACATTAACGGCTCAATTTTCACAGCAGCTTTTAAATTATCAAAAATTGCAAATAAACTTGAAAATTGAAAAAAGTAATAAAGATCCTGGGAAAGTCGGATTTTAGAAAAAAACATTGGAAAAAATAAGAAACTTTGTTGAATTATTAATTTTTAAAAAATCTAGAATATTTCAGATGGCTTTAAAAAACATAAACGTAGAACTAAAATGATAAAAGAGTAAAAACAACATATTTTATGTATCGAATAAGTAGTAAATTCAATAAGCAAAATGAAAAAATTAGTCGAAAATTGAAAAATCATAGTTGTGAAAATTGTGGAGAAGAGAAAACTTTTTCCAGAAAAATTCGGCGGATTCGGAACAAAAAATGCAAAAAATGAAAATGTTCCAAAACTAAAAATTCTCGAAATGATGCAACCACCCAAGATTGACTATTTAATTCCATTTTGAAGTTTACCTGCATTTTTGATGCTATTTTGGCAATGTAAAAATTGTGCACTTGTAAAAATTTGACCCTGCATGATCCCTCCATAAATAAATCTTAAATTAATAAACGTAATTATTAGTAAATTTAGATTATTAAAAGTAAAAATTTTCAGTACCAGGATCGTATTTTGGCATAATGCGCAATCGCATGTGAAATAATATTGCGATTCGAGCTGCGATCGACGCTCGGAAGTCGTTGCAAGTAAGTCAATATAATTAATAGTGAGCTAAAAATCGTTTAGTGTAAAGCATACTTGCACATAGGGGGTGAGGGGGGTATTACTACCCTAAAGGGTCAGCCAGACAGCCGGCGATTTTAAGCCGATGGAACGTTTTTTGCATCATTTTTGGGGTCAAAAGCAGTGAAAACGTCAAAATTTTATCGGCGCTTGCGCCAGAATCAACAGTTGTAAGTGCTTTTTGCTCAAAAAAGCGCCCAAAATTGATGAAATTGTTGCATTTTTAGTATTAAAAGTGATATAATGCGGTCCGAATGGACTAAAAATGTTTTTAAAATGCGATATTACCACGAAAAAAAGTTTTATAGGCTATTTTGACCACTTTGATCGTTAAAACAGCAAACAAATCGTGGAAGTTAAATTTAACTGTTTTGAATTTTTTAGATT
The DNA here is from genome assembly GCA_036768485.1 of Mermis nigrescens. Classification (NCBI taxonomy): domain Eukaryota; kingdom Metazoa; phylum Nematoda; class Enoplea; order Mermithida; family Mermithidae; genus Mermis; species Mermis nigrescens. Next base: position 1,456,043 of record JAVLUZ010000152.1, on the reverse strand, counting down.
TCACCCCCCTGCCGACCCTGACCTGCCCACCTATGTATGGTGTAAAGCAAAGAATAAATTGAACACTTTAAAGTTAAAAATAGATAAAGAAGGACAATTGTGGCGCGACTAGCCTAATTTTCATAAATTTAAGCGAACGAATTTGAGTACCAAGAGACTGACAGTATATGCATCGTTTACACTAATAATCTGGCAACAAAACAAATTTAAAAATTAGCGGACGAGCTATAATTAGTAAACCGGCTCGTTGCGAAATATAGGAAAACGACAATTTGAATACGCGCTGTAAAGTGTCGATGAATTCAGCCTAATGTGAAGTAATGTAAACTAGAGCTCGGTATTCCTGTTGCAAACTAAATATAGGCAAAGTGTGTTATAATGGAACATTTGTGTCTACAGTGCGGTTTCGTATTATGCGTTGAAGTCAGTACGACATAGGGTTCAAGTAATGCGTTACTTTACACACACGTTTATGTTTGATATGAATAAATGAGCCCTAATTATTCTTGCGAACAAACTAAATGCTGAATCAGAGTGTGAGTATGATATTGCTTGAATGACCTAATGTCATTCTCCTAAAACTTTGCGGTGTAAAGTGATGTAAAGTACATCATATTTTCCCATTGCGAAAACGCGAGGTGTAATAAAGCGCGCATATGGCCATAATGGCATAATGATTGTTCTTTTATGAATTATGCAGAATTTACTGATTTACGCGGAAGAGTGTAGTGTAAAGAGGTGTAAACTAAATGGAATGAAAATACGCCTTTCCCAGATACACAAACAGGCTCAGCGTGGTCGCAAAAAAAGTGGATAAATAAGGAATAATGAATAAAAAGATAAATGAAATAAAAAACAATAAAGAAAACCCACATTTGAGTTTAAAACCGATTCACACTTCAAATAGTCAAATGAACGATACTTTTTCTATCTTATGGGCCTATAATTTATTCTAAAATCTTGATGACTATTTGAACAATTCATCGAAAATTTTTAATACTTTTGCCCGATATATAAAAAACAGGTAGATTTTCAAGAAATAACAATTTGTCTTAATTTTTAAGAAAAATCAAAGACTGTTACGGGTCAAACTATATAACGATTTTTAAAATTTACTAACATTTCGGCGGTATCTTCAATAGTTTTATTTTTCTAAAATGACATTTGTACGAAATTTTGTAAGATTGTTTATAAACGAATAACTAATGCAAAAACTTTTGGAATCCTCCGAATATACGTAATAAAATGTAACGGAATTATCAAAAAATTGAAAGCAGATAAACAAAAGAGAAAAGATTAGAAAAAACGTAAAACACAAGAAAGTTAGGAAAAACGTTTCAAATATGAGACCAATTGGCGAAATTCTCACATTATCTATTGATCCTTCCACAAGGCCTTTGTCCGGATTCAACAAATTCAAAATTGCCTTAGGACCTTGAAAAACTAGAGCGCAATCAGGAATGCAGGAATGATTCAGCACCGATAATCTGCGAAATCACACTTTACACTGTTACGATTTACGCTTTACACATATTCCCGAATCGTAATATGTAAGACTTCATTATCACCTCCAAAAATTTTCCGTGCATAATTCGAAACTGAATCGTTCGTTACTGGTTATTCAAATTCGCGATTTACACTACACCCGGGGTTTACACTTTACACTCATACTTTAGTATATTTTTGCAATTTGTAGTACAATTTACCACCGATATTACATACAGACCCTAATTCAGAGTTCTGACTAGAAAATGTCAAAAAATGGTCTTTTCACACTCTAAAAACAAAATTTAATTTATATATGCAGGGTTGGCCCAAAAAAGGCTATATTCCGATTTTACAGATCATAACTTCGGCTCATATAAGCTTCAAAGCTTCAAACTGGCTGCATTCGATAGATAAAAGTCTCTTCTTTCCAAATGTGTAAAAATTTTGGTCAAGTCCCAGTGCTCGGGGCGCTAAGGCAATTTGTTTACACCCTACTTTAATACTGTTTAAACGCCGATAGCGTCATTGGTCCTGCCATCAATTTGCACCCTCTTTTGACGATATCCTGAAATTTTTGCACTCGGTAGGACGCGCATCTATTCCGGAGATTTAAAAATGTGCTTATTAATTTCTGTGACAGGATATATTGTAAAAAATGTCAAAAAAGGATACCAACATACACAGTAATGTAATACATTGCGGAAACCATAGGGTTTATACACTGAGGTGTAAACAAATCGCCGTATTGCAGGTACCGTTAAGAGCTGGCCAAAATTTTTAACGTTGATCAAATGAGGACACGTTCACCTATCTAACGCAGCTGGTCTTAAAATGTTATTTCAAGATCAGCCGATGTTATGACGTTTAAAAAAATGTAGCCTTTTTTATGGGACACCTTGAAGAATTTAATATACGCATTTAATAGGGAGTTAAAAATAAGCCATAACTGAAAGAATAAAAGAAAAACTATTAAATTATATAAAGACAAAAATAAAAACAGAGGCAAAAGCTCGTCACTTACTCAATGTACAAACCGGATCCAATCACTATATTCAATTCATCGTCAGTTATCGAAATGCAATTTATCAATATCTGACAATACAGTGGTCGCCATGAAAGATGACGCGCCATCACCCTCAAATTATAATGGATGGTGCGTCGCGAGCGCCTGCGTTACGTCCATCCATGCGCCATCATCTCTTTTTTCTCTATTCAGCGCCATTAACCTCCATCATCCCGTTAATCTGGCAATGCGGACGGCGCAATTTAGCTATTAATAGCAACAACAAGAAGGAAGCGCGCCAGCATTCACGTGCGCGCTTCCTTGTTGGCGCTATTAATAGCTAAATTGCGCCGTCCGCATCGCCAGATTAACGGGATGATGGAGGTTAATGGCGCTGAATAGAAAAAATAGATGATGGCGCATGATGGACGTAACGCGGCGCTCGCGACGCACCATCCATTATAATTCTGAGGGTGATGGCGTCATCTTTCATGGCGACCACTGTAACAACTGAGATCGTGTAAATTGATATATATATATATATATTATATATATATATATATATATATATATATATATATATATATATATATATTAAAGTGAAATCTTGCATTTCGAATCTGATTTACAGACTCTCAGCGTTTTGAACAGACATCCCGATGGATAAGAATATCAATATTGACATTGATAATAATACTAACAACTAAAAAATAAACATCCTGATTCATCGTAATTCAATAATTGGAAAAATTAATCATATTCGATTATTAATCATTAGTTAATTAATTAATTAATTAATAATATTCAGTAGTATTTTATAATTTATTAAACTCGCCAGTTATGCAGTCAACTAACGAAAATAATGAAAAGAGTATTCAAACCATACGTGGGCAGCAAGAAAATTCTGGGGGTCAGGATGGTCTAAATTACCAAAAATGATACTAAAATAGAATTCTGGGGGGTACAAACCCACCCCCACGCCCACGTTTGATTCAAACTCATATTGTCCTTTAAAGCCTGTGTTCCTTTTTGTTTTTAATAACGTCAATCAAAAGAATCCCGATGATGGATCAAACTTCTATTCGGCTAGAAAAAGAATACAATTAACAATTATGTATTTAATCATTGATGTACGCAAGAGGAACGAATGAATCATTGAATAAAAAAGCAAATAAATAAAAAAATTGAAAAAAAATTAAAAATTAAATCTAAAAAATGGATGAAATGAAAAAAGAAAGACAAAAGAAGATGAATAATAAAAATTTGAAAAAAAATTAGGAAAAAGAAAAAAGACAAATGAACAAATAAATGTAAGCATAAGTAAATTAATAAGTAAACAAGGTGAAGATCAATAAGCGAATGTGATCATGTATATACTAAATATAAAAAGAAGAACGTAATCAGCAGAAAATAAACAAAAATTAGACGACCGAGCGGAGGAATGGAAAAATAAAATAAAAATATTATAAATATTTCAGCGAATATGTAAATTTAAACAATAAATAAAAACATGCCGACACAAATACAACAAATATGTTGCGAAAACTAAATAAATAAAGTAAAAAAATAAACAATGAAATAAGTCATAGAAGGATAAAAAAGAAATAATAAACAAACGAATAAACGCATAAATAGTAAATCGAACGATAACGAGTATTTTCGTAAAATCTAATTTAATTTTTCAATTCAATATTACTTAATTTTATTTATTTTTCTCCGATTGAATTGTTCGATTTAGGCAGTCCAACACGTATTTCGCGCATGCAATAAAAAACTAGAAATTCGCGAAACAAAACAAGCATATTTATTGACAAAAAGACGAAAAATAAAAATTAAGAGAAAAAACAACAAATAGCAAAAAAAGTTCAAAAAAAAAAAATTATAAAAATCAAATTTTTCTTATTAATAATTACGTATGATAAAATAATCACCGGAGCAAACATTTGTTTTATTACAGAATCAAAAGAATTATGCAATTTTTTTGAAAATTCCATCAATATAAATATTATCTTAGTTTAATCGTCGAAAACAGCTGAAATACATAATATTGTTTGAATTTTCCCTTTTTTAGAATTTTAAACGATATAAAATACATATTTTAGAGCAAACAAAATACACCTATATAAAACATAGTAAGTGCATATACAGGTGTGCCGAAATATGCCCGAAAAAATGCAATTACAAAGAGTGGCGGATCCAGGATTTTCCTAAGGGGGGCGGTACCCCTATGGGGGGCGGAACCCTGACTTGGGCGGAAAAATTAGCTGTTTTAACCCAAAAATTGCTCAAAAAATCCTTAATTTTGCGCACTATTTTGGGCCAATGGGGGAGGACGGCCGCCCCCCTAAATCCGCCCCTGATTACAAAAGTTGTTTTGATTCCGTTTGTAATTTTTGAAGTTTCAAAAGTTTCGAAATTTTTCTGATAATAAAAAATCTGAATTTTAATTCGATTTAATTCACAATTTCAAATTACTCAACGACTTCATCATTTTATTAAATAATTGGGAATCATGGCCTAATTCTTAAGAATGGTAAATTAAGTGTCCTACTAAACTCATCATTTTTTGAATCTTATAAGAGCACGCTTTTATTACGTCGAATAAATCCCATCTGACCGAACGGGTATAAAAGCGAAGGAAATTCGGCAAAAAGCATAAAATTTAGATAGTTGAAGGAAAAAAGAAAAGTCAAAAATTAAGAAAGAGGAATTTCTACGAATTTCTTAAATTATCCGCAATCGAGAATTTACTTTGGCATAAATATCCATAATTTCAGCCGCCGTTAAATCGTCGCTGCAACTCATAAAATCTTTCAAAACGTGACACAACGCGGTAAAATGTTCTATTTTTAGAGGGTTGGTCGAAATCGAATCTTTGTCTAAATAAAAGATAAAATAAAATAAAATAAAATACAATAATATAATAAAATAAATAAAAATTAACATTTTCTTATTTAAATATAAAAAATAAAAATATTAAAGAAAAAGCCTATTTTATTGAATATATTTGTTTATTTTTTAAATTAAAAAAATGCCGATAAGCAACGAAGTCTTTTCAACGAAAACGCAATCGTAAACTGAAATGCGTAGATATTTAAAACGGAGATTTTTAGATTTCAATCCAAACTCAAAACTTAATGCGTAAAGTTGAAATTCACAGAAAATTAAAATAAAATCAGACGAGGCGAACATAACATATGGATCAATTATTTATGTACGTTATTAATTTATTAATTCCTCATTTTCGAAACGCTTAATTCACCTAAATTATCTAAATGTGAGCCTTATTTATTTTAAACGAAGATGTTCAACCTAGATTAATAAAAATACATGTGTATTAGAGATGTGCCAGGCCCCGGCCCCGGCGCCGAGGCCGGGGCCTGTAAAAACGATGAAAAATTAATGAAAATCGAACAAAATTAATCTTTTTTGCCGAATTACGCAACATAATATTTATTTATTCGCAAAAATAACCTAAATTTCGTTAAAATTAAGCTTAGGCTACTGTTGTGTTTCGCTTCAGGTAATCTAATAATCAAGATTTGAGTGAGCATTGAAACAATTCGATACATTCTTGAATAGCTTAGCTGAATTAACAATTTTTATTGCGAAAATAAGCACGTTTGACCGATAATTCTTAGAAATAAAGTTTAAAATGCAAGGGGCTTTCACCAGTGTCTGTAAAATTGTTTTATAAATCGATGTATGTACTTATGTACCTTAAAAAATGCTAGGGTACGGCAACTTATTTTATCATCCAGATAGAATTCGTTTGCTTTAATATATGCGATTTTTCACTAATTTCGGGCGCTGTGCGCCAAATAATAGAGCAAATGTCTTCATTTTTGTGTGGTTTTCAATTAATTTTTTAAATATTATTTTAATTTGATTATGCATGTTCCCTAATCTTGGTAAATGATTTTTCGTCGTACAAGCATTTTTCGCCCCTATGATTTTGTTGATATTCTAGAGATAAATTTTTCAAGCGTGTAGTTAATCTCTGGGTTACTTATTTCTCGTGCAATGTAATCGTAATCTTTTGTATTGTACTGTTTTGCTCGTCTATTTCTTTCATCGAATCAGCATAAATACTATAGAAAAGTCATATTCTGTTCAGCTTAGCTTATTGTTTTCTATGCCTAACAGCTATATTCACAATTATTTTTTAATTTTTCGTTTATTTCTCTTTTATCTGCTTATTTTTAAGTCTTTAATTCATTAAAGCAATATGTAATTGCTTACAATAGTAATACTAAGATGTTAGGTCAGTATAGAAATAATGTGGATGCTTGGTATAGCTTAGTAAGTATAGGGTATATGTTTTATACAGGCCCCGGCCCCGGCAAAAAGAGCAGGCCCCGGCACATCTCTAATGTGTATAACAGGCAACGCGGGGCAAACCCCTATCCAGGATTCGCATAAAGGGAGGAGGAGGAGGGGGAATGTCGGACCGTAGGTGGGCAGCAACAAAATTCAGGGGCTAAAGATTTTTAAAGGTCAAAAAATGTTCTCAAAAATGGTGTTACGGCTAAAAACACCATTTTTCAACGTTTATCATCAAGCGTTATCCATTGCCATCAAAAAATTGCGAAAAAAACAAAAAAATATTAAAGAATTGAATTATGGGGTAAGGGGTATTTTGGTTTCTGGGGGCTAATCGGCCTCATGGAAGGTGTAAACCCCACACCCTCACTGCCACGTGCGGGTCAGATGCCCTGCCCTATTTTTCGCGAAAAACCTGCGTTTTTAGGTAATTTTTTAGCGGTTTTTCGCCATTTTGCTGAATATTGAACGTCGTTCCTAATTTAAAGTGGCCGACTACCTGCTTAATTTTCAGCTGTTATATGGCTGTTAATAAACATTAAGTAGGCTAATAATTGATCACAATGTGCAAAAAGCTCATTTATCGACATCTTAAGATGCGAAAAATTCGGAAAAAGTAACGTTTCAAAGCAATAATCAATTGAATAGGATTAGAGCAAGTTTTGACCTAAGTCAGCACGATGATTAGATAATTAAATATGTAATTTATTAGTAGATTGAATTAATAATTGATTAATTTATAGGCTAATAAATTTTACAGCAAATCAAAGAATTAATTACGTGTCATCAACGATTCGAAAGTACGACATCGTTGACCTTGCGGTGACAAACTGGATTGCGCACTTTTCTGCCAAAAAACATGAATGAATCAACAGTCGTAAAAAAAGCGCGAAAGATTATTTATTATAATTTAATATAATTTAATTAGCACGCGTAATATGAGATAGGCTGGTTCACGACAAATGATAAACTCAGCATTTCACACGAGAGAGCAGCCACTAAAAAGCCTTTGCTACGGGTTCAAAGGTCATGTTGCCCATAAAATGATTTTGAATCAGACTCAGTAATAGATTGACCGGCCAAAAATTTTGATATGCTAGAAATACGGATGTACGAGTACGTAATGCGTGCTATGCTAAGCAACTAAAATCAGGCATCCTTAGCAAGCGCGAGCAGCAACCGAAATTTGGGGGTCTGACGGGACCAGAATCGTTAGAAAAACGCCAAAAATTCAATGGTAGGGCTCTGCAGGATTAAGATTCTGGGGGGGTCTAGATATTCAAATCCGTAAGGCTCCTTTGTGGTCTGGTCATGAGAGTTTAACAAAAATTTAAGAGGTGCTCCATCCATTAGCCGAAATTTTTGACGAAGACTTGTTTAAACATACTTCGGCTTTTTTAAAGGAAATTTGCTTACTTTTACAAATTAACTTGTAAAAAATTGCATTCGTTATAGAACATTGGACATTTTTCTAGTTTAGCTACAATTAGACTACACTATTTTGCCAAACATGTTCCCCCATTAGTCCACTTTATAAATTTGAGAGAAAAATTTAAAAACGACCGTCTGATTATGAAACAATCAGAAAATTCAATAAACCAGTGCCTGAGAGTCTTTGGAAAACATGGATAAGCAACTGTATTTACTAGGCGTTTTAATGTCTTCGTATCCTACTTCCGATATATGAAATAACTAATAAAATAGTAACAGCAACAGCTTGAAGCACTGAGCGTTCGAGTCAAATTTCCAATTCATTGATATTTTTAGGTCATTTGGTCATTTTAAATCGAAAACAGAAGGGTACCAACCAGTGTTTTGTTTTTTGTACAAGGTCCGTTTGTACATGTACAAAGATGGTCCCCAAAAGTCTTGGTACATTTTGTACATGCAAATTTTTGTGTACTATAATATGGTACAGTAGCGATTTTAGTGTGGTAAAACAGGGTTTTTCGACCTCAGGTCGTGTATTTTAGCTAATTTCTGCGTCTCTAAGGGTAAAAATCACTAAGAATCGCCTAAAAATGGCGCGAAGCGCCGAAAAATTTGATATTTTCCCTGTTAGAATGCAATTTCTGCAATTATAAAGATATATAGAACACCCAATAAATAATTTCGGCGCGCCGAAAATTTTCGCGAGTTTCAGACCTTTTTTGCAGTTTTTGTCTCCCCAAAAATCTTTGTACATGTACAGAGACGGTCCCGAAAAGTCTTTAGTACATCGGGAAAAATCTTTGCCGAATACAAAAAACATTGGTACCAACTCAGTACTCGACATAGTTTAGTAAAGTCCAGAGCCGAGGAAAGGATGATAATACCGGAACTTAAGACCAGTACATTTAGGGTTCGGGCCTTTTTTGCAAGTTAAATACTAAAGTGACCAAAATAGCCTACATTTTATAACAAATGCTTTGATAAATTAATAATGCGTTTTAGTGTTGCTTATCCCATTTTGACTCGTCCCGTCACTTTTGCCGACGAGAAGTACCAGACTTCATCGAAAAATTTGTTTTTCTAGACAAGTTCAACTACAGGCAAGCCATTTTTTGGGTATATACAATAGAAATGTATTAGCCTCCTGCGATGCGCCTGAAAACTGTTTTGACTTCTTCACTACTTCCGCCACCAAAAGTCATGTAAATAGTGTTCTATAGCTCAAAATCAACTGAAATTAACTTGGGTCTCAAATATTGAGGTGAGGGAGCAACGACTTCCTTATCACCCCATGGGAACGTTAAAAACTTACGCTTAACAAACGGTGAACTAGACTAAGTAAAGCACGCTTTAAACCGTTGTGTACCTATCCACTCCCTAAACACACAAGGTGATTTCATCAGCCGAAATCACTTAATTTGTTGAACTTTTCAATGAAATTGGCCAACGGTATTTATTTTGCATATTAGTAAAATGGCTTTTAAGCCCCACAAAATTTTGCTGACCTCCAAACCCACACGCAATCATTAGACTTCCAAAAAACCGTAGGAAAATGCTGCATCAAGCGTTTTTAATGATATTTTCGTCAAAAAATCTATATTTTCGACGCTTAATCAATTTAACAATATTTTAAAAATATTAAAATCCTATTATGTTTTAAGCCTTTATTATAAGCCGTCCCAAAAATGGGACGCAAGTTTAGGGATACACTGCTGTTTGCGTACGCTAAACAGATTGTTCATTTTGGTCTTTTCTGAAAGATCAGATCTACGGTCTACAACGCCAATATATTTTGAAAAGAAATAGACAGATATATTTAATGGGAGTATACTGTAATCAAAAAAAGTTACTTAAGGGGTGCGACTTAAGAGATCTCGCGCTCCTCTGATTTTATGCTTTCTATGTTTTAAATTACATTGATTTGCAGTCCTCAAAAAAGCTCTTTCAAATGATAATCATAAGTAGCGCGATAGCGCTACACCTTAAAATTTCTTTACACTCAATCGTTGTTGCACAAAAATGTAAAGTATACGCTTTTTTACTCCTTGCGTGTTTTCAGCTTATCTAACTCAATTTTGGTTTCTGTGTCAGTCCAGTTGGTTTTATAATGTAGAGGGTTACAATATCTCAAGGACCAATTTTTTCCTCTTTCAACGCAATATTTCTTGAACTGTGATCGTTTTAGTGTAAAGGGTTTGAGACGTAAAACGAAATTCCTTCAGCTACTCCGCTAGTTAGGCGGAACATGCTAATTATGCTTAAAATGTGCCCTGACCTTAGCGTTACAGATGCTAGTTTATTTTGTTTCAATACACCCAATATTGCATTATTAGCACAAGTGTAAAGTTTATACCGAGAAGCACTTTTCCGCCCAGAGCTTTGGGTATCAAACAATTTGCGAAGGGCCGATTTCAGTTTTAAAAATGTTGCCCCCGAGTTGTAGATTACGAATGTGACATTAAAATTTCTTTACACTCAATGGTTGTTGCACAAAAGTATAAAGTATACGGGTTTTTTACTCTTGGCGTATCCTAAAGCTTATTTATCTCGATTTTGGTTTCTGTGCAGTCCAATTGGTTTTATAATGTAGAAGGTTACAATATCTCAAAACGTAAAATTTTTTCCTTTTTTTAACGCAATATTTATCGATCTGTGATCTTTTTAGAAATTTCTTCAGCTACTCCGCTAAGTAGGCGGAATATGCTAATTATGCTTAAAATGTGCACTGACCATAGAGTTACAGATCCTAATTTATTTTGTTTCTATACACCCAATATTGCATTATTAGCACAAGTGTAAAGTTTACACTGAGAAGCACTTTTCCGCCCAGAGCATTGGGTATCAAACAATTTGCGGCAAGTCATCTTTTTATAAATTTGTTGCCCCTGAGTTACAACTTCAGGGGCAACAAATTTATAAGTTAAAATTTAAAATTTAAAATTTAAAATTTAAAATTTCTTTAGTTAAAATTTCTTTACACCTAATGTTTATTGCACAAAAGTGTAAAATATACGGGTTTTTTACTGTTAGAGTGTCCTGAAGCTTATCTAACTCAATTTTGGTTTATGTGCAGTCCAATTGGTTTTATAATGTAGAGGGCTACAATATCTCAGAAGGAAAATTTTTTTCTCTTTTAATGCAATATTTCTTGATCTGTGATCATTTTAGTGTAAAGAATACGAGACTGAAAAAGAAATTTCTCCACTTACTTGCACCCCCCAGAATTTCGGCGCTGCCCATTTATGGGTTTATGGCCTAAATATTGAAAAGAAGAAGGGAACTAGCAAAGAAAAATGCTCCGACAAATAAAAAAGAAGTATATTTGAATTTTCATTGTTAATGATGTAAAAGGAGGGGACTAGGGAAAATTTCCCTATATGCGCAGAAGCCATAGGAATGTGCTAAACAGTTAGACTTGCCCTAAACAACGTAGCCAAATCAAAGTATATTCTGCAGCCCAGTACAGCATTGCTGCAGATTTTCCGTAGTAATTTCGATTACAATGGCGAGTATTTCGATTACTTTATTTTGGAAGATTTAAAGAAATTTTCTGTAGTTTTTCATGAAGAAATTTTCAGGCTCTGCTGCACACTTATTCATAAAGTTTACACTATTATCTTTTACGCCGAGAGCATTGTGGAAGGTCAGGATTTCATTAAATAGATAATACATTGATTAATTAATAGTCATGGAAGTGTCTTCAATGCTCTTTTGCGAAACACGTGAGAACGATCTTGTGACTAACCTCATTTTTCGCAGGCCGCAGAATATACTTTGATTCTTTCGTTGTTTAGGTAAGTCTAAATGCTTCGCATATTCCTATGGCTCCTGCGCATATACGGAAATTTTCCCTAGTCCCCTCCTTTTACATCTTTAACAATGAAGAAATCCGAGTATATTTACCTTTTTCGTTCTATCGGAGCATTTTTCTCTGCTAGTTGATTCTTTCATTTAAGCTTCTTTGCACAAAAGCGCTTATCATGCAAAATAGCGTCCCAAATTTGGGACAGCCCACCAATGACTGCGGCACCTGTGTGCATTGGACAAATCAATATTGTACTTACATAACTGCCACTTAGAATGCAGATACCTACTTCATTTATTTACTAAATCTTATTCAATATGGCTTGCTAAAGCACATTAGTCATGTTCCATTAGAGCTTATCTTTCAAACAGGACTTTTATTTTTCTTTGTGTCTCAATGGGGTATATACTTTTGAGGGCTGTCCCAAAAAACGGATAGACATTTATTGAGGGCCATCCCGAAAAATAGGACATTTTTTCTCATTACCAGCTGCATCTAGAATCACAACAAAAATCAGTGACACTATTTGAATGATGGAAATCCGATTATTAATATGAATTTATATTAACTTCCATAGTCCAGGGACCCACAATAAAGGGTTAAAAACAAAGATTATCGCCAGAAACGTTAAGAATTGTGCCTTTCGTTTAAGTCCAAATAGGCAACCTTCCAGAATTCCTGCCAATGCTGTATTGAGGATGGTAATAATTCTATCTACTCATGAAACTGAAGGCTCTAGCATAAGATAAGTAACGGTACACATATAACAGAGGGGACGGGTGATCGATCCCCCATCCACAGTTGATCTTTTCCTCAATCCCAACCAAAGTCAGAAAAGTTTTGTGCCCTTTCCGTCTTTTAGCAAAAAAATGCTTTTGTTTGGCCATTTTTAGTTGCATTTTCTTGCCATTTTAGAGAGGTAATTTACCCCCCCCTAAAAACAGCCGGATACCCCCACCTAAGTTTCTAGCCATTACATGCGCGTTCAAAGTTATACTTTCTTATGCAATATGCGAGCTATGAGTCGAGCCGTATCAGCGGGCACTTTTGGTTGGACCTTCTTCAAATTTTGGCACTCTGCCGAATGATCCGACCAAGCGGACCCCTGTTTCATAGCAACAATAAAAAAGCTTGCAAGCGTAAATACTAGCAGTTTTTTCTTCTAAACATAGAGCCTTTAAAAGCGTAAACTACCGATGAAGACATTGCAAATCGGCTTTAATAGTCGAAACGATATTGTACAGTACAACGCGTCTCTAATTTACCTTCTAAAGTTTCGAATAATGTGAATTTCCGCTTAAAAACAACAAGACTCCATAATGAAACACATAACTAAAATCAATGATCGATTAATAATCAATGAAATCATAATTCTTACGGCTTAAATTGACAAAAATTTACAATATCATAAATATTTTGTTACCTAAATAATTGTTTAGAGGTGCTCAATTTTTGAGCCGGAATATCTTCGAAATTCAGCGGTACGACAAATAAATTGAAAGTTCTGATAACGACCAGACATGTAAAGCACGGGAATTATGGGGTAAGGTGAAATTTTTAGAGCTTTTTCGGGCTACCTCACAATTCGTCCCCTGAAATGCATTTCTCATCAAAACGATGAAATTTGTTCTTTCTATAATTAACTTAGCGTGTTTTCATTAAATAGGCGCCCGTATCATTCTTATTTAATTATTTTATTACCACTTATTGTATTTCTACTCGTACTCACACATGGGCATGGGGGTTCGGAGGGTATGTAGCCCTCAAGTTAAAGTAACTCCCCCCCGAAGAAATCAACATATCGCTTCCCAGAATTCAATTTTTGAAATTTTTTTTTGCTTTTTTAGCGATTTTTTGATGCCATTGGATAGTGCTCGAAAGAGAAACGTCGAAAAATGGTGTCTTTTCTCGCCATATACAACCACTTTTTAAGCACCATTTTTTGACCTTTGAAAAAGCTTTTCACTCCCTTCCTCCCCAGAATTTTGGTGCTGCCCACCTATGCTCGCACTCATGTTTTGATCGTAGCAGATATATATTGATGATAAGTGAGATGCAATCAGTTTAATAGCAATTTGAGTTGATCTTTTTGCATGAAGTATTTGGTGGCGATTAAGAATGATTTGAGCACAACTGATTTAAGGAAGCAGGTATCTTAACGCAAAAAGTAGCCAAGAAAATAGAACGAGCAAGAATGATTTCAAAATAGAACCTAAAATTGGAAATTGCGAGCAATGTCGCTTAAGTAAATAATTAATCTGCGTTACTTATCTATGCGACCTGACAAATTCGATTATCGGAATTGCTTATTATGCGCTAAATGATATTTAGCCTTTTTGTGGCATTAACAGATCCACGCTTGTGTCTCAGGCAATGTCTTGTAGACAAATCTGATTGGGGAATTCGCCAAAAAATATTTCTGAAAATGCCCAGTTAACCGAAATTTTTCGAGCTCATATGTGCTAAGCATAACATAGCATGAAGAAGGCAATCAAGATCGGCCGTCATTACCGCAACTTGAAAATGTTTTATCGCATGAAATTTCTAAAAAAAACTTTTGTGGGCATTGGCGGGTCCACGATAGATTTCCGTAAGGAGGTGATAATATTAATTATTGCTGCTCAGTCAAAAATGATGCCTAAAAAATCGTCTCTCATGCGCCGAAATAACGTTTTTGAACAGAATCGTTTCCTGACAAAGCTAATTTTTACCGGAAACCTCGCGCTATATATTCATTTTTGACTTTATTCTGAACAAATATTCGAATCTTTTAACATTTTTCGAAATTTTTTGGTGTTTCGCGTTTATTAAAGAGAGAACATCACCAGAATCGTCAAAAACGATGTTTTTGAGGGAACTTTGAAAATATTTTTCGGTATCACTTCTAAGGATTCTTTTGCTGGGTTTGTCTAAGTAAGAATATCTAGCATTTGCAAAAATGTTGTGTAAGTTCAAATAACTGGCTATGCAAACTGTTGCCTAAATTTACATCTTGATTGAATGAAAAAAACCAGAGTGACGCCGCTGAAGCCAATATTTTTTATCTGAAACGATTTGAATCTTCAAAATTTCGAGGAGTCCTGTCCTTAGCCTTTCTTAGTAAAATTGATGTGTCTTAAAAAGCTCAAATTCCACAGATAATAGACTTCAATGAGACGTCATCCGAAAGAAAGCGGAATCAAATAGTCTACCGAATAAAAATGATCCTTCGCAAAAAAAATACATAGCTCCTGTCTGAGGCAGGGAGTAAATTTTTTTCCACTGGACTATATAATTTTTTAATTCTAAATTTTTAATTTTAATTTCAAAATTTTTCCGAATTTAAAGCAATTTTCTAGTCTTTTCATCAAACAATAAAAAATGCTCGCTTTTCTTGAGAATAACAAAACGGTTGAAAAATTTAATAAGTTTTAGGGTCATTTTTTCTAGAAGAAGATGCATAAAAGCTAAAAAAGACTTAAAGTTACTATGTTTCCAGACAAAATTCAAAATTCAAGCCAGACCTCCTTCCTATGAGTATGTAAGAAAGAAGAAAGAAATATAATGATCGCCCCGATCTCGCCAGTCACGTGCGTAACCCAGGGTTTTATTTCGAGGGGGGGAGTTAGTTGTATTTCGGGGGGATTAAACTGATAGTAAATCAGGCAGGCGGTTTTCGTGAAGTGCGTAGCGCAATTAGCGTCAACAGTAGATAGCATATAATCAGGGCTATTTAAATGAGTCATAAATCATATTATTAAAAATTAGTGAATAAGTTATTCTGAATTAAATGCAAAAGAAAATCAAAGCATACGGTACCGAAGTACGAATAAATTAATCTAAGCACCCACTTGGCATTCGGAATTACAATAGTGAGCGAACCGGCAGCGAGAACAGCGCAGTAAGTCACTATTTCTAAATATTAAATTTGAAATAATATTTTTTAAATAATACCCGCCATTTAAGAATTTGATCATTTTGTTTAAAACTTAATTGGAAGACAAAAATCATCAGTATAAAGTTTAGATAAATTCTATCACAATCACTAAACCGTTTATCTACTAAGTAAAGGCAGAATAATGCACCTGAATATCTTTCAAGAAAACATGCAGAAAATTACAACTTATCAAAGTAATCCTGCCCAATAAGCCTACTATCTGTTACGAATGAATATCTCGGAAAGACCCTTTCTCATGTAATTTTCTCCAAAATCATCCTACTTGAGGAAGAGGGTTTGCACAGAAGAGTGCCGGCGGATATAAGCAAGTCAATCGAATCGATGTAAAGCGTTAATTTTTAATATAAACAAGAGACTGAAACTTCAATCCAGGTTTAGTTTAACTTATATAATTTAATCTAATTTATGCGGCTCACGACAATGATATAGCACAAAATGTTATAAACCGAGGTGTTTGAGACATTCAAACTTTTTATAGTTAACCTGACGATAGACCTAAATGAGAAATGATGTGCTTAAAATTTGTTTTTAAGAAAATAAGCACATTATAGTGATCTCTGCGAGTAGACAAGAGCATAAGTTAGAACAGCCGGTATGGAGGGAAAGCATAGGTGTACACAGGGGCGTAACCAGGATTTTATTTCGGGGGGGCCCAAAATTTTTTGGAGTCCTATATCTCGGGAACCATTAGGAGATCCGCGAAAATAATGGCATTTTTGAGCGTTTCTCGACAAGATCTATATTATAGTGAAGTAAAAAATTTAAAAAAATTCAAAAATTTTCTTGCTTTATTTCAAATTTGGATATAAAAAATCTATTCTTTAACCTATCGGTATGACTAATTTCTCATTATCAAATTAAAGCTTGACTACAAAACATTTCGAAATTCTTTTCTTTTGCATTTAAATTTGCAGTTTTGTTGAGAAAACTAATTCAGAACATAATAAATCGGCGCGAAGCGTCGAAAATTTTGACAAATTCGCTATTTTTAAGTAAAATCTGGGCTTCTAAGGTAAGAAAAAACATAGAACATAAGAAATTCGGCGCGAAGCGCGAAAATTTTTGACAAATTCGTTATTTTTAAGTAAAATCTGGGCTTTAAGGTTAGAAAAAAGATAGAACATGAAAATCCGGCGCGAAGCGCCGAAAATTTTGACGAATTCGTTATTTTAAGCAAAAAGGTACGAAAAAACATAGATCATAAGAAATCCGGCGCGAAGCGCGAAAATTTTGACAAATTTTTCTATTTTAGTCTTCTAAGGTAAGGAAAAACATAGAACATAAGAAATTCGGCGCGAAGCGCCGAAAATTTTTGACAAATTCGTTATTTTTATGTAAAATCTGGGCTTCTAAAGTAAGAAAAAACAGAACATGAGAAATCCGGCGCGAAGCGCGGAAAATTTTGAGTTTAGAAGCTAAAGAGTGTGCTGAAAACGCATTATGGCTGTCCACAATCCGTTTCCACTTCACTGGAAGAAAAAAGCAAAGGGTCCCCCCTTTGCTTTTAAAAATATTTTTCCATTTCGGGGGGGGGAACCCGGCTAGCGCCCCCCCTGGTTACGCCCCTGGGTGTACAGCATATCTGACCCAGGGGTCAGCCGGTCTGGGAGAATCAAGAATTTAGCTTTTTCTGGCCAAAATGACCTCAAAAACTGGTGCTAAAATATCTTTTAAACCATCATTTCAAATTTTATGGTCAATTTAAAGCAACTCTGAAAAAAATTTTCAATTATCATCCGTTCTTCACCTTCGTTTTGCCTCATTTTCCTGCGGAAATTTTCCATTTTTTATCATTCTGGAGGACTAGACCCCCAAAGCCCCCACGTACATGTTTGAGGATAAGTCGGGAAGCTGTTTTAAGCCCAAAATGGCCTTCAAAGAAAGATAAAATGCTAAAATAGTGGGAAAGCGATTTTAATTGACTCGTTAATTCATAATCTTCGTATGGCCTTATTTTCCTAGTTACATACCCATTTTCCATTCTGGAATCTAGCTGACCACAAACCCGGTATAATCGTAGCACGTGCACAGTTCCTGAATTTTGTGAACGGCATTAAGGGCACAGTCGTAGTACGTGCACAGTTGACCCCTATAGTTAAGAACAACATTGTTTGACCCGGTTTACTGTTTATAGTCATTGAACATTCGTGTTGGCAGGCTACAATTTCATTCACCAGACTGTGAATCATGATCAAAATTTCATTGATCCAGTTAGTTGGGCTCATACACAAAGAATAGAGAGTCATTGGGGTCACGTTAAAAGCGAAATTGTGAGAAAAATGCGTGGCACTTCGCTGACTTTGCTTCCAGGACATTTGGCAGAGTATTGGTGGCGTAAGATGCATAAACAATCACCGTTTAATGATATTCTGCGTGAAATAACTAGCTAATTAGTTTCCCTTAGCATAAGCGGTCATGTTTTATTTTGTTTAATTACATGAATGTACATGTTCAATGACAATAATTAGTAAACCGGGTCAAACAATGCTGTTTCCAACTATATGCGTTAACTGTGCACGTACTACGACTGTGCACCTGATGCTGTTCACAAAATTCAGGAACTGTGCACGTGCTACGATTATACCCACAAACCCACCCTCTGCTTGTGTGGACAAGGGCGAACCGCAAATTTATAGTACTTTTATTTCTATTTTTATCTTTTTATTTTTTGTTCTGATTTTGTAGTGTTTCATAAACACACTTATTTCACGGACTACACAATAATATAAGTGCTTTATTATGTTAATCTTAAATTTAAAAGGTCGCCAAACTACAATTATAGCATGCTGATTCGTTGCAAATAATTACAAACGTATGTACCTACTATTGATGGACTTAGCTTTTTAAGATGATCCTATTACTAGACTTGCACAGCATAGGAATTCTAGAGGATGAGTCAAAAAACGCCATTTATTGGCGTTTCTGGCGATGCGCTAGAACGTAAAAATATAATGAGATTTCCAAAAAAATCGAATAAGTTGAGCATGCAATTATCTGTAAATGCTCAAAATAGTAACCTTCCCACGATTTTCTTAGCAATTCGCTCTCGTGGGGAGGAAGGTGGTGAAAAATTTAAAGAGGGGTTGAAACTCCTAAGCTAATGTATGCCTGTTACTTACTTTCGCAAGCAATAATGACAATACTTGCGTTTGTAACAATCTGAAACAACATAAGCAAAAGGTTCTTCCTCAAATCGATTCATCTTTCTCGCATGATATTGATAAAAATTAGTCAGCACTATGATTTAATAACGCGTATCTATAATTAAACACGAAAATAATCATAATTACTCATAAATAATAGGTGATGCGATGCGACGGAATATAAAACTTCACTGTCGTCATTATATAAAAAACCTTCATATTTTTCAAGGAAGAAGAGTCGTTGTTATTCGTATTCGATACAAAATCTGCGCAATTTATTCAGATATACTTTTAACATTTTATGATTACGCCACTCTTGATGAAAACACGCGTCAGCTCGGCGACCGAATTCTTGGGGGTCTGGACAAGGCAAAAGTCCGGAAAATCGCAAAAAAATACCAAATATTCAATTCTGGGGTATACCGTAAACGACGTGGGTATTTTTAAATCTAGGAGTCTCTGAATCCTAGGCGCGTTGGATCGCAATGGACTACGAAACCAACACCGTCAGCAATTAAAAATTTCGTTGAAAACTTTCCTAATTCTTTTGGACCGCCAGAATTTCGGCCCTCCTATGCACGAACATGGAGGTGAAAGCGCGTTAAGATTCATTTTTTCCAAGCGTTGACACCACACCTGGGCGTGGAGAGGGGGTTTGAGGGATATGCATCCCCGCGAGAAACCAGAATACCCCCAAAAACTCAGAATTCAATTTTTAAAATTTTCTTCGTTTTTTCGCAAGTTTTTGATGCCAATGGGTACTGCTCGATGAGAAACGTCGAAAAATGGTGTTTTTTCGCCATACCACCATTTTTAAGGCAATTTTTTGACCTTGGAAAAATCTTGCACCCCCAGAATTTTCTTGCTGCCCACGTATGGTTGACACTAAGCGAGGGAATCGATCACAATCTTCCACTAAATGCTTCCAAAAATTTTTTAAACTCTTTCCGCTTACCGCGATTTTTTTAGCCCATGAATAACTGAGAAAGTTGAAAAACAATCGCTTTTTGCCCCGAACTCTACGGTCTCTGAAAACTTCTAGCCTATAGCCTGTTTTACAAAAATTCCAATAATTTTTATCGGCAGTAAGCCGACGGATTATGGTAATTATATATCAGTTCAATGCTATAATGGCAATATGTCAGCTTATTGTCGGAGGTAGTTTTCAAAACTTATGCCCAAACTTAAGTGAAACGGACTGTTATAATTTCGGCGTCATACCAATTCCGATAGATTTGATAAAATACAACGAGTAAGATACTGTTTTAATTATTCCAAAGTCGACATCGTCCTAAAATTTTTATTAGAAATGCAATACACTTACAAAAAATATAATAATTGAAAACACGACTACAATTCAAAACAAAAACAAATATTGTCATTCGGCATCTTTTGGAACTATTACGACGACCGCGCAAAATCTGGCTTACGGAGACCAGTTTCCTGAAAAAAATGCGTAATATTTATCTTAAAATGCATAGTGTAAACAGACAAAATTAAAAGCCAAAAAGCATAAATAAATTTAAGCGAATCGTGACTTACAGACCGCGTCCATTATTCTAGAATTTTTCACTTAAATAAATTAATCCTCGTGAATTAGACAACTAAGGGCGCTTAGCTAGAAGCTAGAAGGTCGGTCATTCTACCTCGTTTCCATATAAAAAGTGGTCATTTTTCAATTCCGTAGTGGAAATTTGATGAAATTAGATTAAATATTGCTATTGTTAAACGTCACAGTTTACAACGTACTAACGGCATCTAAAAATTGTAAACGATTCAAGGGGTTTCAAACAAAGCAGTTTTTTGTAACTCAATCAGCATCCTACATTAAAAAAGTAAGTTTAAAAAAAGTAAGTTTAAAGTAACTTTAAAGTAAAGTAAAGTTTTTTTTAAATTTTTTTAAAGCAGTAAGTTTAAAGTAAGTTTAAAGTAAAGTAAAGTAAGTTGTTTTTTTCAATTTTTTCTAAAGCAGTAAGTTTACACCGTAAGTTGATCAATTTTGCCAGATTAGTACAATAAGCTTATAGCTATCTCCTTGTAAACTTTGGTTACTGTAGCTTATATGGATCGGCTAAAAAACGCTGGGGGTAAATTGTATACTAGATCCCATAATTCTGCAACTAAATGCATTGCAGAGTATTACAGTGTACCATTAATTAGTTTAAATTGTTTTTGTAAACATTTAAATTTTTTTTCGGAAAAATCTCGAGTGAATGAATTGAAATTTAAAAGAAGGCAAAAATTAAAGAAAATTTAAAAAATGAAAATTTTTACAATTTAAAAAAATATTTTTAAAAGTTCTCTCAAAGCGTCTACATTTTTCCGACATACCTATCGAATATTATGTTAGAACAGTGTAAACAAAAAATGAATCGGGGAATATAGAGGAAGAATAGAAACCGCGTAGGTCCTAGCAAGCAAAAATCTAATCTACGTTAAACCCTTATGGCATTGTTTCATACCGAATATAAGTCTCATGAAAGGAAAAAGCGAGAATTGATTTAGGATCATTTAAACCAATTAATAATGAGATAATAGAAAAACGGAAGTAATATTTACAAAAAAAATCAAGTTAGTATAATAATTGAAAAGTTCAACCCCTATAATTAAATTCCCTAAATTATATGTTAAGTATAGGACAACTAAAATTATAAAACTGAATTAAAATTTTAACTATACATATTAATAAATTGAATAAACACAAGATCGAATTTTGATTAAGTAAATAATTTTGATTGAATCATAATCCCAATCCCCTCCATACAGGGACGGATTTAGGGGAGGGGGGCGGCCGCCCCCTTCATTGGCCCAAAATAGTGCTCTAAATAATGGATTTTTGAGCGATTTTCGGGTTAAAACGACTAATTTTTCCGCCCAAGTCAGGGTTCCGCCCCCCCCTTAGGGGTACCGACCCCCTCAAGAAAATCTTGGATCCGCCACTGCCTCCATACACTGAGATTTTTTGATTCTCTCGAAATTGTTGGCAAAAAACTTGCGTTTTCGGTTTTTTTTGGCAACTTCTATCCAAAAAACAGTCGGACCCCTAGAAATGGCCGACTGATCCCTCCCAAAATTTTGAATCATGACCACACCTGGGCGTGGGGGGTTTGGGGGGTATGCACCCCCCCAGAAACCAAAATACCCCCCCAGAAATCAGAATACCGCCCCCCAGAATTCAATTTTCGGAAATTTTTTTCGTTTTTTTCGCAATTTTTTGTGGCCAATGGATAGTGCTTGATGAGACACGTCGAAAAATGGTGTTTTTATCGCCATACCACCATTTTTAAGGCCATTTTTTGACCTTCAAAAAATCTTGCACCCCCCCCAGAATTTTCTTGCTGCCTACGTATGGTCATGACATGTATGTTCAGAATAGATGTTTTTTGAATCAAAGCCGAAATTGCACGATTTGAAAAATTTTTGCATGATTTTTCAATTTTCCCCATATTTTATTGTAGTTATTTAAGAATTAAGTTAAATCAGTTATTTTGACCTTCCTTTAGCAAATAATACGATTTTTCGCATAACCAATTATGCCTAGCAAGAATGAAATTAAAAGCAAGAAAAAATGATCAAATAAATACAGAGAAATAAAACAAAATACATAATAATAACAGTGCATTTCTCAGAATAAAGAATTTCAAATAAATTTTGTAATTATATTATATACGCATTAGTGTAAGTTTATCGACTAGTTCGACGAGATAGAAATTGATGCAATGTAAACAAACCGCTTTTACACTGCTTATCGCAAAACCCTTGAGTTAGCATCGCATGTACATACACCAATATTTACACCATTTATTCCATTTTACACCTTTATAATTTACTTCACACTTACTTTACACTTCGCACCGGTTTTTACTTTACACAACTTTTTACTTCAGAACTATGAAGTGTTTTTTACACCACAACTCTTCACACACTTTACCCTTTGCGGCCGTGCGCACATCATAGTACTCGAATCGTAACGACTCGTTTTATGAAATTCGTCCGTCTTGTCGTAAAATCACTTTAAACCGTCGTCGTCAGTAAATTCTCACCCGAAGAATTAGAATCGTTGATCGATTTTTTGCCATTTTTGGCACAAAGCCAAACCTGCGTGACGTGCGAAAACAAAACAAATAAAAATACGTCACAGAAGCCAAAAAGCGTCAAAAATATTTTCACGATTGAAATATTTTAAACAAATCGAATTTTAACTAATTTAATCGAAATTAATCGATTCTGATGAATTGGCCGACTTTTCAAAAAATTACTGAGATATCTCTCCGAGAATTACGAATTTTTATTCGGAATTAGTAAAAAAATGTATATACTTTCAGAGCATCTCAACAGGAAGCTGCGAAAAAATCAAAGAGACGCGAAATTCAATTTATTACTTAAATATCGGTTATAACTACTTCAAATTTTATTGGGATTTCCCCCTGAAAGGCTTCATTACTTAAAAAATGTCGAAAAAAGCCAAAGAAGTTAACGAAAATTTGGAGGGTTACACTGAAGTAGGGCACAGACGGCTTCTGGTCTTTTTTCATTCATGCAGTTGCAGTAAGTTTTCGTAGATGTTTACTTTAACCATTTTTTTGTGTGATAAAAATTAGGCAGTAGCAGCTGTGCTTTTACAAGTATATTACTTTTGCATAAGAGCCCTTCCTAGTGATCAGCTTTTCTATCTAAGCCCCACTTAAATATATTTAAAATTATAGATAATTCGTCGGATAAAGATTAAATGCATAATCACAAGGCCATGTAACGGTCATACGCGGCTATAGGGTGAGGGAGGGGATAATCAGACATGTGACGGTTTAAAAATGTTAGGATGGGTGGGTCCCATGTTTGGTCGAAAATGGCAAAAAATTGCCAAAAAACGCAAGTTTCAGCCAAAAATGGGGGCTTAAAAATTCTCTGACTTTGGGGCGTGAGAATGGAAGGCAACCAACTGCGGATGGGGGATTGTAAAGACAATTCAGGATTATTTTTATAGAAATCCGCGAAAGATGCAAAAAATTAAAATTAGACTTTCAGCTAAAATTTCATTAATTCTAAATTTCATTGTAAGGAAAGAAGTCGTCCTCAAAAAAATGGCAACGCCATTCCAAACTTCAGAATTATCCGTTTATCGTGGGCCAAACGAAGCGAGCACAGACCAAGGCTAAACTTTATGCAAATTTATCTGACTACGATAACCAAAGCATTTTGCAAGAAAACTAAAGTTCGGCATTATAATTTATTCTACTTTAGAACACGCTCTTCCATTAACGCTACAAGTATTATTGTGACTATCACCATGAAATTTAGAAAGCCTACGAATGGCTGATTAGTTTGTCAACAAATTGAAACGCAAAACAGCTCAGAATAATAGAAAGTTCATAAAGTGGCAATCAAGGTCGAATATTTTATTGAAACACTGCATTCACATCAAACAGAGAAGTAGGGAAGTCTGCAGGGGATAAAATCTGAAAGACCCCAAATCGACAGACCCTAGCAATTGAATTTTTGTTACTATTTTTGGCGATTTGGCCCTATCGAACCCCACCGAATTTTGTTACTGTCCATGCATGGTCTAGATGTGCCTCCAGAAACAGAAATGAAATTTTAATTTTTAATTTTCTCTTTATCGCGATTTTTGATGCCGATGGATAGACAGATCTCAATGAGAAATGACGGAAAGTTGTTCTTTGCCCATCCAATCAATTTTTGGCACCTTTTCAAACTTTAAAATGTTTTGAACGTTAAGACCCACTGAATTTAGGCACTGCTCTGTACGTATATGGTAACTATAACTAGCTGGATCGTTCTAATCTATTTAATTGTGATTAATAATTATTTGGCCGTAAGATCGGCATGCAATAAAAATTCATCATTCGAAGCATTTAAAATAGGAAAAAGGAACAATTTATCAGTTGGTTGAGCTTTTATGCGATCTACGCACATATCATCAAATCAAAATCTAAAATTATTTAAATTAATTACTTCATTGACTATGTACTCGCACATACAGCGGCAATGCAACTAATATATTGAACTAACATTGATTTCGTTTATAAGTTTAATTTTGCTCCCTTGAGGCACACATTCCCGTAGGGGGTGAGGGGGGGTTTTACCCCCACCTCAGGGTCCGAGACTTGAATCGCTGTCGGACGATTTGGGGCTATCAAAAATTTTCTGCATGATTTTTGGGTTTAAAAGCAGCGAAGATATTATTATTTTTCGGCGCTTCGCGCCGACTAATACATTCCTATTTTGTTTACCCATAAAATACCTAGAATGAACTTAAAGTGATCTAAAAAGTCAAAATTTTCGATGAATTTTTATATTTTTTACTCACAAGAGTGACGACACTAGTCAGAATGGGACAAAATGTAGTTTAAAATGCAGTTTTTCACATTAAAACATACTATATAGGAAATTTTAGCCATTTTTCATATTCGACCTGCAAAAAAAGGAAGACTCTAAATTTATTGGTCCTAAATTTTGGGATTCCACCCCCTCTGAATTTTCGACCTTGGGAAACTATGCTTGGAGTAAACCAGGGGGCGGGGGCCAGTGAAGCGGGAAACGGATTGGGGACAGCCATAATGCGTTTTTAGCACACATTTCAGCTTCTAAAGTCAAAATTTTCCGGCGCCTCATGTTCTGTTTTTTCTTACCTTAGAAGCCCAGCTTTTACTAAAAAATAACGGATTTGTCAATAATTTTCGGCGCTTCACGCCGAATTTCTTATGTTCTATGTTTTTTCTTACCTTAGAAGACTAGATTTTACTTAAAAATAGCGAATTTGTCAAAATTTTCGGCGTTTCGCGCTGGATTTCTTATGTTCTATCTTTTTTCTTACCTTAGACGCCCAGATTTTACTTAAAAATAGCGTATTTATCAAAAATTTTCGGCGCTTCGCGCCGATTTATTATGTTCTGAATTAGTTTTCTTAACAAAACTGCAAAATTAAATGCAAAGAAAAAGAATTTCGAAATGTTTTGGAGTCAAGCTTTAATTTGATATTGAGAAATTAGTCATACCGATAGGTCAAAAGATAGATTTTTTATATCCAAATTTGAAATAAAGCAAGAAAATAATTTTTTTTTAATTTTTTTATTTCACCATAATATAGGTCTTGTCGAGAAACGCTCAAAAATTCCATTATTTTCGCGTATCTCCTAATGATTCCCGAGATATAGGACTTCAAAAATTTTGGCCCCCCCCTAAATAAAATCCTGGTTGCCCCTAGCTTGGAAAATATATATATATATTTCCTAACAAGCGCGGGTATAGAGGGGGCGGGGCAGGCAAGGGGGCGCCCGTCCACCGTCGTCAAAAAAAATTCGGGTGCAACAAAAGAATGACTTGTACTTTTTAAGATTGAAGTCATTTTTTATAACGATTCTTCAATTTTTTCCGGCGCTTCGCGCCGGGTAGTGCTCCTTAATGACATTTACTGACTTTACTGGCATTCAAAAACTTGTCAAATGAGTTGTTTACGGGAAGAACAAAAGATTTTTTCTTCTTAAATTGATTTCTCTAGTATTATTTCGCTTCTTTGCGCCGATTTTTTTCAATTAATCTTGTGAATTTCGCGCAAAAGTTCTGAAAAATGATTCTGTCTAAGGCGGCAAAAGTCGATAGTTTAAGGATAATGATCGGATTTTTCGGACAATTTCGGACATTATCAGACAAGTCTGGTACCCTCCTGTCAGAAAATCCCGGATCTGCGATCGTTTTATAATACGATTGTACAGAAATATAGCCCGCTGAGCGCTTTTTTACTCAATGAAAGATCAAATAAACGTTATACCATAATTATTGCGTTCCAGCCCGAGATTATATGCGCGTAAAATTTCGTTATAGTCTATTGGCATAATAATATTATTATTAATCTTAAAAAACTGAATGCGTATGAATTAAATAAGTGGTAAAATAAGCTAAAACAACCGCTACAACGAACGTACGGTCGTCATACGGTTGCAAACTACTAGAGCTAAGTGATAAAAACTGAAAATAAATAATCAAACGACGGCAAGAAATAAAACAAAGCGATTAAATGCCCAGAGAACAAACAAGCTCCTAAAATTCTGATCGTTCGCATATCAATGTAAATTATTTAAGAGTTAAACAGAGGGAGAAGTCGGCCATTTAAAGAGCCGGAACGGCATAAATGACTTTCCTTTTTTGGTCCAAAAAGGCCCAAAGCATCTAGAAATGGCTTAAAAACGCAAGTTTCTGCAAAAAATTAAAATAATGTGAAAAATCTCAACCGTAAGAGGATGGCGGCAGGTAGACCTAAATACAAGCAGCGGCTCGAAAATTCGCGGAGTGTGAGGTCCTCGGCCATTTTTAGGGAGAGTGACGAAGAAATTTTAATTACCCCCAATTTTTAGCCAAAATTATGGCCAAAAAACGCGAGTTTGTTAAAGATCGGACGGGAAAGAAGCTAGCAATTAGCTGGCTTAGGAGGAATGGAAGACGACCTACTTTTGGTGGAGAAATCCTACATCCCCCGGTTGCATGTGTTCTGATGTTGCATAACTATTACTGAACGATTGCAAGGCATACGAGCAGACGTGTTAAGCATTGGAATTTGGTGGGGGATTTTAAAGTACCCCTTTTGGGGCTCAAAAATGGCGACCACGCGTCAAAAAACAGCTTTTTTGCCGGGTGCTCTATCTTTCTAGAGTGAAAAAATCATAAAAAATTTCGGAAAAATTAAAAAAATCGAGCAAATTTGACAAAATGTAGTCAAGGCATGAGTATATTGGCGCCACGCGCCAAAAATTGACGCTTTTGAGCGATCAATTAGCTAAAAACGCTTAGAAAAACACCTTTCCTACGAATTTTTAGGAAATTTGTGGAAACATTCAAAATCGCGAATTCTGGGGGGGGGTGAAAAACATTCTGTGTGAGGGGGTGAAACCCTTAGGATCATGTGAGTATACGAGATCGAAAAGTACACAGATTGCAGACAGTGGCGTAGCTAGGATTTTCCTAAAAAGGGGCGTTACCCCTAAGGGGGGGCGGAACCCCGACTTGGGCGGAAAAATTAGCCGTTTTAACCCCGAAAATCCGTAAAAATCGCTCAAAAATGCTTAATTTTGTACACTATTTAGGGTCAATAGTGGTGCAGCCGCCCCCCCCCGCCCCTCCCCTAAATCCGCCCCTGATTGCAGAGGTTATCGATATATTTATAGCGCTTTAATACCAGAATAGCTAGTAATTGATTTTTCTATATTTATTAAAAATAACTATTATGACATTAATAATTAATGATGTCATGGACTATTTTTCAATTATGTCTTTGACAACTTTGCTAATTTATTTCTAATTTTTCCTGTCATTTTTTAAATCCTAATCAAAAACTCATAAATTATAGGAAACGACTAATAACTTCCGCACACATTTCCTGAATTCTCCAAACCGTGCCAGCATAATCTTCAACAATAAATTTAGTAAGTCGATTACAATCTAATCATAAAAACGCATGATTTAAGATTAAATGTTTTAAGCTTCATATAAACGCTTGAAAATTAAACGAAAACGATCTCAATATATTAAAATTAAGTACAATAGAATGTAACATATTATTCGGAATATAAATTTCTGAACATTTACTGAAATTTAATGATTTTAAATCATTTCACACAATTAAATGTAATTTCTCGAGTATTCTGAATTTTACAGAATTTTCATTAAAATTTGACTGAAATCAGCTACCTATCTTGTTCGAGAGATTGAACGATTTTCACCTCATCTCAGTCCATCATCGTTTGTCCTGTAGCAGACGAATTAGGCTTACTCTATGTTTTTAAGTACGGTCGACACGTAATTTTTCGGATAATAAGATCTAGCGAAAATGAATTTTATAATAATTAATATGAATGAAAATGATATAAATTATATACATAAGACGTACGAAAATAAAAATAATAATAAAATATAAAAATGCTTTAAAACAGGATGATGTGCATTCTCCAACGACAATTGCCAAAATTATCCAGCTATTACATATTTGCATCCAAAAAATAAATCAAATTGATTTAGTGAATGAATATTTACTTAATTTCATAAATTTACTCATAAAAAATACGTGCTTGAGGTCAAGTGGGCTTCAAGCGACTACATTCTAAATGGTCAAGCAACCACGCAATTATTCATGATCTTGGAATATTGATATAATTGTACTTTCTAAGCAGACATTCTCGCGGGTAAATCTCATCGTCTAGATTCCCAGGAAAATAGAGAAAATTTATTGCGGTAAAAAAAGGTTAATTAAGCTCGATAAGGGATAAAAAATCGTTTTAGCAAAAAAGCTCGCAATTGAGCAGAAACTGCGAATTATGGTGGGTATTAGTTTTTAAGCTAGTTGCATAAGGATGTCAATTTTGAGGCCAGTAATTTCGGCTCAATCGAGTATGTTTGAAATTTTTCGTTGAATTTTAAAAACCAAATTTTTTTGAAAAAAGTATTTAAAAAAAGAAAATATTTTCAGCTCAATTTGTTCATACCGGCCATATTGCGAAGCTTTGTGCTGCAGATTGCTACTCCGAACAGTTAGGAAATGAACATGTATGCACAGCTTGGAAATCCTAATGATATACTCGTATCCCGGATCCGGCCAAGAAAATTGGGCGGACCCAACATAAATCGGTCTATATCTCGGGAAATTCGTCAGAATAGCTCGTAAAAACCGCATTTTTCAATTCGACATGCTCTATCCATAAGGATCATAAAATTCAAACATTTCGAAATAAATTTTCTTCTTATTCAAAATGCTATAAAAAAGTGTCATTTTTGGCCGCGCTTGAGCTAAAATTATGAAGAATACATCGTACACTGGCGCGAAGCGCCGAAAATCTAAAGATTTTAAGTCAAACAGCCAATTTTTCCATCTTTCCGTGCATTACATATATAACCTTTCAAAAATTTTTTCCGGCCGAGGTGAGGCGGCCCCCCCCCGGCCCTTTGACAAATCCGTTAATTGTCCGGCATTTTTTTTTTATTTTTTGTTTTGAATTTTTACGAACATTTTTTTAATTTAAAATTTTTCTAAAATAAATTATCCGATAATTTTGAACCCGCAAAATTTTTTGGGCCACCCACTCACTCAAAAACACACAAAAAGTTTTAAAAAATTAAAGCGAAGTATAAATTTGTACTACCAAAGCCGCGTCTTGACATAATTCGCAATCACTGGTGAAAAAATAATGCGTCTCAAGGTGCAAGCGACACTCCGACGTTCTCATCAACAAGTTCAAATGATTGACAGTAAGCTGAAAATTGCATGATTTAAACAAAAAACGTTTTAAATCGAGTGTAACTAACCCAAAATGACGATATTTTAAGACGCGCATTACACTAGTTGATTCCAAAAATAACGAAAATTAAAAAAGAAATCGATGAAAAAATTGACTGTTAACATATATAGTTTCATTCTATTTATTTATTCGTCAATTCACGTTAACTTTCAATCCGGATCTTCTGGTGGTTTTAAACAAACAATATACTTTAATCAACGCTTATCTCCTCGAAAAGTTTTGGAGGTAGCTGCGATATGTTCGATGACAATTGCAATCCATTACTTCCCAACCGAAAAATAGACTTTAATCATTCAATTTGGTGTAGTATTTCAAAAAATAATTTTTTCAAATTTTTCGAGGCCCGTAGTCATGGAGGGCAGGGGAGGGGCAGGCCTTGCCTCCACAAAAGAAAAAATAATTTCGTTTTTCAAAAAGGTCCCCCAAAAGAAGAAATGAGAAATTCTCTAAGTGCAATTAAAAGGTCGCCAAAACTGGATTTTGGGGAACATTTGAGCTAGTAAGCACAAAATTTTCCAACGCTTGGCGACGGATTAATCGTTTCTGATTAGTTTTAGTCTTTTATAACGTTCAAATCTGACATGAAAAAAAGAGAATGTCGAATTTTTACGGCGCTTCGCGCTAAACCACTAATTTTCTAATTGTTTTTCTTTTGCAGAGCACAAAGACTGAGCAGGAACACAAGAAGTAAAAAAATTTTTTATGAACTTTACGATGAGAAATCAGTCGCACGTATAGTTGAAGCGATAGATTATTTGTGTGTGTGTGTGTGTGTGTGTGTGTGTGTGTGTGTGTGTGTGTGTGTGTGTGTGTGTGTGTGTGTGTGTGTGTGTGTGTGTGTGTGTGTGTGTGTGTGTATGAAGTAGACTAAAGAATGTAAAAAAAAATTTTCGAAATTTTTCTTCGTTATTGTATAGTGCTCGTTGAGAAACGTTCAAGAATGCCTTTATTCCTGACTACCCCTAATAGTTCTCGAGATATCTGACTTTCAAATTTTTTTATCCACCGGAAATAAAATCGTGGATACAGGCCTGTGTACATACATATTTGTAAAAATATGCTATCAAAGCCATTGCACATACCCTACCAAAACTCGCACATATCGAGAAAAAACCAGTTTGAAAATGCAGATAAAAATGAATAATAATTCGAAAATTCCACACATTCTTCAAGGGCGTTTCCATTTTAATTTTGACCGGATTCAATAAATTCAAAACAGCCTCGGGACCTCGAAAAGCCACGGTGTAATCAGGAAAGCATGAGAGATTCGGAACCGACAATCTTCAAGTCGATATGGTGTAAAGTAGTAAAGCAAGCATAATTGTGTAAATAAGTTGTGTAACTTAAAATTGATTTTGTTTACATCGCACACCGTAGGTACAACAAACAGTAAGACTGCAACGAAAAGCACAGCTAAAAAATCAAAAAACACTACAGCGAAAAATTACAAAATATACAAAAAATAGAAAAAAGACCAAGACACGTTGTAAACTGAACAGCTTACTTGTACAATCCCGCACATGCAAATGTGTAAGCTCGTTGTATGTATGCACTACGTCACATGTACGATGGTTGTTAATTCAGTTCGTTTTAGTTGTCTATTAACTTTTTCTGTATAAGAGATATCAGCATGCGATTTTTTGCATATGGTGATGCAACTTCTGCTTAACATTACTGGAGCCACCATTTTTTTCATGTTTTTCTGCCTTTTCTATGAAAATTTTTTTAAATACCTCACTTCTTTGGTTAAGAAAAACAACTATTATCTTGTCGCAGCTTGGGCACTGATTAGCATTTTATCTCAAAATTTCGGGAAAACAAAGACAGTTTATGACTTTCATTGATGCACTACCATAAATCCCATTGTGATCAATTTTCTCTTTTTAGTGATGCATTTTTCGTTACAATTAAATTTTTTACTGATTTTGACACAAACTTTGCTTCATCACAAATGCACGTTTTATGAACAAAAACATTCTAAAAAGTGTTTTACAACGTTGGATACTCTCAGCTGAAATATTTATCTTTTTCCTTGAAGAATGAAGTCGTGGGACCTTCTGTTTAGGGCTATTTTCAATCAATTTTTAATCTATGATAAAACAAAAATTAATTTCACTGGGAAGCGGAAAAAAGATCAGAAGAAATGATGAGTTCAGATATGTAAAGCATAAGTTGCAGAAGAACGAGCAAAAAACTGCGTGTTGATAACTCTGATAGAAAAAAGTTATTAGACAGCTAAAACGAACTTAATTAACAACCCTCGTACTTAAGCACTTGCTCAAAAGTCTCAAGTTAAGTTAATCCTTAACTTTGCACTGTTGCCTAAATTTCAACGCTATGTATTTATATTATTATATTTATTATTTTCACTATTTTACTTTTTTTATTACATCGATTTCTTATGATTTCGTTTGCCAAATTTTCATCAAAATTCAGCATGTTTTCCTTCATTTCATACTTGCTCCCACAATTTATTATCGTGCACTTCATTTTAGATTTTTGATCAAAAATTATCATAATTAATTTATAATATTAACAAAATACCTGTAATACAAACAGTTAATTCACAGATGATTAAAAATATTCAAAAATTTACGTTTTCAATTGAAATTGCACTCATTCATAATTTTATTTTAAATTTCCGGGAGGCGACAAGTCGGCCTCAAAAGATGGCACAGCCATTTCCTATCTTTCAGCTCGCAACGCTACCAAAGCATTCCGCAACGAAACTGAAATTCAGCGTTTATTTAATTATCCAATTTCAGGTTCTTCTTTGCTAGTTACAATGTAACTTTAATTTAGAAATCTGACAAAACAATATAAGACTTAATAAGATACATGATCGGGGTGTTTAGGGGATCGGATACTTTCAATCCCGCCAGAAATTTTTCACCTTCCCCTTAAGATTAACAACTTTTTAAAAGTTTGAAAACACTTGATTTGATCAAAGTGTCAAATTTTTGGCGCTTTGCGCCATACTCTTTTTTTTACTATATTTTTCCAAGTCGCCTATTCAATTTTCCTTGTTTTTTTCTGAATTCTTTTATGTTTTTGTGCTGAAAAGCATTGTCAGAAACACCTAAAAACTATGTTTATGACGCAACTTCGCCATTTTTGAGCCCAAAAAGAGCACTTTAAAATTTCGACTCCCAGAATTCCCATGCTTTGTATGTTTTTATTTTCTGAAAATTTTTTTTCTAATTTTTTTCAATTCCCATACTTTGCATGTCATATCTAATAATCTTCTTCAATTTTTGTGAAGTACAAATGCATTTCAGAAAGCCAAAATGTCAACATTTTACGTGCGCTTCGCGTCAGATTGATTTAATCTTATTCTTGTTATTGATGTTTAGGCCTGCGCGCGCCGACTTTCACCAGATACTTCTTGCCGTATACGTACTACCTACATAAAAGTAATTCAATTTTTCTTTCAAATATACAACTATATCATGCTAACTTATTTATTACCTATTTTCAATGACCTTGCAATTAACTCTCACACTTTGAGAAAAATCGCTCCAACTCAGTTGTCTCCCTACCTACTAGTGTAGTAAAAGATGAGGATTTCTTGTAAGATAAAAGATAAAGTTGAAATTTTAAAAAGATTAAGATAAAGATGAAACATTAGGATAGATAAATATAAAGATAATTTGCAAAATAAAGGAACCAAAAAGATAAAGATAAAGATAAAGTGTAAATATGGTCGCCCGGACCTAGGAGAATGATGTATATGAAGTGCAATAATAAACGAGAGTGGGTGATGTAAAGCAGTCAACTGAATGACCTAACTTTTACACCTGAGGTCAAAGAGTTGATAGGCATTGAGCACACATAAATGCAGCTTTGGGGGTTTACCTGCGGTATCTGACTGAACCGCGTAGTATTACTACTAATGGCTGACAGCAAGTCACTTCTTTCTTTCCACAAGCATCAAAACCCTGCTCTGTGCGCCTATACAAAGTATAGTCGCAACAGTTATTGATTTTTCAAACTTCACTATTTTTCCAAGGCTTAGACTTATAGTCTGTTTCATATAAGTTCGCGCATCAATTCTAAGAATTTTCATCGGCAGTAAGCCGAGGTTTACAATAATTATATACCTATTATATCACTGCTATAATCGCAATCTGTCAGCTTATTGTCGGAGATGCTTTTGAAATTTATGACCGAAACTGCGTGAAACAGACTAAAGATTAACGTGGGTGCTAGTACTTCCGCTTAGATCGGTATCACTCCCGCTTACTTTAGGGTCGCTATTAGTGATCGACTGGGGCCCCGGCCCCGGCAATCCCCGGCCATTTTTAAGCATCCCCGGCCCCGGCCGGGGCAAGGTCAAAAAATGGCCGGGGCCGGGGTAAAATTTAGTGTAATTCGTATTTTGTACAGGCTGTGATACTGGCACTTATTTATCAATGAGCAAGTGTTAATTTTGAGAACTGTACTGATTAGACCATATGTATACTTACTTAGTCCTTGTTATTACTTTGCTACTGTGTATAAATGAGTTTTACTGAATAAATATTCAGGAAAATCTGCATGTTTTCGATTCCTCCACTTAAATTATTTTAACTAAATGCTACTTTTAACTCATTCATTCATAGCTATGGCTAAAAGATTTAGAGTTGACAAATACGTTCTATTTTTAGTTGGAAATTGTACGTTTTCAACAAACTATTTTTACAAAAAACACGTTTACATTTAATTGAATGGGAACCGCGTGCTTCAAAACGCGTTCCTTGTGTAATAGTTATTAGGACCGAGGTTAATTATCGGCGAATGTAAACTACGCAGCAGAATTGCGTTCGATCCGATAAACTAAATGTCTCAAATAGTTTCTTAAGGTCCGGAGTTGAGGGAGGGGTGAAATCCCAAATTAGAGGACCAGAAAATTAAGTGGTGGACTATTATTAGCCGACTCTATTTTGTTGTACGAGCTTCTTGTGCTTGTACAAAGATCTCCAAAAAGGTCTTTGTATGATCTAACAAATTTTTGTAGCTATATTATATAAATACATTTTTAAACATACACATTTTCGCATACTATCAGTATGTGAGAGTGTTTTTTTGTACAATGAACCTTTGTATATACATGAACAAAGATGGTACCCAAAAGTCTTTGTACATTTTGTACCAGTGTTTTTTTGTACACGGTCCGTTTGTGCATGTACAAAGATAGTCCCCAAAAGTCTTTGCACATTTTGTACACACAAAGTTTTGGTTACTATAATATGGTACAGTAGCGATTTTGGTGTGGTAAAACAGGGTCTTTTGACTTTTGATTGTATATTTTAGCTAATTTTTGGGTTTCTAACGCCAAAAATTACTAACATTGTCTCAAAACGGCGAGAAGCGCCTAAAAATTTGACATTTTTCCATTCTAAATACAAATTTTGCCATTTCAAAGATATACAGGACAGATAATTTTTCATATCGGAGCGAAGCGCCGAAAAATTTTTGGAATTCTACACCTTTTTACAGTTTTTATCTTCCCAAAAATCTTTGTACATGTACAAAGATAGCCCTGAAAAGTCATTGTACATCGGGAAAATTCTTTGGCGAATACAAAAAAAACACTGTTTTGTACATGCAAATTTTTGTATACTTTAATATGGTACAGTAACGATTTCAGTGTGGTAAAACATAGTTTTTCGACCTTTAGTAGTGTATTTGGCTAATTTTTGGGTTTCTAAATATTTGACATTCTTCCATTTTTCCATTCTAAGCGCAGTGTTGCTTATTACAAGATTTAATTCGCATATTACAATTTTTGTAATATTTCTGATTTTGTAGTACAAGTTGTTTTAGCTTTCTCAGTCGAGTTTTATGTGTGAATTCCATCAAAAGCTCATAAAAATTTCGGCACTTCGCCCCGAACTAATATTATCAACTAAATTCAGGCCGAATTATCACATTAGAAGCACGGTCTTCTTTTATTCGGCGAAGATTTTTGCTGATGTTCAAAGACGTTTCAGGACCGTCTTTGTACATATACAAGGATTTTTGAAGAACAAAAAATGTAAAAAGGTGTAGAATTCCTTATTGCAAATTCTACCATTTTAAAGATTTTCAGGGGGTAAGTGGCTGCAAAAATGGAGCCGCTTACCACCCTTCCTTTGAAAATGGCCGAGAAATATACATGTGACAGGGGGTTTAGGCCATCCCCCATCCACGGTTTGAAGCCCCGGACTTCCTTGAAAGTCAGAAAATATTTGACCATCCTCCCCCATTTTTTGGCGAAAACCTGCGCTTTTTTGGCTATTTTCATGTGTTTTTACCATTTTTGATCTAGTCGCTAACCCCCTCCTTCTAAAAATGGCGAGGGACCCCTACCCTAGATTTCCAGCCGTTACATTTATACTGAGGGACCCTCATAAAATTTTAAGCGATTACATGCATGTTTTTATAGTCATAATTTATCTTTTTACTCTAGCTCACATTCTAAAATAATGTATCACTTCGTGAAATTCTAATAGTTAGGTACACTTTTGCCATACTAAAAAATTAGGTTCAAAAAATTCGAAAGGTTTTCACCAAAAATCGTCTGACAGTGACTTGTCTTGGACCCTGAGGGGGTAATACCCCTCCCCCTTATAAGAATGTGTGATGTCTCATTTATTACATCCAATACCTATTGCATCCAATTGCTACAGCAGCAGTAGCAGTAGCGAAGATTCAAATGATATTGAGTGTGCTAATAGCAGCGACATAGACTTTATTGATGATTCAGACAATGAAACACTGGACTAAATTTGTATCTTGTGACATAAATAGTAATGAAACTTAATATGAAAAGGCGCACCTAACTTTGCGCTTGCCATTTACTACTGAATGGAGCAGTCGCTCATTATTTCTTTTCCTATGCCCACCCCAAGTATGTGTCATGCAATAATATCTTCTTGTCTGACCCCGGCCAGCCCCGGCCCCTGGCCCCGGCCGGGGCCGGAGATTTTTTCAGCCCCGGTACCGCCCCGGCCCCGGCCGAAAAAGTCGCCCCGGTCGATCACTAGTCGCTATACAGGCATTAGTCTAAGCGGCACGCTGTGGTGAGGTTTAATCAATCGTTTTCTGATCTTTTCTTGTATTACAGTAAAACTTGAATGCGTCTAAATGTATTTTATGTCAAACCTGCATTTCGGATTACGTGCTAACTTATGCACATGCTTAATTTTTTTGCAAGATAAGTTCCTACCAAAAAGTTAAAAGTAAAGATAAAGATGACCTGTGATTTTTCCCAAGGATAAAGATAAAAAGATAAAGAAATCGTTAAGATAAAGATAAAGATATCTTTATCCTGCTAAAAAGATAAAGATAAAGATATCTTTTACAACACTACTCCCTACCATAGGTGAACAGCACCGAAGTTCTGGGGATAGAGGGTGCAAGATCTTTTCAAAGGTAAAAAAATAGTGGTATGGCGGAAAAACACCGTTTTTTAACGTTTCTCATCGAGCATTATCTATTGGCATCGGAAAATTGCGAGAAAAAAACAAAAAATTCAAAAAAATTGAATTCTGGGAATTGTTTTGGTTTCTGGGGGTGCATACCCCTAAACCCTTCCACGCCCAGGTATGCTTCCAACAATCAGTAAAAAACTTGATGTTAAATTAAAATACTTGCTTCTCGATTGATTACGTGTAACCATTTTAAAAATAGATAAGACACACTATCACGATCGTTGCTTACTTTTGTATGCAAACCTATGGTGTTATTCATTTATCCGAGAGCTTTTTCAGTAAATGTTTTTGGAGGCTACAGTAACCCCTACTTTTTTATTTACTGTACTTCGCTAGATCTCCATGTAGCTACAGTGCTGTCAGAGTTAATTCTAATTCAACCCAAAATAGGGTTGACCCATGGCTTTTTCAATAGAGTTAAGCCTATTTTGGCTGAGGTAGTGACTTCGGGGTTGACCCTAACTCTTTGGATTTCCTTTTGAGAAAGGGTTAAAAAAGGGCGAGTATGTAAGTTGGACAAAAACCATCACAATCTCAGTGATAAAACTTTGGAATTAGAAGTGTTTTTTGAGTCTAATTTGCGATGAATTATCCTATTGTAATTTTGTCTTTGTCTTACAATTATTCTATTTCGAATTGCTTGAATGAACATTGGTATCTCAGGCTTTTGATTACATAGGTACTACGAATGTACCTATAGTCTGTTTCATTTATCCGAGAGCTTTTTCAGTAAATGTTCTTGGAGGTTACAGTAACCCCTTCTTTCTTATTTACTGTAAGTCGCTAGATCTCACTTTAGCTACGTAGCAAAGAAGGGTTTTTCAATAACAGTTTTTGCGGCATAATTTATTTTCGTCTACAGCAGATCGATTAACTTATTGATAAAAATCGCGCATTCAGCTTATCCTGAGTCGACACTTTAAACACAATCGACTAAGATGTTAAGAAACGTTGCGAACCCCCGCATAGCTCAGTGGTAAAACCTCTGCTTGTAGTCGAAGCAACCCGGGTTCGATTCCCGGACAAAAACTTGTTTTTAGTGCAATACTGTAGTATGTCCCAGCACTTATTAAATGCCTAAATTAAATTTATATGGGCGGATTAGTGCATTAAAAATGAAAGAATTCCAGCCACTCGCCTTCACTGAGCTGATCTGCCGAAGCACAGTAATTCGTCTTTTTCCGCTTACTGTAGCCCTTAAAAGAATTGACTAAAAAGCTCTCGAATAAAAGAAACAGACTATAATCATATGATCCTATATGTCGCCATGTTAAAAAACCTGCAGCGTAATAAGTATAGGATTTTGTTTGAAAGTAGGGAAATGATTTTAGATTATTATCCATTGTTCACAATACAGCGAAATCGTAATTGACTTAGTGTTAAAATCCGCCGATATGTTGAGTTCGTGCAAGTGGCTAATGTATCCGTTCTCGCTTGTGGATTTAAAAGAAGAACAATGGGTTCAAATCTTCTGAATACTGACTTTTTCATTTTTTAATCCTTTTGGCAAAACCAAGCACTTCATTTCACTTATTCATCTTTTTAGGTTAAGTAATCCGATGGCTTCTTCATTTATCGTTTTGTAAAACTCCAAATTTATGTTTACTATTTTATTTTAGAGTCAGTATTTAATCATAGAGAGCGCGTTAGCAGTAGTACCTATAATATACTTGAGTACTCCCAACAGCTGTGCACTCCCTACAGCTATAACGGGACACATCTGGGAGGTCCGGTTTTTTTTAAAAGAACGATAGAAAAAATTGCTGCCTGTCATTTTTTTGTTTCTCTTTACACTTAAAACTGACTGTGTAAAGAAGGTGTAAAGTTTTGGCATAGCGTTATACCATAAAGCGAATTATGGGAGTTTTCCTCACTCTTCAAACAATTTAAAGGCATACATTTGTAAAGGAAAGAATTCTGCACATGATGCCATTTTTTAATTTCGCCCTAGTTTTCGAATGGGAGTGTAAAGAGTGCGAAAATCTGGGGTGTAAAGACACATTTTGGTCAAGTTCTCGACTTGTTTAAGTCTGCCAACAATGACAGAAATGTACTACGGATCAAGGGCTATCTTGTGCTTACCAGCAAACTTTTCTACAATCAATACGCACCAAAGGTTTAAACTTTACACTAGTGGATGAGTAAAAAGACAGATTTTGTCCAAGATTTATCTGCCAACGAGTTGGGATAAATTGAATAAAATAGAAATAAAGTAACTTCTGAGGGCTACACGTCGGAACAAGTTGCGTTTGAAAAAACGTAATATTGAGTTGTTTATGTGAGTGTAAAGTTCGAAATCTGAGGTGTAAAATCGGCGAGAAAACAGCTTGTTTTTCGTATTTTGATTGGTAAATCATATCAAATATTTTGCGGAACATAAGTTGGGCATATACAAACGTACTACAATCAAAGGGCTTCAATCTGAATCTGGTTTGAACCGAATTTATTTACACTCAAAGGGGCCTTAGGTTCAGATTTTTAAAGTTTACAATGTGGTGGATTGTGGAAAATACGTGTTTGTCCATTCTTTGTTCGTCACTTTCTCTGTTCAGAAGTCGGGCGAGGTCGAATAGGATAAAAATAAAGTACTTTCTAAGGGGTACGCGTCACAGCGAATTGCGTCTGTTTACATCAATATTTAGCTTTTTCGGGAGATGTAAAGTCAAAAAATGGAGGAGTTAAACGTGTTTCTGTCTTGTTTTTTTCTGCCAAGTTCTGGATTATGAGTCTGGACATAATTTCAAGTTTAAAAATGAACCAGAAACCAAATATGATAGGACAGTTTGTTTGCATTCAACAGTGGTGTAAAGTGGTTTACATCTGATATTTATTTGTCCTCGGGCCATTGTGAAGACTTAATTTTTTCATAAATGTTGATCGTAATATCAGAATTACGAATTCGACTGAAGTCTTCTTTACACTCTGCGATTGTGTAAAGTTTACACTGCATATTAACTTTAGTTATAGAGCCTTGTAGAAGCTTGATTATTCCTAAAGTCTAAAAATGTACCAGGAATCAAATGTGAGACGCCATTTAAGCATGTTAGATTAAACTCGATGGTGATGTAAAGTAGTTTACAACAGATGTTTATTTGTCCTCGGCTTATTGCGGACTCAATTTTCTCATGAATCTTAATCGTAATATCAGAATTACGAAGCCGACTAAGATCTTTTTTACACTCTGTGGTTGTGTAAAGTTTACACTGCATATTAACTTTAGTTGTATAGCCTTGCGGAAGCTTAACTTTTCTCAAAATGTTTTACGTAAAATCAGAATTGGGAATCTGACTGTTAGTTTTCTCTGCACCTATTATTTCTGTAAAGTTTTCACTATTCGTTTGTTGTTAATATGTAGTTTATCCTACAAATCTATTTTACTTCCAAATGTAAGCGTCAGTCTTCCTTACACTTGATATTAGCGTAAAGTTTATGCTGTGAAACTTTGATCTGTTTGAATAATGTAAGGTTGTCTTGTTTAAAAAGGATAATGCGGATGTAAAGAACAATTTTTTCCGCGTTCTTGGACTGCTGTCATTATTGTGGCATGTTACTGTATGTGTTTACTGACTGATGTACTCAAATCATGCGAATTAAAAGTGAGGTACTGGCAAAGAAAATTGCTCCGATGGAACAAAAAAGATGAATATACTTGGAATTGTGGATTTTTAAGGATGTAAAAGGAGAGGACTAGGAAAAAGCTACCTAAAGTCGCAAAATCTGCTGAAAATCACACTTTCTCTAAGCAACGCAAAAAATCGAAGTATACGTAAAAAAGTGTCTTTTTTAAATAATTTTCAAAGTTTCAGATAAGAGTGTATAAACGAAATCTATAATGTTTACTTTCTAAATTGCTTTCAAGTAGCAACGCTGACTAGCTTCGTATCCTGATTGAAAGAAAACTAAGTGGTATTGTATTTAAAGTTGATTTATTTTGTTATGAGCATTATATCAAGCAAGGCAGGGGCCGATTGATTAGTGCACACAAACGTTACTGGCATCCTAGAGCACCTACATTTTGTCTGTTTCAAGTCTACTTACAATTGTCTTGGATGGATCGATGTTTGCTATTTCATTCAATTGGCTTGAAAAGACTGTTAGTTTACTCAATATCATTTCCCATAGCTACTGCATAGCTAACGTGCTGCTTTTTCAATCATTTTTATGGCTAAATATTTGTTTTAATCTGTTGGCCGCAGAATATACTTCGATTTTTTGCGTTGCTTAGAGAAAGTGTGATTTTTAGCAGATTTTGCGACTTTAAGTAGCTTTTTTCTAGTCCCCCTTTTAGATCCTTAAGTAAATTCATCTTTTTTGTTCCATCGGAGCATTTTCCTTCCAGTAATATATGTATATATATGTAAGTAAAGTGATACAAGCAGAAGTCGAGCACGTAATGAAATATTATTCGAGTCGGGAGAAATCCAACTGCACTGAGAATTCGGTGCGGAGCAAGCCTTTTTAAGAGTCTGTAGTCTGTTTCATTTATTAGATAGCTTTTTCAGTGAATTTTTCTGAAGGCTACAGTATGCCTAACTAGGTGATTTACTGTAAATCAACGGAAAAGTTGAGTTGGGTCGAGTATTCTTACGTTTTAATGCACCAAACCGTCTATCAAGACTAAATTCAAGCATCCCAACAATGTTTTGGCATACTGTGTACAGTAAGTCCGCTAAATAAAAATCTTGCAGTAGGAATCGAACCCGTGTTGCTTCGACGACAATCAGACGTTCTGCCACTACGCTTAGCGGATGTTTTCGGCGATGTTTGAAATGCTATTCTATCGTGTTTAACGGTCGATTGATGACAAGCTGCATGCTCGAATTCCATCCGCATATTGCATGATCAGCTGGAAGACGAGAATAAATTATGCCGTAAGAAATTCAATGAAAATCATTCCTTCCTATGTAGATACAGTAGTCTCTAAATGACCAACAGTAAGTAGAGAAGAAAGAGTTGCATACTTTAGATTCGGAAATGATTTGCTTAAAAAGCTCTCGGATGAATGAAACAAATTATGATTAAAGTGGGCGAAAATGCAATGTCACGAGAATTTAACAATTAAGACGCAATGTCTGAGAAAATTTTCCAGTGTCCATTGAGCGCAGACAACTTCATAAATTATCATACCCTTAAAATTTTGTATATGGGATTTTTGGGGCGATAAGACCAACGACGTCGTCCGTTTCGCTTAAAATGCAAAATTGGCGGAGATATTGGCCTGTAAAGTTGCGGTTTTTAGCAATTTTAGCAAAACTGTGGCACATAAATTTGAATATTTACTGTGCTCGCAAATTTGATGATCAGAGAGTGAAACTTAGTAGAAATTTTACTTGACGGATGTACATATCTTTCGTTAGTAACATTTTACTCTACACTGTATGTACACTTCGCGTTTTATTGTAATTCTTATGCGAAATTTTCTTATTTTTCCCCTACAGTATCCCAAATACTTACCAGCGGGGCTAAAATTTTCTCAGCTTGAGGCCCAAGACTGTATACACAATTCCACAAAATTTTATTACAAATTTCGTACCACAACTCATAATAGTTACATTAAGCTGAGGGCCATTTCTTAAAAATGCATTATAATTAACGGAAAAAATGCAAAATGGTATTTGGTATATAAACAAGCTTACTACAGGTGATAAGCTCAAATTATATCGTTTGTTGGAGACAGCCATTGACTGCTGTTAACCTGCAATTTTTAGGAAACTGTTCATCGCTGGTTCTTGAGATATATCACCGAAACCGAGTCATGCTGTAGATAATGCTTGTGCTTAAATGTTAATAAAAATTTCAAATTTTTGGCCCTAATCCAGCAAATTTTCATCCGTCAGATCTCAAATTTTTTATGTATTCAGTAAGTAGCTGCTTTATTGAGCAAACATGCAGAATTCCACTCAGAATCTCCTACCATAAGATGCACAAGCTGCAGTAAGCCCCTAGCCATTTCTTATGCATTA
Source organism: Mermis nigrescens (assembly GCA_036768485.1). Lineage (NCBI taxonomy): Eukaryota > Metazoa > Nematoda > Enoplea > Mermithida > Mermithidae > Mermis > Mermis nigrescens. The sequence continues at coordinate 1,412,193 of JAVLUZ010000152.1, read as the reverse complement.
TACTAAAATTTTATACTAAAAAAATTTTTTTATACTACATTATACTAAAAAAAACAATTATCAAATTTTTCGTTCCGATCGAGTAAATAAACGAGGCGGCGGGGTCATTGTCTTTGTAAAATCACATTTTAGTGCTCGTTTTGTTAAAGTTCCTAACGAACTGAGTATATCTTCTGATTCTTTAATTATTGATTTTTTCCATGGTCAGGATAGAATTAGATTTCTTCTTATTTACAGACCTCCTCACTACGATTTAAGTCATGCTTTAAGAATCTGTAACTTGATAGAATGGGTAAATAATTGCTCTTGTCCCGTAATTATCCTAGGGGATTTCAATTTACCTAAAATTGATTGGACCTTAGGTACCTTTACATCCGATTCTCTTAACGAATTGTTTTACGACTGTTTCTCGTCTACAGGATTAACGCAATTAGTTTTAGATCAAACGCATTATACAAATATTATTGATGTTATTTTTGCAGCAAATAATGTTTTTAATGTTGAAGTACTACCCTCCTTTTCTACAAGTTACCACAATTATATATCTTTTGAAACTCTGATAACTCCACCTACTACTTATGTAGAATCTCACTTTAATTTTCAAAAAGCAGACTACTTTAATATTGGTAGCTTTCTTTCTACTATTTCTTGGCCTGATCTTTTTTCTACTACTTGTTTAAATGTTAACGACATGTATAATGTATTTTTAAATGTCTTAAGGCCTCTTATTTTTACTTTTGTTCCTAAAGTCAAAGCAAAGCCTTCCAAATTTTCATACCCTGAAGTTTTACGAAAATTATTTGCCAAAAACGGCTTTTATGGAAAAAATACAAAATATCGTACAATTATATGCAAACAAAGGTATCGTTATCACTGTAAAATTTCACGCAAAGAAATTCGTTATCATTTTTGTTTACAGGAAAGTAATTTATTGCAACATAACGATCTGAAATTCTCTTTTAGATTTATAAATAATCGTTTAAATAATTCTCGAAGCATACTTCCACCGCCAATAAGGTACTGATCTTCCATTGTAAAACTAATATGTTCAATCATTACTTCTCTTCCGTATTTACCAATGATGATATTAACGATTCTTTTGTTTTTCAGAAGCGGGGCGATTTCTCTATTTCAAACATCGTCTTTGACGAAAAATAATGTCTCACGGGCGATTGCTAAGATGAAAAAGGCGCCCGATGGTTTAAATAACTTTTTGTTAAAAAATTAGCTTATTATCTTCTTAAACCGCTTATCAGTATTTTTACTGTTTCTTTTTATCAGGTGATATCCCAGTCATTTGGAGGGAGGCTTACGTTGTACCTATAATTAAAAAGGGTGACCCCTCATTAACTGAAAATTATCGTCCTGTTTCTTTATGTTGTTCAACTTGTAAGATAATGGAAAGTATTATTAATACTCAACTATCAATTTATTTATCTACTAATGAGTTAATATCACCTTTTCAATATGGTTTCCAAAAACATAAATCTTGCGAATTGCAACTATTAAATTGTAAACATTCTTGGGTTAAATCACTGGAATGTAAAGAAACCATTGATATTATTTATGTAGACTTTGCTAAAGCTTTTGACAAAGTCGGCATATCTAAACTTCTTGTTAAATCAACTAGTTACGGTATTCAACAACACCTGTTTAATTGGTTAAAAACTTTTCTATCTAATCGTATTCAGTGTATTCGCGTTAATCAGTGTTTTTCAGATTGATGCCGCTGTTACAAGTGGAGTTATTCAAGGGTCCATTCTTGGACCTACCTTGTTTTTGATTTTTATAAATGATATCTTTGATAACTTGTCAAGTTCGACTTTTATGTTCGCGGATGACCTAAAAATATTCAATCTTTCCTGCAATTATCAAACACTTCAGACCGATTTAGATAGAATTTCCATCTGGGCCACTAGAAATTGTTTACCAATATCATATTCTAAATGCACAGCCCTATATTTGGGCAAAAATAATCCTAAATTGTCATATACACTCAATGCACAAGTTATTACGAACGATTCTGTCTATGTTTGCGATTTAGGAGTGCTAATTTCACACAACCTGAAATTTAAGGAACATTACAACAGTATTATCAAGAAAGCTTTCTTGAGATCTATCTTAATTAGAAAATCCTTCTTTTAGCGTGATAAAAATAATATCGTAAAGGCCTTCATTGTTTACGTCAGACCGATCCTTGAATATTCCTGTGCTTTATGGAACCCCTCTTATATTAGTGATAGGCTGGAGGCTCTTCAGCGTAAATTTACTAAATACATAGTTGGATATCATAGCCCTCTTTCTCACGACGAACGCCTTAACCAACTTAATTTGTGACGATTAGAATTACGTCGCCTTCATATTTGCTTATGTATGATGTATCAAATTATTAGTCAAAAATCTTGTCTTTCCATGACAGATTTGTTTGTGCTTAATTAAAATACTACTCGCTGCACAAATCGTTTCCAGCTAGTTGTTCCTCTTGTCCGTTCTAATTTACAAAAATTTGACTTTTTCTATAAGTATATCTCTGTTTGGAATCACCTACCTGATTTTGTAGTATCTTCCCTAACTTAAATATATTCAAATCTAGATTAATTGATGTCGACTTATCCAAATTTATTATAGGGCGGGCTTAAATCGTCATTTTCATAACTTGCTCATCGCCTTTTGCTGTACGCTTTTATTCTTTTGACCGTACGTTTTATTACTCTTAACATCCTTCGTAATTGTCGCGTTTCAGTAATAAATTATTTCATTCATTCATTCATACTAACTAGCAAAGAAAAATGCTCCGATGGAACAAAAAAGATGAATATACTTGGAATTGTGGATTATTATGGATGTAAAAGGAGGGGACAAGGAAAAATCTACCTAAAGTCGGAAAATCTGCTAAAAATCACACTTTCTCTAAGCAACGCAAAAAATCGATGTATATTCTGCGGCCAACAGATTAAAATAAATATTCAACCATAACAATGATTGAAACAGCAGCACGTTAGCTATGCAGTAGCTATGGGAAATGATATTAAGTAAACTAACAGTCTTCCAAGCCAATTGAATGAAATAGCAAACATCGAAGACAATTGAAGACATGGTTGGTTAAAAACAGTAGGAAACACGTAAGTTGACTTGAAACAGACTTAATGTAGATACACTAGCATGCCCGAAACGATTGTGTGCACTAATCAATCGGCTCCTGCTTTGCTTGCTATAATGCTCATAAAACAAAACAACTTCAAATACAATACCTCTTAGTTTTCTATCAATCAGGTGCCAGCAATTTAAAAAAGTAACCTTGATAGATTTCGTTTATACACTCTTATCTGAAACTTCGAACATTATTTAAAAAAGACACTTTTTTAGAGGCCGCAGAATATACATCGATTTTTTGCGTTGCTTAGAGAAAGTGTGATTTTTAGCAGATTTTCCGACTTTAGGTAGATTTTTCCTAGTCCCCTCCTTTTACATCCATAATAATCCACAATTCCAAGTATATTCATCTTTTTTGTTCCATCGGAGCATTTTTCTTTGCTAGTACACTACTTTTAATTAGCGTGATTTCAGTACATCAGTCAGTAAACACAATCAGTAACATGCCACAATAATGACAACAGTCCAAGAACGCGGAAAACAATATTGTTCTTAGCATCAGCATTATCCTTTTTAAACAAGACAACCTTATTGACACCATCCATTTTCAAATTAAAACTGCATTAAGTTATTTCTTCTTAATGTGCAGTTCACTTATAATCAAGCACAAATATTTAACCAACGAATTCACATTGCAAATCCTCACTCAATCAATACACAAGCACAATGTGTTGTGACTTTTGAAATTGAAAACACCCAATTTTCAATTTTCAAATTGAAAATTGGATCAATTTTCAAATTGAAAATTGGGTCAATTTTCAAATTGAAAATTGGGTGTTTGAATTTGCGATGAAGAAAATAATCAAAAGATAGTCACTTGGTTTATTTAAGCCGAGTAATAAAATAACGACCGTCCACCAATTCCAAACTAAACGCAACTAATCTGATCACTATGAAAAAGTTTTGAAAAATGAGCTTGCTAAGCGAGAGTTGTAAACCAAGAGAAACTTAAAGTTAAAACCTACCATTAAATTATGAGAGAATTATAAAAGATTTTAAACTTCAAGAAAAATGGAAAAGGCGGGATGTTGGTAAATTAGAAGGCAAAGATTTTCGGCAAAAATTCAAAAACTTCACGCAAATATCAAATGTAAGGAACACTAACGCTTTGATTTGGTAGTAAAATAAATTTGTAGTATAGACTACATATTAACAACAAATGAATAGTGCAAACTTTACACAACTACTAGGTGTAGAGAATACTAACAGTTTACGGCTTATTAATGTACATGATTACAATAAAGCTGTATATCTTTGTCGACTTCTGTGCACAGTAGTGTGATTGCTGGTTCATTTTAAACCACTTTTGCAGGCAATTTACATCAATTAAACGATAGCTCTCCATGTGCAAGATTTTGTGAAACATATTATAAACACGGCTAAGAAAGATTTAACTTTAATGCAACCCATTTAAGACAAAATTACATCTCTTCAATGATCTAAGGACACTTGAACATAATTTTTAAATCACTTTAGATTACTTTTTGAGGGTAAACAAACTCACTTAATTGATGTCTCACATATGAATCCTTGAAAATTTCTTGACTTCAGTTACAAAGTCTCTGCAAGTCTATCGAATTAGGTTAACACGTAACGTAAACTTTACACAAACACATAGCGTAAAGAATATTTTAGTCGGATTCGTAATTTTGATATTGCTCCGATATTTCTTTCAACATTTATGGAAAAATGAGTCTCCATAATGTTTTAAAGACAATAAACATTAGGTTTAAACCACTTTGCAATACTGCTGAGTGTAAGCAAGCGCGCCCAATTGACGTATATATTTCATTCCCTGTAAATTTTTATATCTCAGGAAAAAATTTCGATTTTTTGCAATGCTCTAGAACAAAGGCTAACATGCAGTGTAAAAAATTACTCGGATATTATGATCAACATTCATGAAAAAATTATGTCTCTACAATGGTCTGAGGACATATAAACAATGAATGTAAACTACTTTACATCACTGTTGGATGTAAACAAACGCGCCTACGTGACGTCTCACATTTGATCCTTTGAAAACTTCTAGGCTCCAAGAAAAATTAGGTTTCAGGAATGCTCAAAAACGAAGATAAATATATATGTAGTGTAAACTTCATGTAAACACCTAGTGTAAAGAAGATTTTAGTCAGATTCGTAATTTTGATATTGTTCCGATATTACGATTAATATTTATGAAAATTAAGTCTACATAATGTTCTATGGGCAAACTAACAATTGGTGTAAACTACTTTACAACACCGTAGAGTGTAAACATATGCGCCAGACTGGCATATCAAATTTGATTCCTGGTCCATTTCTAGACTTGATAAACGTGTCCCTGACTCGTAACCGGAGAAGCAGGCAGAAAAAACAAGACAGAAACGCATTTAAAACTCCAAATTTTTGACTTTACACTCGCTAAATATTAATGTATAGACAATTTGCTTTGACATGCACCCGATATAAAGCACTTTATTTTTATTCTATTAGACTTATCCCGACTTCTGGACGGAGAAAGTGGCGAACAAAAAACGCAACAAAAACGTATTTTCCATCATTTAGAACACTGTAAACTTTAAAATTCCGTACCGAACTCCCCATTGAGTTTAAAGAAATTCGGTTTGGTACAATTTGTAGCTTTTAAATCGTAGTACATTCCTGTGTGCCAAAATTCTGTTGCAAAAATTATTTGGCATGATTTATCAATCAAACTTCGGAAAAAACGTGTTTTTTAGCCCATTTTTTACCTCTGATTTCGAACTTTACACCCCCATAAATAACTCAATATTGCGTTTTTTTAAATGCGGTTTGCTGCGATGTTTAGCCCCTGTGAGGCACTTTATTAATGCTGTCTTCGATTTGCACTGACTCATAAGCGGAAAAATTTGGCAGAGAAATCTTAGTTAAAATCCGTTTTTTTACACCATCCACTAGAGTGTAAACTTTAAACCCCAGGATCTAACTCACCATAGAGCATACAAGACTTTGCTTATATGCAGAATGTAGCCCTTGATCCGCTCTACATTTCTGTCAGAAAACATTTTAAAAACCTCATAACCGGAGTTAGTATCGGACATAGGAAGGTTGAAAACTCGACCAAAAAGTGCTTTTTCAATCCCCAGATTTTCGCACTCTTTACACTGCCGTTCGATAAATAATGCGAATTTCAAAAAACAAAAAAAGTGTCATCTGTAGAATTCATCCCTCTATTATCCTATTCTGTTCAATCCTTCGAGTCATCAATACTCAGTTGTCCACATGCCGCAGTAAAAAGGTCCCAAAATTTGTCCTATGTTATAACGTTACACAAAAACTTTACACCTTCTTTACACAGTCAATTTTGAGTTTCAAGAAAAAACAAAAAAACACGGGCAGCGAATTTTTTTATTATCTTTCTTTTAAAAAAACCGCACCTTCCAGAAGTGTCCCGTTATAGCTGTAGGGGGGAGTGCCCAGGTGTTGGGGGTACCCAAGTATATTATAGGTACGCGCTAACGCGCTACCTATGATTACGCGTACGAGCTGAATATTGTCTCTTACAATATTTGTCCGACTTGTTTAGGTCAGTAATTGGGTGAGCACCATTTGCAGTTGGCGTTAAGTTATTCCCAGGTATGCCTGGTTACCATAGGTGGGTGGCACCAAAGTTCTGGGGGGGGTGCAAAATTTTTTAAAAGTCAAATATTTGTCTTAAAATGGTACTATGGCTAGAAAAACACCATTTTTCGATGTTTCTCGTCGAGCTCTATCTATTTACATAGAAAACCGAAAAAAACGAAAAAATTCCAAAAATTGAATTCTGGAGGGTATTGTTGGGTATTTCCGTTTTCGTGTTGGGTATTTGGCCTTCTGGGGGTGCATTTCCCAAACCCCTCAGGCCCAGGTATGATGGTTACCTTCAACTTATACCTCAGTGAGCAATGAGCTGTATGAATGGCATACTGCATTCCGTCACTAGAAGGCATAAGTTTACATTTGGCCATGCTAAATATTTTAGAAGCCTAAATGTTAGACGTACAAAAACATTTTATCTTTTAGTAATAAAGATAATGACGCTGTATGTATTATTGCTTGCGATTTGTCAAGTTATTAACGTCATTCTTGATAAATGAGCACTATTGGCGGAAAGTGTAAGCTGTCTTACCAAATTTCAGAGATAAGAAAAACGAAGACCTTTTGCATGTATCCATATGTATATTATGTACATTTGTTTGTCTGAGGGACACATTGTTTGTAACGTAGGTAGGTATCTTGTGCCACCAAACTATAGTCTGTTTCATACAACTCTGTGCATAAATTTCAAAACTATATCCGACAATAAGCTGACAGATTACGCCAAAATAAATATCAGCACAATTTGATCTGAATATGTAAAAATTTTCCAGCGTTCGCCTAAATTATTTTTTCATTATACAAATTTTTGAATTTCAAACAGCCCGAGTGTGACTAAGACAAGGCGAATAAAGAAAATTTTCTAACAATTCGCTGAATTATTTATTATAGCTCAGCTCGAATGGAACATTCACAAATCATTTTTGTAATCAAGCTTTTAAACTAGATTTAAAATATTTTAAATAAATAATTTCAGATAATTTACAATAATTCTAATTCAAAATACGAAAATTCTTTTAATTTATTTTATTTTCTTCTAAAGCTCAAAGAGTACGCTAAGAGATGCTTAAAATTACCATTTTGTATGTATCTCAAAGTTAAATACTGAGGAGATATTTTGTTTAATCATTTTAATTTTTGTCTGATAGGTCAGAGCTTGACAATTAAGGGTTATTTGGAAGACAAAATGCGGTAAATTCTCGATATGTGAGGTCCACAAAACAAGCATTTACTTAAGGGCTAAACAGACTTTTTCAAAAGCAACACAAGCAATCAATTGTTGTAGAAAACTTGAGCGTTGCAGTGAGGTAAACGAATAAGGATTTGCATTGAAAGACTGCTTATTTGGACACTCGAAGATTGACTCTTTTTATATTATCTATTTACAATAAGTCCATATACAGGAAACAATATTCAGTTTCTAGATGTAAACTAGCGTAACGGATAAAGAAACTCTGTTCGACCTTGATGTACCTTCCTCATGTAACTTGTGGTAGAGATATATTAGATTATAATTCAAGAACTTTGTGTAAAGAAACAGCTGCTGAATGTGTGAAAAATTTCAGGTTCATTGAACGTATATTTGCTGGGTTAGGGCCAAAAATTTTCAATTTTTATCAATATTTCAACACAAGCATTATCTACAGCATGACTCGGTTCCTGTGATATATCTCAAGAACCAGTGAAGAACAGGTTTCTAAAAATTGCAGGTCAACAGTCCATGGCTGTCTCCAACAAAGGATAAAATTTGTGCTTATAACCTGTAGTAAGCTTGTTTATATTATAAATACAATTTCGCACTTTTTAATACGTTTTTAAGAAATGGCCCTCAGCTTACTGTAAGTGGTATGACTTGTGGTACGAAACTCGTAATATAATTTTGTGGACTTGTGTATACAGTCTAGGCCTCAAACTCTGAAAATTTTAGCCCCCGCTGGTAAGTATTTGGGATACTGTAGAGAAAAAATAAGAAAATTTTGGTTGGATGCATGACACAAATGTTGCGTAAGAATTACAATAAAATGCAAAGTTTACAGTTTTGAGTAAAATGTTACTAATGAGGGACAGATATATTCGTTAAGTAAAATCTCTGTCAAGTTTCGCTATATGATCATCAAATTTGCGAGCACAGGAAATATTCAAATTTACGTGAGACAGTTTTGCAAAAACTGCAACTTTACAGGCCAATATCTCTGCCAATTTTGCGTTTTAAGCGAAACGGACGACGTCGTTGTTTTTATCTCATCAATAAACCCCTTATAAGAAATTTTGAGGATATCTTACTGTTTGAAGTTGCCAATAGAAGGTCGAATTTCTCAGAAATTGTGTCTTAAATCAAGGAGATAATTCTCGAAATCGGTGCGTGCTATTCACGAAATCTTGATAAAAATTCGCTTAACTCAATAAAATATTAGCGAGCATGTTGCTATAGTCTGTTTCATTTATCCGAGAGCTTTTTCAGTAATTGTTTTCGGAGGTTACAGTAACCCTTTATTTCTTATTTACTGTAAGTCGCTAGATCTCACTTTAGCTACGTAGCAAAGAAGGGTTTTTCAATAGCATTTTTGCGGCATAATTTATTCTCGTCTTCCAGCAGATCAATTTACTTACTGATAAAAATCGCGCATTCATCTTATCCTGAGTTGACACTTTAAACACAATCGACTAAGATGCTAAGAAACGCCGTAACTCCCGCATAGCTCAGTGGTAAAACCTCTTGCTTGTAGTCGAAGCAACCCGGGTTCGATTCCAACCGATAGCTTTTTGTTTAGCGCACTACTGTAGTATGTCTCAGCACTGATTAAATGCCTAAATCAAATTTATTTGGGCGTATTACTGCATTAAAAATGGAAGAATTCTAGCCACTCGCCCTCACTGAGCTGATCTGCCGAAGTACAGTAATTCGTCTTGTTTAGCTTACTGTAGCCCTTAAAAGAATTGACTAAAAAGCTCCCGAATAAATGAAACAGACTTTAGAGGTTTTGCGAATGATTTCGCGCATGACCTTATGCGTCATTCGTGGAAATCGGAGATACTGCGATAAAAAAAATAACAAACGTCTTTAGCATGAATCAAAGACATTATGAAAAACGTACAAAACGTACTATAATCTTTTTATTTTTACGAAATAAGAGCTAACGCTACAGTATCCGTCTCTTGCCGTAATTGTACAATGAGCAATGTAATATTTAAAACTTCGCCGCCATATCCCCATGTACATAGTCTACGGTATTACCACGTCGGTTATGCTTTCAGCTCCTAAAAGGTAAAATGCATCAGAGTGCCGGAGCACAAGGCTTAAGAGCCAAATAAAGTGCAATAGACAATAGCCAACCAGATGAAAAGCCTTACGCCGATTGGCTGAATTTTTACTACTGGCCTTATTCTAGAAAAAGTCTCAAGAATTTTGAGACAGTCACTGGTTGAATAAATAACAGTTTGCCATTGCAGATTTTTTGTCAGATCACGAAGCTTGTTATTCTGCACACTGCAGTATCGTGCTTGTTGCTTGAGTTGAAACCGATTTTGTATAGTCTATTCCATTCCAAATGGCCCCCATTTTCGCTAAGGTACTTCTAGCAAAAATGGCTTCTTCCATTATACTCTCGTATCGGCTGATTGATCTTAACCACACGTAGGCGTGGAGAGGGGGGTTTGGGGGTTTTGAGAAGGGGGTAGGCACCCCTCAGAAGTTGGAATACTACCCCTCCTAAAAATCCAATTTTGAAATTTTTTTTTGTGTTTTTAGCGATTTTTGATGCCATTGGATAGTGCTCGATGAGAAACATCAAAAATTGTGTTTTTTTTGCCATACGACAACTTTTAAGACCATTTTTTGACCTTTGAAAATTTTTCCAACCCCAGAAATTTTTTCACCCCCTCAGAAATCCGGTGCTGCCCACCTATGATCTTAACTTCTTATACATGTTTGAAGTGCTTTGTTCATCATGTGACACATCAAACATATTGCTGCAACAATCTAAACGGTAAAATATTTACTACAGTAATAAGCCGTTAAGCTAAAATATGCCGTCTGGAACAGAACAGACTATAATAGATTTACACTGATTGGAAAATTGCGATTAATGCACAACACAAGAAGTCGTGAAATGAACATTGCAATAAAACCTGAATTAAATACTTAATGAGCAGGCTTTTCCGTTTTTAAAATAACATTAAGTGAGATGACTTTCACAATCGTTATTTACTGTTTCCACCTACATTTGATTGGCGAATGGCGTATGAAGTGGGATGCATGTCTTCATTCGACGTTTCCACCCGCCGTTTTTTTCCACTTTTTGGTCTATTTTTCAACCAAAATTTTGGGATATGGAAAAATTTTTGGGCTTGGTTGGCATTTGTGGAAAATTTTTGTAATGTTAAAAATGCGTTTTAGAGAGTTAAAACTTCAAAAATTTTTAATTGAATCAATTCTTACTTATTATTAATCTATAAGCCGCTCCGCGCCAATCGCAGCATTTTCATCGACAATCTGGCCTAGAACTTCACTACGATTGAAAATCCTCATCTTCTGCACGGATTCACTTAGTTTTTGTAATGCGAAAATGCGTCGTTTCGCGCTGAATTGATTTAATTCTTACTTGTTATTAATCTTTAAGCCGCGCCGCGTAAATTGCAGCATTTTTATTGACAGTTTGATCTAGAACTTTACTACGATTGAAAATCCTCATCTTCTGCACGGATTCGGTTAGTTTTTGTAATGCAAAAATGCGTTTTAGAGAGGTATTTAATTCTTACTTGTTATTAATATTTAAGCCACGCGGCGCAAATCGCAGCATTTTTATCGATAATCTGGTCCTAGAACTCCACTATGATTCTTCTGCACAGTTTTTCTAATGCAAAAATGATTTAGAGAGCTAAAATCTCAAAATTTTTCTGCGCTTCGCGCCATGTGATAAATTATAGTTTTAATTGTCAAAAACGACTTCAGAATTGGCTAAAATGCTTTACTGATGGATGGAAATTCAAGTTTCAACATAAATAACGTATACTGATCGTGATATTTCTTGTGGAGCGCGAAATTTTCATACAAAAAGTGCATCAAACACCGCTATTGCATGTGTACATAAAATTTTCTACTCAAAAAACACTGATTTTTCAATACAGGCGCTCTATTTTTAACGATTTTAGACCTCCCAAAAAACGTGGAAAAAGTCGGAAAAAGTGGAAAAAATTTTTGGATCTGGTCTATAATGTCAACCAAATCGATGAGAAAAAACGGTGTCCACCAGGCAAGCTATTGTCAGGCACTTAGCTGGCCGTCTTATTTGGGGGGGGCACCAACACCGATTTTGGGGGATTAAGGCCAAAAGGGCCAAAAATAGCTCAAAATAAAGTTTAGAAAGTCATATTTTTCCGATTTTTCAGAATTTTGGGGTGTTCGGCTGGACCTCCTATCCTGCAGAGCTACGTGCCTGGCTATTCTGAAAGAACTAATGCAATTTGAAATTTTTGTCAAGTAATTCAGACCAATAGCACTATTGTGCTATTTCTAGAGCATTTTGTGGTTTTTTGAGGATGTATTAGCCGTAGATGTAGCCAGGCCCGTGTTAAAAATTTTGTACACTACGGAAAAACGGGACCCACCATCAGTATACTATATGTCGCTATGTCTTCAAATTCAGCATAAGGTGATATATGGTTTGTTATTACCAGACGCTTAGGCTTAGGCTTAATTATGTGCATTCACATTGGTGCCAGCGCAAACAATCTCTTAACGATTTCCTTTCTTAGCAATTTAGAATTCTCAAAGGCCAACACAAAAATAAATATCATCAAAATTTACTCACTTTTGAGTCGACAAGCAAAATTAATTCATTTTGATATCGAGCCAAAAATCAAGGAAATTTCACTTTTTCGGGAAACTGAAAAACAATCTATGTCTGGCACCAATCTGAATCATCAAACAGCATTTTCAGAATCGTGTTCAGCATACTAGTTTACAACGACAATTTACAATTTTTTAGCAGCACCAATGTACAACTTTTTTCCGAGCAATTACTGAAAAATGTTTCCATCCGATAATATTGTCAGAATCGTGGTCAGCATATTCGATCTGGTCAGAAAAGTTGGTTTCGAAAACAAATTCCGAGAAAAAATTTAGGATCCCTCTTTTTCCATTAGTGTTGGATATGTTTCGATGGAGGCGCCTCCTAACTTACAAAACGTAACAGCAGGGGACCCGAGGAATGAATTAAAAAAGTTGTTTTACGACCACTAGAGCTGCATACCTTGTAAACTGCTAATTAGATACCTTAAATATGGTGATGATGAGAATCTAATGTATTCCCTCTCTTCCCAGGATGAGGGGTTTGGGTCGGCATGCTCGCGCGCCCATCAGCAGGTTTGGGGCCAATCCCGGAAAATTTAGTGAAAAAAGTGCCCAAAAGTTGAATTGAAACATTAAAATTTCAAGGAAACCAGCCTTATTTTCGTCCTCAAATCATTCTAAAAAATACATACATAGTCTTACTTCTCTGCCAAATTCTATAACATCGCCAAAAAATGATTACCATTCTCGCTTCTTGCACGGATCTCATTTTCCGCGTGAAATTGGCAAAAAAACAAAACATGTGATGCAATATATGCTTTAGGTTCTTTTAAGATTGAGTATGGAGTGTTTTAACTGCGCATTTGGGACTAAATGGATTTTAATTATTAATCATTAAATTCGGCACGAAGCATCAAAAATTTTTGCGATTTTTTGCTCAAAAGAGCGGAAGGGAGAGTGAAGGAAAAATTCAATCTCAAATTTCATTTCCGAAGGGCACGTGCCCCTATAATTCCCTGAATATGGGCCTGGGCCATATGTGCGCAGCAAGAAAATTCTGGGGGGATGTGCAAGATTTTTCAAAGGTCAAAAAATGGCCTTAAAAGTGGTGGTATGGCGAAAAAACACCATTTTTCGACGTTTCTCATTGAGCACTATCTATTGGCAAATTTCGCTATGCATGGGTACCTCAAATGTGGTGAGGATCAAAGGGATAAACTCTCTTCTGGGTCTGAGGCAGTGCTTTCAAGCGCCCCCAGCGGGATCTGAGGCAGAGAATCGGAAAAAATTTGTAAAAAGCGCATGTTATAGTTGGATCGTTGCGTTCACATTTTTATCAATAGCTGCATTTTTGTTTTGAAATCAGCCTTAAATAGTTCAAGTCTATTGCCGAAATTCGCCATCATCACCAGAAAATCTCTGTCATTCTCACTTCTTGCACGATTCTCCTTTTCTGTGTAAAGCCTGTAAAACAGCAGAAGACAGATAAAAAATATATTTTAGGCAAAATAATGACTAAATGTTTTGTGATTAAAGCGTGCGTTGTTAAATAGATAGTAATTGTAAATTGTGAAATTTGCGCAACACTCCGAAAGTTTTTCGGTTTTATGCTAAAAAGAGCAACGATGGAGTAGAGAAAAAAATGTCCTTAGAGTTCATTTCGTAATGGGGCACATGCCCTCTATCTTTCCTGGACACTGGTCTGCATACATGTAGGACTTACATAAAATGTTGGGACAAGGTTAGCTGAGCCAGCCATTTTTATGAGCGGATGGGAGCGGCAAATTGTAGAAAGGACCTGAAAATGGCCAAAAAGCGCAAGTTTTAGCAAATAAGGGGACAACCAAGTTTGAATGGAGATCCTTATCACTCTGTCACATATTCATATTGCACTTATCAAAAGAGGCCAAATAGCCTTGCAAAACGTTCTTCATGGCAAAATTTTGTTCTTATGACAGAATAAGTGCGCCATAGCGGCTGCTTAAAATAAGTGCTATAACTTTGCATGAACAGAGAAGTTAGTGAAAAATAACTTTCTACGTATTTGAAGTGGAATGTCTAGACGTATATATGTGCTTTGCAAGATATCTATTTTACGCATTTTTTTCAGGAAAAAAATGTCTCGATATGAGGAACAGCCTTTTGCCTATGTCGTTGTTGATACTTACTCACGCCACTACTGTCATTTTTGCTTACAAAAGCGAGCGTAAGATTGTTTTAATTGTATGTAGCAGGTCGAATTTTATGTATAGGACCACTGCATCCATGCACACGGTGTAAAGCTCTGGGAAGGGGTAATCGAGTTTTCTAAGGGGGAGGTTTAATCACTAATTTTTAACCTATCTAATAGCAAATTTTTGTACTTAATCAGTCGTATTTAATTTTTAATGAATTGTTATGGTTAAATTGGCATGAAAACAATTATAAGGGCAATAGAATGACTTGTACCATCAAAAATATACAAAATAATGGAAGAAAAGTGTCTAGATGAATGAATTGAATAGTCCGTTGCTCTAAAAACAAGTATGCATATGGACTCACTTTGAATCACATTATAAGACGTCATTTGACGCTTTTTCATGGTTCGAGCAATTGGTTCTTGTCCAAAATGGCTTGAGGGGTATGCTTCTCAAAACTCCTCTCAGGGATACCCCCTCACCTCCCAGTATGTATTTATGATTCTCGGCCATTTTCAGATAAGAAGGGTAAATGACTAACAATTTTTTCGATCGAAATGGCAAAAAACTATCTAATAATCACACCTACACTTGGGGGTATGGGAGGGTATTCCCCTAACACAATTTTTGAGAAGTAGACCCCCTTAGGCCATTTCGGACTAAAACTGGTTCCTTGAACTGAACAACTTCAAATGACGGCTAAGAGTGTAATTTTAAGCGCGTATACTTATTTCCCGAGCAAAGACTGTTCAATTCGTTCATACAAACCCTTTTCTTCCATTATTTTGTATATATTTGATTTTGAAGGTCATTCCATTTCCTTATTGTTATTGCTTTCATGCAAATTTAACCATATACATTCTTTAGGAATACAATACGACGAATTGAGTACAAAAATTTGACATTAAATAGGTAAAAAATTACTCATTTGCCCCCTTGAAACTCGGTCTACCCCTCCCAGAGTTTTGACCGTGAGCATCTATGCTGTAATGGTTTGGAAAACGCAAGTTTTTGCCAAAAACCGATGGGGAGATCTAAGAGAGACAAAAATTTCTGCGCTCATACGAGTGCGTGCAACATTTTTGGGTATAATAGGGCTTTATTTTTTACGTTTCTAAATAACTAAGTGGAATGTAAACTCGAGAGAAGTTGCGTAATTTGCTCACACATTTTTTTGTATTTGACAGATCTTTCTGGCTGTACAAAAACTTTTCGGACTGCCTTTGTCAATGTTGACTTTTGGTAGTAAAGAAACGGTAGAGAGGTCTTATATTACCGATGACTTATGTTAGTAATTATCTTTTCTGCAGTGCATTCCTTTATAAGGGCAGAATTCAGCTTTAAGAAGACAAAACTGTCAAATTTTCCGACGCTGTTTGCTAGTTTATGTTCTGTTTTTTTCGTATTAACCTCCAGCACTCCCTTAAACAGCTCCAATCTGCTAGATATTTCTAGTGTTTCATGCGATTTTCTAATCGGCAATGTTTGTCTGTTAAAAATATCAACAAGACTTGAACTTCTTGTAAATTGTAAACTTTGTTTAAGTCAGTAGAGTTGTCTACGTTTTTTGGCGTTTCCTGCCAATTAGGTTACAATAAAAAATCGCTAATTCTACTTACTGTGGTTTTTATCGTGAAAAACCCAAAAATTGGCTAAAATAAAAGCGCCAAAGGTTGAAACCCTTATTTTTACGACACTGAAAGCGTTACTATGTACCTATGCTATATTGTAGTGCCCAAAAATTTACATGCACCGAATGTACAAAGACTTGGAGACCATCTTTGTAGATGTAAAGGGACCTTGTACAAAAAACTTCACTACGAATATGCATAAGAACTGTTGATTAAGCTTTGAAACCCAGTGTAAACTCATTAGACCAACCAATCTTTTTGACTGCCACTTTACACTGCTCTGCTTGAACTAATTTTGCATATAGATCCGGTCAGTTTGTCACGAACTCATTTCAATTTTCTCTTCATTAGGAATACATTGATAGGGTATTTTAGAGGCATTCAAGAGTATAAATAGAGTGACCCAAAAACGGATAGGTACAAAATATTTTGACCATAACTAGCCGTCTTAAATATATTGCAAAAATCAAAGTTTTTTTAGAAACAATGTAGCGCAACAAAATTGTATACTTTCGTTTATTATTTGCTATTGTTTCTTTTTTCTGGTTTGCACTGTTATAAAAATCACTTTTTCGTAATTTACAGATGGAAAATTATTAAATAGATCGAAAAAGGTTACTTTTTAAAATGTTATATTATAGGTTTTGTTTTCTTTGACATAGAGTACTGCCGTTTAAATCATATGATAGAAAAAATTATTGTCTACTGGACCTGTAATTTGAGGTTTTGTATTTTTGAAATTCGTTAAAATTCGTTCCATCTAACAGATTTTTGTAAGCATATTTTCTTCTCAGAATACAAATAATTTAAGTGAGACAGGATGAAAAATTTGCAAAATTCAAATAATACAAATGATAGGAAGTCATCAATACGACAAAAAAGGAAAAAAGATTTTTGGAGTAAATATGGGAAAATAAATGAATGCATGAATAAATGAAAAAGTAAATAAATAGAAAAGGACATTGACATTGTTGAATCTAATAACGATATGCAATAGAGTAAAGAACGTTTTTTGACAATTTCAAAAAATTGGGCTGATGCTTCAAGCAGAAATTTATTATGTAATTAACACCATTAGTTATCTAAGTTTCCGTTGTAAATTTCCCATAAGTAGCACACCTGGGCATAGGGGAGTGATAGGGTATTACCCATATTTTAGAGTTTGGAAAGTCAGGGATTGTCAGGCGATTTTGAGAAAATGAAAGGTGCTGCAAGACAATTTTTGAGCTAAAATTCCAAAATTTTTCCGGCGCTTCACGCCGTATTAATAAATTTGTTTATTTTCATCACCAGAAATCCATAAATGCGCTTAACTTCACTAATAAGGGTCGAGAAACCCAGTTTACCGCATATAACTTGCTACTGTACCATGTTATAGTACCCTGAAATTATACGTATTGAATTTGCATCGACTTTGAGGGACCGTCTTTTTACACGTACAAAGAGACCTTGTAACCACGATTTGCCATATGACCGTTCCTGGATTTCAACCCCTGTGGTTACCTCTACCTTGTCCATTTATGATAAGTAGTGTTAACAAAAATAAATCAAAAAGGCAATAAAACAAGTATCTCAAGAAATTTTAACAATTTTGTTGCTCTTTATTTGCCGTTTAAAAAACGCTTACAATTTACCGATATGCATGTCTTACACAGCTTTAGTTATGATCAAAAAAATTTGAATTTCTTTTTTGATCAGTATGTATCTTGGCTATTTTTTCTTTTGCTATTTCGCGTTGTGCAATCTGCAATCTAGTTCAAAACCGGCTCAAAATTGTTTAGGAATAGCAATCTGTTGCGTTGTTCCCGCTGCCGGTTCGCTTATTACTGCAACTCTAGTTGCCAGGTGGGATTGTGATATTTAATTTCCATAAATTTAAGATTAGATAAATTTTTTAATTTCTCTTATTTAACAAGTTGCTTAGATTTTCTTAACTAAAGGTCTTTCTTATTTCTTAATTTCTATTTGGCCCGTCATCCGAATAGCTTCCGATATTTTCCACCTTAATTTTTTGTATCACTTTGGCTTGGCAAATTAAATATCAAACGATGATTGCGTACCTCCAGATCATGTATACATATAACGGCTCGAAATTAGGGAGAGGGGTGAATGACCTCCAGTTTTTGGCCAAAAACGCCTAAAAATGGGTCTGACTTTGGGTGGAGGATCCCTATCCCTGTCTTACATGTATGTTTCAGATGCATGTATCATTCAACTTATTTTCTTTTATCGAAATTAGCTCACCATTTTAAATTTGTTCTTTAATTTGTTTTTTGGTCTAAATAATTTAAGGGCTTGAAATTTTGGAGGCGATAGTAGTTGCACATTTTCCGAGGGCATGCCTCATACCTGGACATTGGACAGGAACTAAACGCTGAGGGTTCGATGGGCAAAATTGCTCAAAGTAGCACCAGAAATTCAATTCTGGGATGTCTACTGAGGGGGTCTTTCAGACTTTCAAGGGTTCCAATCCCGCCTCAAACCCCCACGCGCATGTATGGTATACCTTTCTATATATGGATGCCAAAAGTTTAGAATTTTTCAAGCCGCATCTTCGAACATTCGACATAGGTGCAGCAGTTAGGACAGGGTCTATAAAATTGGACAAAGTTTGGGCAATATTAGGCCGGCAGCTCAAAAATGGTAAAAAAAAGCATTGAAAAATTGCTAAAAATTGTAAGATTTTTGGCGAAAATCGGGGGCAACATCATACGTGGGCAGCAAGAAAATTCTGGAGGGGGGGTGCAAGATTTTTTGAAGGTCAAAAAGTGGCCTTAAAATTGGTGGTATGGCGATGAAAACACCATTTTTCGACGTTTCTCATCAAGCACTATCCATTGGCATCAAAAAATTGCGAAAAAAACGAAAAAAAATTTTCAAAAATTGAATTCTGGGGGGGGGTATTTTGATTTCTGGGGGTATTTTGGTTTCTGGGGGGGTGCATACCCCCCAAACCCCCTCGCCTAGGTGTGGGCAACATGCACAGCATGAAATTCTGTGGGGCGGCAGTGGTAAAATACAGTGTTTTCCGGGCTCAAACACGATACCCTCGAAAATTTTGTTTTTACGGCGTTTTTGACGATGCTTTGTCTTTGTAGAGTATAAGAACTTGAAAAATTTTTCAAAGAAATGCAAAATTTTTGAAAGAAATATAAAATCGAATAAAGTGATTAAAATATGGTTAAGAAATGAGTAGGTATAAGGCGCTAAACGCCGAAAATTTACGCTTTTTAACAAATAATGGCTTAAGTCTGTTAGAACAACACATTTCTGCGAATTTTTAGGAAACTCCTGAAGAACCGCGAATTCGGGGAGGTTAAGAAATTCATGAGTGGGATTGGGGTGAAAAATTTGGTGGAGGGTGGGTGAAAACCCCCAACACCCAATATCATATATGACTGGGAAATAAAAGTTTTAAAGTCTTCCGATTTTGGGGAATATGGGGGCGACCGACTTTGAGTAATTAATGCACTACCTATCCGCCTGTTTTATGCGTGATTCAGATAGCTTCGTATTATCGTAGCGCTAGCCTTTGCTTTCGTTCTATTTAGCTGCATAAAATTGTTAGCTTTAGTAGGTTTGTGCTTTTGCTTGATTTATGCATGAAGAAATTGAAAACGCTTTTTAATCGCATTAATACGACTGTATAACCTGTACGGGTTTCGCTCGCCCTGAAACGACCGTATAACCTGTAGGGGTTTCGCTCGCCTGGAAAAATCCCCTCAAGAATTCGCGATTTATAAAAAAATCGTGGAAAAGTGTGCTGTTTTGAGCGTTCTTAGCGATCTGCTTGCTCGAACGTATCAAATTTTTGGCGCTTTGCGACACTTAATCATTTTTTGATTGTATTTTGTCAAATTTATTCGAATTTTTCCGGTATATTTTCACTTCTTTTTCACGTTCTAGAAAAAAGTTTTGATGGTTTTCGGAAAGAAACACGATAAGTTTACTATGCAGTCAGCGACGATCATACACAGCATAGGTGCGCAAGGTCAAACTTTCAGAGGGGGTGAAAAATAAGAATTAGTAGATAGCTTAGTGTTCGTAAAACGGTTATATAGCCTTTTTGGGCTCAGGTTATTAGCTGTATTAGTCTTTTCCGGCTCAGAAAACTAGCTATGCAGCCTTTTTGGACTCACAAACATAGCTACATAGCCTTTCTGGACTAAAATAGCTATTTAGCCCGTTTTGGAGTCAAGAAAGTAGCTTTGTATATCCTTTAAAAACTCAGAAAAGACAACTAATATAGCATTTCTGAGCTCACACGGTAAGTTTCTGAGTCCAAAAAGACTATATAGCTAGTTTTCTGAGCCCAAAAAGGCTATGTAGCTAATTTTCTGAGCCTAAAAAAGCATATATAGCAATGCTTTTTCCGTCAAAATGGCTGTATAGCTATCAGTTTTTCAGAGCTCAGGGAGAGTAATACACCCTCTGACCCCCATGCTCTTGTTTGATACACAGCTTGGATAGGGGTCAGCAGCTCCGAAAATATTTAGTCATAAAATGATGTGAATGCGTCACATGCATTGCTTTACCACTTCTAAAGCATAAGGGCATCCAGCTTTAAATTTAAGTATTTTCATCCAATCGCCTAAATACATAGCTCAGTCATTTTCACTTAATTGCCGGGATCCCCTTTTAGGCGTGTTTAGCTATCTATTTGTTCGAGAAAAGTCAAATTTTCAGCGCTTCGCGCAATATACTCGTGTTTTGACTGTATTTTGTTTAATTTCTTCCAATTTTAGATTTTTTTCTAAATTTGTATGCTTTTATGCTGTAGAAAGATAGTGCATCGTCAGAAACGGCGAAAAATTATGTTTTTGACGCGTACGTCACCATTCTCGAGCGCGACCAAAAAATTACAGTTTTTGATAGCTTTTTTTGATTGGGAAAACTTGTTTTCAAAAATTTTTGGATTGTATCATTACCCCCTAGAATTCCCATGCTGTGCGTATCTGTTCATGTCTGCTTTTGGCCTTTTGATACTTTTAGCCATTTTTATTCAAGGGTCATTTTTGACTTAAGACCTATAAAAGATTTATGAATTAATGATAATGCTAAATTTTTTTAAATGTCTTCTATTAGTGTCGGAAAAATCCTGCGAAATTTGGCTAATTTTGAAAATTTTTAAATCTGTAAGTTTCTATAATTTTAAATCTGTAAGTTTCTATAATTTTTCCATAAAATATGTGAGAATTCAGTAATCTGAGTTCATTCGATTTGTCCGTGCTCTCAGAAAGCTAATTAGTTGCTTTACTTTGAAATAGACTTCTGGGTGGTCCGATCATAAGATCGAGTGTCAAAATTTAAAGAGGATTTATCCGAATGTGCCCGATACGATCTCTCGTCTCGTGGTCCGTATATTACACAAGAAGGTAGTGTGACTAAATTTATTGTATTACATGTACTGAGATTTTTTGCTTCCTCGTGCGCTGCCAATTTTGTTTAAATATTAAAAATCTGGATGAGCCACTATTTCTGCTTTGGAACAAATTTTTATTTAGATCTATTATCAGTAAAAAAATCTTTCGGCAAATTTGTGAAAAACTGAATTTAGTAGACTTCTGGACACATTTAGGCAATGCCGCTCTTCATGCATGTAACGGCTCGAAATTTTGGTTGGGGGTCCCCGGCCATTTTCACGGAATGTGAGGGTAAATTACCTTCAATTTTTGACCAAAAACGGCCAAAAATTCAATTTTTTCAAAAATTGAGGGGTCAGATATTTTTTGACTTAGGGGTTTGGGGACGACTGACGTTTTGTGTGAAATCCCCATCCTCCCTGTTACACACTTCAGTCACCTTTGGTAAAATTTCGGCATCGTGGCAGTTTTTTAGGTCCTTTGTTCGTGTACTAAGATCTCCAAAAGTTTTTGCACATCTTGTAGGTGCAAATTTTACATTACTACAGTAGAAAAGCAAGGCGTTCTGCGTAGTAAAACTGTATTCTTGGACCTTTGCTAGTGTAGTTTACACATGCACATTGGAGGGTATGGGGTATACCCCTACCAGGACTTTCGAGAAGCATACCCCCTGAGGCCGTGTGGGACCAAAACTGATTGCTTGAAGCATGAAAAAGCGTCAAATGACGACGTCTGATTGCTTAAGCATACTTATTTTTAAAGTAATCCATTCATCCAGACACGTTCATCCACATCATTTTAAGTATATTTGATGTTGCAGGTCTTTATTTGATGTTACAGGTCTTTCCATAGCCCTTGTTGTTATTGTTTTCAAGCAAATTTAACCATAAATATTCTAAAAGGCGAAATAACGACGAATTAAGTACAAAAATTTAACATTAAATAGGTAAAAAATAGCTATTTACCTCACAGCTAACTTGGTTTAACCCTTCAGAAGCTTTTGACCATGTACATGTATGAGTTTTGCAAATTGCTGAGTTTCTGACGATGAAAAACACACAATTTTATAGAGAAAGTTTGGTAATTTTTAGCGTTCTCAAATAGAAACAGCGACCTTTTTATTAATAAATGGTTAGGAGAAGTTAATTTCAAGCGCCAAAAAATTTAGTCATCCTGATAGTTTTTCAAAGTCTTAAACGCAATTCTGAAGATTAGAGCAGATTGCTAAAAACAATTTTTATAATGAAGCACTAGAATATTTTGACTGATTTAAGCTTTTAAAGTCAATTAATAGAGAAGGCAGAAGTCCTTTAGTGAATTAGTCTAAACCTCTGATTTACTGATCTTACGATATTCAATTTTATATTACAATTTATTTTTTTCGCAGAATACGCAAGCTAAGACGTCATCAAACGGTCAGCAACGTCGTACGCTCGATTCGTTGATATCCCGTACTTTGATATTCTACTGATTTATTTTATGTATTTCACGTTATTCTAATTTTTGTTTAAATATTCGGGTGTCTAGGCCATCGCATTTTTAGTCATTCTTATTTTTTCTTTTTGGGTTAAATAAGAATGAGGGGTCAGATATTGAATAGGTAAATAAAATTTTAAGACCAGAGAGTTGCATAAGGTGAAAAAATGCCTATGTTTAAATCGGGTTAAAAGTTTGGGCCAGCTGCTTGCGGTTTGTGCGCTACGGCGATTTGTTTACAACTCAATTGGATATTGTTTAAACGTCGGATTTTTTTTGACTTTGTCAATTTTGTTTGTTTTTTTCATTTTATTTTAAAGTTCTTGCTTTCATTTTTACCATTTTCTTAATGTCGCCACAAATATTGGGAAGATATGTAACGCTTCAAAATTTTTGGAGGAGGGGGTAGTAGGCCAAGTGGCAAAGATATACGTAGAAAAAATTGCTCGAAGACTTATTATTTTTATCTAATTGAATATAATATGTTGGGATAGAAATTTCTATTTTGGATAATGAGGAACGACCGACTCAAGATGGGGATCAAGCCTCTGCCACACGTATTATATGTCAGTCGGCCAATTTTAGGTGAGGGGGTAAGTAAAATATGTAGGTTTCTATTTTTGGATCGAAATGGCAAAAAACCAAAAAATTAAGCTCTTGGGGCACGACCGACTCTGGCTGGCAGGTCACCCATGTTGCATGTATCTATGCGTAAAATGTCTCTTTTCTTAATTGAAAAGATTGTTGATTTTTATACCCAAACGTTGATTTTTTGGGCAGATTTTAAATTTTTTCGGTGATCTATCACATAAATGCTGCTTTTCCATACTTTAAATAAAAGATTCAAAAAGATTAAACTTACTCAGTATTTATTAGCCAATTCTGCTTACGCTCGGTTCAATTTAAAATTTCTATTCAATCGATTTCTTTTAGCTCATAAAGTGAGTATTTTAATTTCGATCATTTACTTATTTTTCTCTCAAAACCGAATTTTTCGATTTTTTATTTTAAAATGAGTTTTTTGGGCTTTAAAAATTGTTATTAAAAATTCGTTATTTGTGGAGTGATTCCTTTTCTTTGGAGACGAGCAACAAATCATGGCCGATCCCCAAAAAAAGCTGCAGTTCGGTTTATCGTATTTGATGATAAAAGATTACATGAATCTCGGCGACGATTCAACTGAGGCTGAAATTAGGGACATTTTTGCAAAGGTAACTAATCGCATTCATTAAAAGTTGAAAATGTGTAAATTATTTATTTTTGCAATTTTTTTCCTACATATTTCAACATTAGGTAATTTTCATGTTGGGCCGATGCTCTGCTCCCTCCTTAGGGCGCAACGCTATAACATAAGGCACAATGTAAGATACTCCGCGGTTAAGCATATGCGCACAGTACAAGATACGGCATGGTTAGGCTTGCATGCACAGTTTCGAGATCCTTCATCTATAAGTGTAGAATTTGTTAACGACGTTATCTGCTTTTTGAATCTTTAGCAATTTCTCAAATTTTGTTCATTAAATTGCGGCCCAATTTCTTATTGAAAATGTTGATTGCATTGAATGGGTCGAAAATATCCGAAAAACAACGAGATTTAGCGAAAATTAATAACATAGGACAAACTGTTTGAATAATCGCGGAAAGCCAGGTTTTCAATTCATTACTCATTCCAGATTATGTCAAAGATGGTATTTCGTAAAACACAAATGTTATTGGTGCATCTTTCGATTTCTGGATCTTGTAATGAATTTATAGCCTCTTAATATTTTTTCAGTGTCGCATCAAAAGTTATCATTCGCATCAAAAATTTAATTATGAAATATTTATATCCTCGAATTCGAAACTATTAGTTTAGAGTATTTAAGTGTGAACATGGCTTCATTATAATATATAAGTAGATACCTATGTTTTGCCTGATGCTGTAAAGTTCTCATAAAATACCTCAAGGTGTAAAGCCATTTAATACGACTCTTTAGAGTTTGTAAAGTAGCGCAAAGCGCCGTAAAGTTTACTAAATTTGTTGTGTTGTTTAAAACACGAAACGTGTAAAGAGAATCGTTTTACACTCTTTGATCATTAGTGTCTGCGCAACATAATTTAAAGCACGTAACGTAGAGTTTTGTTAAATGTGTAAAATGTCTTACATATTATGAAGTGCCATTTTAACCTCATTTTATTCTATTTTACCATATTTGCGCCATTTGTTAAACTTGTAGATTTTTCTCTCCAGTTTACATCGAATGTACGAAATTAAATTCGAATTTAGCGATTTTATGAATCTTTTCACTGTGCTTACGTGTTCAGGTACTGATAAATGCCATATCGATAACCGATGATGAAATGGCAACAGTGAATGCAATGGGTTTGTACATGGAGTGAGTTACTAGTTTTTAGTGTTTTTATGTTTTTCTCGCTTAGTTTGTTTGTTTTTGATGATTTTTATTTGTTCTTTGTTAGGTATGCACTTATTTTTTCTCATCTTTTCTGGTTTTAAGTAATTTATCTTTCTTTCCGTTTGATAGTTTCAATAAGGTTTCAGCGCTCGTGCTAAAGCTGTTAACACAGATAAACGGACTCTGGCGAAATTAACGGGTAGTGAATTTTGGTGAATTCGGGTTCGGGTAGTTCATCCAAGTTTGTTCGGGTTCGGGTAGTCCACTTCAATTTGTTCGGGTTTGGGTATCAAAATCAATACCCGATCGCGTTCGGGTATTTCAGTAAGTATTTAGGAATACCCGTGTATTGCGAATTTCTTAGGTACCTATAAGCCAGATGTTACAATTTTTATTTTCAGATGCCTAGTGCCTAATTATTCAATATGTTTCACTCAAGTTTCCAGCATAGGCGTAGCCAGGGGGCATTGGAGCACATGCCCCCAGAAAATTTTTCAGAAATTATGTTGATTTTTCTGGCGCAATGTGTCCAGAACATTGAGTTCAAAAAGGCGCAAACGTCCAAATTTTCCAGCGCTTCGCGCCGAGTCATTATTAATGTATTGTTATACAGATGGAATGAGTTTAAATGCTTGAACCTGCTAAAATAATCCAGCACTTCGCATCACTTTAGTGATTTAATGCACTATGAGTTCATTGAATGAAACTGCGCATGCTTGTTGAGCTTAATAGTGAAAGTGCGAAAATGCTTGCGTATCAATTTGCCTATTCTCTGCTTTATTTTTCCTTCCGCACAAGGACACATAATTATATTTTAAACGAAAGGAAAGGCCAAATTCCCTTTTTTTGCGCATTTTCTGTTTTCTGAACTAGTTAATAAGAAGGCCACAAATGATCCTGTAACGGTAAGAAAACCGCCCCCTCTAAATCTTATCTAAACTTATAGCACGAATGTTTCACGATATAAATATTATATGGATGATGCGAATGATGTGCGACAGTGGTACTACGATACAGGAGATGATCGCTCAAGCGTTATGTTCTTTTATGCGTTTAAATACATGATCAAATTTGCCGCAGCGTGAACTATAATATATGGATGTACCCACTTTTTTCAGAGTAATAGGCTTCTTTTGTCGCAAATGGGGTCATAAGAGGAAAAACTAATTAATAATTTTATCCTATGATAGTTGGAGGAGGCCGATCAAATTAACACGCGCCTATAAAATTGTGGATTTTTTGGAGCCCCAAGGGCAATTTGAACCGGATTTTTCCAGATTAACACACATCAAGATGTATATAAGCCCAAAAGGTGAGAAACGTAACAGAAGGTAGCGTAAAGACCATGTAAGTTCACGAATTCTGTGGAGAAAACGGCGCGATCAAAAGGTCAGCAATTTGATATAAAACGTATGCTTAGCAACCTAAACACGCGAGCAAAGGATATCAAAAATGTAAGAATTAAGCCTCGAAACAAAGTACATTTTACGAGCATCTGGCCAAAACGCCAGACGCAGCTCAGTAGAAAAGCGGAAAAATCTAAAAAATGCTCAGCTTGTGATGTGCTGGTGCCACGGTGTGTGGCCAGCCTTCGCTGTTGACGCCAGGCTCAGCCTTTGGCTGATGCCGTGAGATCAGCATATCTTGAGCTTGCTTTGAAATTCGATCCTCGGCGCTCGGGCTCTTGAGCTGATATACCCTGAATTTTGATCAGGCTCAGCTTGTGATGTGCTGATGCTATAGTGTGTGGCCAGCCTTCTCTGTTGACGCCATGAGGCTCAGCCTTTGGTGCTGATGTCCTGAACTTCGCCTGGAGGCTCAGTGTCTCTTGGTTTACAGTCTTAAATTCGAAGCGCGCTTTTTGACGTCGTCCTTTAGCAAAACCTACGACGATATTTTGCTGTTGTCATCGTTTTCTCGAAAGTCATAAGTTTTTTATTCGGTTATTCGACATCCTTTTTTATCTTAAGTAAAGGTCGACGCTTTAATTTGTTTACTTCACGCGCAGAAGGGAACCCCCAAATCTTGGTCCCCTTTAGCTGAGGCAAAAACGGTAGGATAGTTTTACGCACTAACCTGACATAATTTTGTGGCGCAGAAAGTAGGATCCGCCCCTCTGCTTGAAAATAGCTTTTCTGTGTAAGGGAGCGCAAATTTTAATGCATATACCTATCTTATAACGGGTTCAATAAAGATTATTCCTACTGTAACCTATAATTTCGGCATAAAAACTGTTTTTCCATTTTTTATAACGCTCATAAGAATGAATCTTTTCAGACCACGCACATGACTTTCGTCACTTTTTTCGCTATCAGGAATCAAGTATCAGTTCTTATAATTTCTATAGAATGCATTCTATATTCACGTGCTCAAATTAAGCTACTGCCGATTCTTAAACGAGAATATTTCAGATAATTTATATAGAAAAAGTCGACCAATTACAAGAAGCCTGCCCAGATTTCTTATGATTATAAAATATGTGTTTTAGCTAAAGGTGTTCTTTTCTCTCCAAGCCGACTTGAGTCGGGAAGCTTTCTGAAGTATATTTCTGTTATGATCTGATTAAAAGCATTCTTGTTTTAATAAATTCTGCTTATTAATTGATCCTTGTGTGCTATAAGCAAAGTGAACATCATAGTATAGCCAGATATATATATCAGCGTCTATATACGTATCAAAGAAACCTAAACTGATATTTCCATATCCGCTGAAATATATATATATATATATATATATATATATATATATATATATATATATATATATATATATATATATATCAGTGATGTCCCGGTGCCGCTTTTTTTACCGGTGCCGGTGCCGATACCCCTGTACCCGCGCCGGTGCCGGTGCCGGTGCTACATTAGCATATTATATAGTGTACTATGCTTCTTCAAAAAGGGTTAAATTTGTACCTATTTTTCACCGGATATACATATTAAGGGCGAAATTTCATTTGGCTAGTAACGACTTCATTATTTTTAATTTATGAATACATATTAATTTTCTCACTTAAGCATTAGACAAACAAAAAATTTTAATAAAAATTGAAATTCGAAGAAAAATAAAAGTTAAATAGTGTATTATAAGTTTAAGTGTAGCGCAATCAAGATTGGCTTGCGCAGCAGTTGATTATTTAGTCAAATCGAAATTTGGTTTTAGTGCATTAGTTAAATATTCAACTAGTAAGAAACAAACATGAAAATAGCCACAAAAACTTTTTGAAGTTAAATTATTTGAGTTTATCATTTCACATTTTCAAAAGCCTCTGAAAACAAACATGGGATATATTAGTAATGCAAAAGACTTACATAGAAGTTCATTTACAAAGTTTTAACAAGCTTTTTCTGAATGATTTGCAGGAAAAAGTTTCGCATAAAAACTATTCTAAAATTCTAGCTGCGTTTTACGGTCTGCTTTTACGAAATGGAAAAATAAAAATGGATTTGATGAAATCAAGTTGAAAACTACTCTGTAGTACTCATCCTTCTTGCCTACAGATGGTAGAATTAGAAGAACCTTCCACTCTATATGTCGATGTTTTTAATTTTAATTTACTTTATTTATTAGAGTCCACGCTTCTTGCTGTTAATGTTTTCAATAAGATGTGTTTCGTAAAATGAACAATTCATTTTTAAAGCTCGAAGACTTGTTCTGAAGTTCAGTCAAAATGCTTCACTATGCTAATCAGAAGATTTTATTAACAAAATGCTACCTTTTTGCGCCTTTATTCATTAAATTGGTGATAAATGAGCTTCAATTATTCTTTTTACACTAATTTTTCTCTTTTATCTAGCACCGGCACCGGCGCCGGTACCAGCCTAGCACCGGCCCGGTGCCGGTGCTTAGGCACCGGCGCCGGTGCCGGTGCCCAGGACATCACTAATATATATATATATATATATATATATATATATATATATATATATATATATATATATATATATATATATATATATATATATATATATATATATATATATATATATATATATATATATATATATATATATACATATATACATATATATATATATATATATATATATATATATATATATATATATATATATATATATATATATATATATATATATATAAAATTTGTTCTTCCAAGTACGATTTAGAAAAAATGGCGTCCTAAACTTTGGAGAATTTTGAATTCACTTCGTATTATTTTGAAATCACAACCCAGCAAATCGATTTTTCCCATATAGAATCATTTTTCTGTTTCTGGGGGAACGTAGGCTGCTGGAATATTGCTCCAATAGTCCAGTGAAAGGTCAGGAAAGGCATTAGTTAAAGATTTGCTAAATTTACATATTTTTTGAAGTGGTCAAGCTCGTACCTGGGCTTGGGAAGGGGGGTTGGGGGTATGCAACCTCCCGCGAAACTAAAATACCCCCTACCCCCCAGAAATCAAAATACTCCCTCCCCGATTTCAATTTTTGAAAATTTTTTCATTTTTTCCGAAATTTTTTGATGCCAATGGATAGTGCTCGATGAGAAACGTTGGAAAATAGTGTTTTTTCGCCACACTTCCTCTTTTAAGGTCATTTTTTGACCTTTGAAAAAATCTTGCCCCCTCCCCAGAACTTTGGTGCCGCCCACCTATGGTTAAGCTGCCATAATTCCCGAGTAAAGCGTAGCCCCTTAATCACTAAAATTGATAAAATAGGCGAAGCAAAGCCGACAAATATTCGAAGATTTGAATTATTATATTATATTTTCCTGGCCCTTTTCCGTGATTTCGGTCAGAAGGAAGCCACAGATTTTCTGCCAACTCGTCCGGCCGGTGTTTTTAGCAACCCATTTTTCAGATTTCGACAAATATATTTCATTGCTTATTTTCGGAGGGATGTAGGAAGAGAAAGGAAGCAAAATCGAAGAAACTGATTTTTGAAACGTATTCAAGTTCGGAAAGTTCTGTAGTTGTTGAAAGCGGGCAAAAAGAGGGAAAATTCCGAAATTTCTGACCCTGAATTTCAAAGTACTCTTTAGGTTCATCAGCGTACATGCACAGTATGGGAATTCTGGGGGGGTGAAAACCTGAAGTGCCTTTTTTGGGCCCAAAATGGCCGGTACGCGTTAAAAACATCGTTTTTGGCGTTTCTGACGATACTCTATCCTTATAGAGCATGAAATCATGAAAAAATTTCGAGAAAGTCGAATAAATTGACCAATAAATCGCTTAAAACATGAATATATGGCGCGAAGCGCCGAAAATTTGGCGATTAAAGGACACTTTTTCTACCAATTTTCAGGTAAATTTAGTAAAGTTTTGAAAAATCGCCAATTCTGGGGTAGGGGGTGAAAAATTTTTTGCGGGGAAGGGGTGAAAAATGATTCTGCGGGTGGTGAAACCCCCCAAGATCATGTATGCTCATCAGAGATTTTTGGACTCAATTCGATTCGAAAGTCCAGAAAAAGCTCTCGAAGCACATCAAACATTTCTCGACATGCTTTTTCAGAGTGAATCAGGACACCCAGCGGGCCAGAGTATCACCATAAATCAATATTATAATTTCAGTCCAAATATTTCGGAACTAGTACGAGGAAATAAGCTGTACAGTTTGGCTTGGCTCCACCTTGCCTGACCCCAATATCATGTATGGATGGGAATCTCGCGAGATTCCTTGTCTTTTAGGCCTATCCTGGCATAATAAATTGCGGAAGCGAGTATGGACTGAAAACATGCTGAATTTTGATGAAAATTTGGCAAACGAAATCATAAAAAATAGGTGTAATAAAAAGAATAAAATAGTGGAAATAATAAAAATATAAATACAAAGAGTTGAAATTAAGGCAACAGTGCAAAGTTGAGAATTTGAGTTAATTTGAGACTTTTAAGCAAGTGCTTATGTACATATTATGTAGTGCATACCTATAAACGAGCTTGTACATTGGCATGGGCGTGGTAGGACAAATGAGCTGTTTAGTTTACAACGTGTTTTAGTTTTTTTCTATTTTTTGTATATTTTGTAATTTTTCGCTGATGTGTTTTTGATTTTTTTGTGGTTGTGCTTTTCGTTGCAGCCTTACTGTATGCTGTACCTACGGTGTGCAATGTAAACAAGATCAATTTTAGCTTACACAACTAATTTACACAATTATGCATGTTTTACTTCTTTACACCAAATCAACTTGTCGTAGATTGTCGGCGCTGAATCACTCCTGCTTTCCTGATTGCAATGTGGCTTTTCAAGGTCCCAAGGCTGTTTTGAATTTATTGAATCCGGTCAAAAGTAAAATGGAAACGCCTCTGAAGAATGTGAGAAATTTTCGAATTATCATTCATTTTTATCTACATATTCATTTTTTCGATATGTTTGCGAGTTTTGGTAGAATTGTGTAATGCTTTAATAGCATATTTTTACAAATATGTATGTAAACAGGCCCGTAGCCAGGATTTTATTGCCGGCGGTCATATAAATTTGAAAGTCAGATATCTCGAGAACCATTAGGTGTAGTCAAGAATAAAGGCACAATAATAAAGGAAAATTTAAAGAAAAATTTTAATTTTTCAGTCCATTTCATACACACACACACACATATAATCTATCGCTTCAACTATCCGCGCAACTGATTTCTCATCGTATAGTTCATAAACAATTTCTTTACTCCTCGTGTTTCTGCTGAATCATTGTGCTCTGCAAAGAAAAACAGTTAGAAAATTAGTGATTTAGCGCGGAGCGCTGGAAAACATTGAGGTTTTCTTTATTTTGACTCAAATTGAACTTTATAAAAGACAAAAACTAATCAGAAGCGATTAATCCGTCGCCAGGCGGTTTTTTATGTTAGGGGGGGCAACTGCCCATCCCCTAGCCCTTGACTACGGGCCTCGAAAAATTTGAAAAAAATATTCTATTTTTCAATACTACACAAAATTGACTGATTATACTTTATTTTTCGGTCGGGATGTAATGGATTGAAAATGTCATCGGAAACCATTGCAGCTACCTCCAAAACTTTTGAGCGTTGATTAAAGAATATTTTTCGTTTGAAAACCCAATAGGGGAATCATTGAAAGTTAACATGAATCGACGAATAAGTAAATAAAATGAAACTATAAAGTTAAGGGTCAATTTTTCCATTGATTTCTTTCTAATTTTCATCATTTTTGAAATCAACTAGTGTAATGCGCATCTTGAAATATCATCATTTTGGGTTGCACTCGGCTTAAAACGTTTTTTGTTTAAATCGTGCAATTTTCAGCTTACTATCAATTATTTCAACGTGTTATCGACAACGTCGGAGCGTCGCTCGTACCTTGAGACGCATTATTTTTTCACCTGCGATTGCGAATTATGTCAAAACGCGGCTTTGGTAGTACAAATTTATTCTCCCTCTAAGTCTTTCAAACTTTTTGTGTTTGGAGTGATTGGGTGGCCGAAAAAACTTCCGCGGCTTCAAAATTATCGGAAAATT
Source organism: Mermis nigrescens (assembly GCA_036768485.1). Taxonomy (NCBI): domain Eukaryota; kingdom Metazoa; phylum Nematoda; class Enoplea; order Mermithida; family Mermithidae; genus Mermis; species Mermis nigrescens. Next base: position 1,379,184 of record JAVLUZ010000152.1, on the reverse strand, counting down.
TTAAATTTAAGAAATGTCCGGAAAAATTTAAAACAAAAAATCAAAAAAATGCCGATCAATTGACGGATTTGTCAAATCCGTTATTATTCTTTCGACGTTCGTCTGCATGTATATCCATAATCTGAAATTGCCAAAAACAATAAATTTACCAGAAAATAAATTTTGATTGGTCTCGCCAGTTTTGGAGTGTCTGTCAACGCCAATGTTTCGTTTTTTTTTGAATTTGATGTACGTACCTACCATACATGCACAGTAAGGATGTGCCGGTTAACGAGAACCGGAACCGGAACCGACCATTTTTTGGAACCGGAACCGGAACCGAGAACCGATTTTTTGATTTTCCAAGAACCGGAACCGGAACCGATTTTTTGATTTTCTAAGAACCGGAACCGGAACCGATCTTTTTGGAGTCGTTATCGGTTCTTTAAAAGTAGAGTTGAAAATCGAACTTCATAAAATTTAGTGAAGACATGAAGCAGCAATTCAATCGTTTATTACCCAAAAGTTTACAGATTAAAACTTGTTATGCAAATTTTGTTTTGGTTAAATTATATTTTAAAAATAACAGTCGTTCTGCTTTATTGCCATATAGCCTGTTTCTGAGAGGGTCGTAAATGATTCGAGCGCAACTGAACAGCTGTTCCGAAGGAACACTTGTAGCTGGCGCTGCAAGCAGGGGCGGATTCAAAGGGGAGCGGGGGCAGCCGCCCCCCCATTGGCCAAAAATATTTGGCGAGATAAAGAATAGATATGCAATTTGCAATGATTTTTGGCCGTCAGTGACCATAATTTCTCAAATTTTTCCGGCGCTAGGCGCCGGATGATACCTATTAATGACATTTATTTACTTTCTTGGCGACCTGGAAGCCATTTTCTGTTCATATAGGTTCCAGAAGCAGCAGAAACATCATTTTTGCATAGTTTTCTTCTATTTTCAATTAAAAATTTCGATCTTTCGCATCAAATGCTATAAATACAGGAAATCAAGCTGTAAATCATGCTTCTAGACGTCCATCCGCCTTAATTTCACAAATTTTCCGGCGCTTTGCGCCACGGTCAAAGATTTTTCCCGATGTACAAAGACTTTTCGGGACCGTCCTTGTACATGTACAAAGATTTTTGGAGAGACAAAAGTTACAAAAAAGGTTCGAAATTCGCAGAAATATACGGCGCTTCGCGTTGAAATGAGTGATTGTGTATTATATTTATCTTTATAATGGCAGAAATTGCATTTCGAAAGGAAAAATGTCAAATTTTTCGGCGTTTTGCGCCGTTTTTAAACGATTCTTAGTGATTTTTGCCCTTAGAGACCCATAAATTAGCTAAAATACACTACCAAAAGTCGGACAACTCTGTTTTAACCACACTAAAATCGCCACTGTACCATATTATAGTACCCGAAAGTTTGTGTGTACACAATGTATAAAGACTTTTGGGGATCATCTTTGTACATGTACAGGGTGTCACAAAATGATAGCCCCCTCCAAAAATTGATTTCAGGGTAAGATAGGAAAACTCTGTAAGCACTATCTTGTAGAGAATTCAATTCTGCTTTGAGTAGTAAAAGTAATTTGCACATTGCTAAAAAGAGCTTTTTAAAATTAGCTAAAAAAAGATCTGTCTTAGTAAAGTTGTGACGAATCGATTAGAAAATCTCTTGCACTCTTGCACATGGAGCCAGGAATCGGTCGCTATTCTGCAGAAACAGCATCGAAAATTTTGTCTATGGTGTTAAATGAATTAGAAAATGATGCGTATCAGTCTGAAAATCTGTTATGTTCAATGACTATGCATTTAAGGCAGGTAGACTAAGCTGAAGACGGCTATATGGATTTTTAAATGGACGTAGTCGTGCAATTTCGAAATACTGAGGTATTTTCTGTTTCTGATCAATAAAAAATGAACCGGTGCACATTGCGCTTTGATAAAATAAGCATCCGACGCAGAATTGAATACTCTACAGCATGGTATTTTGTGTATTTTTCCATGATTCTTGAAAGTCGATTTTTGGAGGAAGCTATCATTTCGTGACACCCTGTACAAACGGACCTTGTACAAAAAAACTGCTTCGCGCCAGATTTTTGTAAAAGTCAAAGAATTTTAGCGATTTTTTCGCACAAAGTTGTGAATAAATATTGCGTCAAAAGTGATTTTATGTAAAAGTATACATTGTTACCAAAAAACGCTGTTTCGCGCGTTAAGGTCAAATTTCTGGACCTATGTATTTTTGACTGTTTTTGGAAAAGTTGGGATACCGCCTCCCTTAGGAAAACCCTAGATCCGCCACTGGCTGCAAGATACTGCTTAGCTATAGACGCGAGAATCGGCAAATTCTTTGACTTCTCTTTCCACCATTGCAACAGATCTTCGTCGTGAATTAAGCATTCCGATTTAGTATAAGCCTCCAGTTAAGAAACACATAGATAATATTCAGTGATGTATAAGTAAATTGTCAACTAGACAAAACTTGTTTGAACGTGCAGTTGCCAGATTGAAACGACTTCCTGAATAATTTATCTTTCGATTACATCGTCATACGTTCCGGTGAAGTCAGGCTATCAATAGCGTACATACTTTAACACAGGAACCGAGAACCGGAACCGGAACCGACGGTTCTCTAGTTGAAGAACCGGAACCGACGGTTCCAACTTACTCAAGAACCGGAACCGGAACCGAAGGTCTCGTTTTCCAAGAACCGGAACCGGAACCGATTTTTTTGAAAAACTTGGAACCGGAACATCCCTAATGCACAGCATGGGAATTCTGGAGGGGTGAAATTTTAAAGTTCCTTTTTTTGTCCAAAATGGTAGGTACGCGTCAAATATATTGTTTTCAGCGTTTCTGACGATGCTCTATCTTTCTAGAGCATAAAAACTTTAAAAATTTTCAAAATAAATTAAAAAAGTCGGGACAAATTGAACAAAGGGCGCGGTGAAGCGCCGAAAATTTGGCACTTTTGAGGAAATCGATAGCTAAAAAGGCTTGAAAAACCATCTTTCAACAAATTTTTACAGAGAAAATTTTCGGTAACTTTAAAAAAATCGCCTATTCTGGGAGGGGCGAAAATGTTTTTGCGGGGCAGTGGAAATTTTTCTGGGAGGGATGAAGCATAGGGATCGACCGGGTGCCCCGCCCGGGCCCGGCCGGTCTTCGGGCGTCCGGGCCCGGGCCAGTTTTTAAGGGCCGGGCTTGGGCCCGGGCCTGAAATATTATATTCGTTATATTTTTGTTATTCGGCACAACGTTCGCTCTTCATACCAGCTTGTATATTGTTATCTCGAAGAATAACATAATGCAAGCAAAGGCTGCTCGTTGATTTAGAGTGAGCCTTCCTATTCACAAAATTTTACCTCATCTCGGCAGCTATTAGATCTCATACCTATACTATTGCCATAGGTGTAGCCAGGGGCATTGGGGCGCAGCCCCCTCCCCGAAATTTTTCTGAAATCAAGTTGATTTTCCTGATGCAATAATGTGTCCAGAAAACTGAGTTCAAAAAAGACGAAAACGTCAAAATTTTCCGGCGCTTCCCGCCGATTCATCATTATTCATTTTTATATAGATCCATTGAATTTAAAGACTTGAATCAGCTAAAATAATCCAGCACTTCACATCACTTTACTTATTTAATGCACTATTTGTTCGTTGAATGAAGCTGCGCATGCTTGTTGAGCCTAATAGTATAAGTGCGAAAATGATTGTGTACCAGTTTGTCTATTCTCTGCTTTGTTTGTCTTTTGTGTACCAGTTTGTCTATTCTTTGCTTCGTTTGTCTTTCTTTACAAGGACACATAATCCTATTTTAAATAAAAGGAATGGCCAAATTTTCTTATGTTTTTGCGCATTTCCTGTTTTCTGAACTGCGTCTTTTCAAAATGAAGGCCACAAATGGGCCTGAAAACGGTAAGAACAAAATTTTCATTCATGCATCTCCTATATCGTATTGGCAGCGACCCGTTGCTGCGCTATGTAATTAGCAGAGGTCGAAAAATGCATTTCAGCTCAGAAGTTTTGTGCAATGTAGTTCCTCAATTTTCAAGTGTTTTTGATTCAGAACCGAGATTTGGCCGATTTTGCGAAAATTTTAACGTTACATTTAACATCAAAATGCTTTTTTCCAAATTTTCCTGGGATTCTGCCCCAGACCCGCTGGGATCGCTACCCCAGACCCCGGCAGCCGTAAAATTCGTTGTACATGTGCAACGAGATTTTAGGAGATCAAGCCAGGTAAAAGGGTTAGGAATTTCTAAAAATTCACGGCGTTTCGCGCCGGCAATAATTTGTCTTTTTTGCATCATTTAAAGCTGTATAAATTAAGTTTAAAGTGCAACAACGTTAAAATTTTCCGGCGCATAGCGCCGCCAGTTACTGTTCTTTCTTTTTGTAAAGCTCCAGCATTGCGTTTAAAAGCCTGAATCACTCAAAATATCTACAGACAAAGTTCGTAATTCGAAGTTTTCTTGTTAAAAGCTTGAACTGTCAAAATGATTTTGTACAAATTTGATAATTTTCTGCTCTGTCAGACTATTAGTATTCACAAAGCAACAAAATGTTAAGGGCGGTGAAAAATGACTAAATCTCTTGGCGCTTCGCGCCACTTATGATTCCCGAAGTGTTTGTCAATAGAAAGGCCGTAACTTCTACATGAAAACGGTAGAAATTTCAAAAATTTTCGGCACTTCGCGCCGCGTAACACTTTTTGTATTTTTGATCGTCAGAAACCCATAAATTAGCTAGGCTACACTACTAAAGATCGAAATACTCAGTTTTACTATACATAACGTTACTGGTATTCAATGCAAAAGTAGTCTTAGAAAATTTTTGTTTATGCCCCCACCCCGAACCAAAATCCTCTACGCCTCTGATTATAGCAGAAGTGCATTCTCTGTTATCCATCTCCTATCAAGCGACCCGTTTCTATGTTCGTAATATCCTTCTTCCGTGCTTTCATTTCTCACGTAGTGTATCAGTGTTGTCAGCATGGGGGTTTTTCGTCAAAATTTGGAGTTTTTTCTCGAGATCGTGGGGATTTTTAAGGTTCGAGGTTTTTATGTTAGATATTTTTGTTGTAATTTTGTCAGAAAAGGCTTAGAAATAGTGCCTGAATAATCTGAGTTCCGAAAAATCATGAAAACTAATGTATAAAACCCATTTATAAACCTTGACTAGCATTTTTGAGGTTTTTTACTAATTTCTTAGGGTTTAATGAGGTTTTTCACAGCTAAGGTTAGCAGCACTGATGCTTATATGTATTCGTTCTAACTTTCAGTATAACATTAAAATCTTATACTTTTTAGATTCATTAGTCTTAAAAATTTAATTAGCAGTAATGACGTCGCCTATTTGGCAATTTTTCGACTTGAAGCCTTCAGATCGTTAATTGCAATTTGCAAAAATGCAAGACGCATATTTTACGAGGAAAACGGAATTCAGCGGCAAAATGGGGCAATGGCTTCGTGTTTAACGGCTAGATCTGCTTATAAAAATTTTAAAATGATTTGTTCATTTGATTTTTCTACTCATCATAGCATTTCTAATTTCGACTAATTTTGTCCTGCTCCAACTTACCATTTCTAATTATTGATATGTTAGGAAGGAACAGGCTTTACTGTCACCCTACGAAGTGTACATGCATGCATAGGCTCCTATATATATTATATGTAGGCCTGGGCCCGGACCCGGGCTCGGTGGAAAATTTGAGGCCCGGGCCCGGTTTTTTGGGCCCGGTCGTTCGCTGATGAAGACCCCTCCCATAGATCATGTATGGTACTACATACGCATGCACATACATCATTTAAAATTTTTATCACGTATAGGGTGGCCATGAAAAGGCTTCTTATCGATATTACTTCATAACTTAAATGAACATTGAATTTTAAGAACAGATGCATTAAATATATAAAAATGTATGTTTAAACTGTGTTATAAATTTTGGAGAGATGACAGTGTTTCGTGCGTTGCGATGATTTGTTTACAACCACTTTTTGGCTTGGGGTTAATCCCTTTCAGCCAGAAGTTGAAAAACTCCCGCAGATTACTGTAGACCCCCAGAATTCTATTTTCAATCACATTTTTGTCGATTTTACCCAACCAGACCCCTCTCCCTCAGCATTTTTTTTGCTGTCCACGTATGTTTACATCCCATTTTGATCTCGTTTAACACCCAATGTTTCTGCAATTTATCTTATTCTGACTGTGATTACCCTTTTTTGACAATATCTTCAAACATAGACATTATCAGCACATTGTTCAAATCCCATAGTAAGTTCTCTGCCTAGACTAGGTGCAAAACTTGCAAGATGTCGTCAAAAGTCTCTGCAGTTTAAACAATATGCTAATAATTTTTCTGACTTAAGATATTGTCACAAAGGGCGTCTATTTATATGCATACTCAGTAACAGACATGCACAGCATAGGAATTCTGGGGGCTTAAATATTAAGGTGCCTTTTTTGGGCACAAAAACAGTCGGCATGCGGCAAAAATGTCATTTTTCGGCGTTTCTGACGATACACTATTTTTCTAGAGCACAAAAACAAAAAAATTCGAACAAATCAGAAAAAAGTCTAACAAATCGGATAAAAAAGTCAAAACGCGAGTAACAATATTGCGCGAAGCGCCAAGAATTTGACACTTTTAAGCAAACACATCACTAAAAACGCTTTATAAAAGCACCTTTTTCTGCGTATTTTCGGGAAATTTTAGAAAAATTGCGAGTTCTGGTGGGAAATCCCCCCAACCCCCACAGATCATGTATGCTCAGTAATGTAATAGACTTTAGAAAATCTAGGCTAACTAAATATTTCATGTAAAAAAGTAAAAATACCGCTGCAACTAATAGAAGGTCGATAGATGGCTGGAAGTTCAATTAAATGTTTATAAATTAATTTAATTTTATCTTATGAATTGAAATTAAATGACATCAAACGCAGCAAGTCTTACAATTCTGTGTTCATATTAGTTGAAGTTACGACATGACATCGAGTTGTAGCATTTTCTAAGCGAATTTGTTTATCTCATGCTTATATCTTGATTTTAATTTCACTTTTAATTTATCGTTATGATATTTATTGTTATTTTGCATGCTGTATTTTTTATTAGGTACTTTTGTTATTTCACACTTTTGCATCTTTGTTTCTGAGTTTTTACTTTTCGTGTTTCATGGAATATTAGTTATGGAACAATATAATTAATTTAATTTTTGATTTCTGTGCATTGTTTTGTTTTTACTGATTTACGGAATCACTGTTTATACAATCTTTCTTTATTTTGCCGAAAATTATCGAAAAACGTCTGTAAAGCTTATCTTCGACTTTGATTGGGTCTAAATTTCGTAATTGGTTCGTTCAGAGTAGTTTTCTCGAAATTTTTCGATTTGATTTATGAGTTATTTGAGCTTTTCTAAAAATATGCATAGTTCGATAAAATATAATAAACATTACATGATTTTTTTATTTTTACGGAGTAGTTCAAACTTCATAATTAACCTTACACCGCATTTGATTCTTCTATAATGTGTTCGGAAAATGTAAGTAAGTAAATAACTCCTGTTTTATTTTATTCAAGGTTGTTTAAACTTGTTGGCTAACTTTACACCACATTTGATTAGTCCGCTTTCTGTAATATGTTCGAAAAAGGAACTAAGTGAACAATCCCTATTTATTTTATTCGTTTGTTTGAAGTTGTTTAAAGTTGTTGACTAAGTTTACACTATAGTCGATTAGCCCACCTCTTTAGGACGCGATGAAGACTGGCATATGTTGTTCGGATCCTGAATGTAGCGGTGTCGCTACATGGTCAGCTTCTCTAGGTATAAACAATTTTTATCAAATTTCTCATTAAATTTTGGAGAAAAAAATAACAATTTACAATTTTCGATCAATATCAAGATAACTGACTTTGGAGTCGATATATATCCGAAAAATTCTAAGAAAAATTCTTATTTTGAAGGAAAGAACACGAAGCACTTAATTTTAATTATTAGCAGATATTTGTGTAAATTTTAAATGATGATAAAGTTAAAGTACCAATAAAAATGAAAAACGGTTTTGTACGGTTATGAAATAAATTCAATTATTAAAATACATATAAAATAGGGTTGACATCATAGGTGCACAAGGTCAGGGTCGGACGTTCACGATTTTTTGCTGTTTAATGATCAAAATGGTCGTAATAACCTATAAAACGTTTTTTCGTGTTAATAACACATTTTAAAAGCATTTTTAGTCCATTTTGACTGCATTATATCACTTTTAACACTAAAAAATGCAAAAATGTATCAATTTCGGGCGCTTTTTGAGTAAAAAGTACTTAAAAGTTCTAATCTGGCGCGAAGCGTCGGAAAAATTTTGACATTTTTACTGATTTTGATGTCAAAAATGATGCAGAACAAGACCTGTTTGCTCAAAATCGCCGGACAGTACCGGTCTAGTTGACCCTCAGGGGTTAATACCCCCCTCACCCCCTATATGCATGTGTGGTTGACATATTCATTGTGAATTAATTAAATCGTACTTAAAAGTATGATTATATGAGACTGAATAAATTAAGATGTTTTTAATTAAATTAGTTTTCAATAATTCTAATGACTCAAAACACAAGATTGAAAAAATGTAAGAGAAGACAAGTTGAGAATTATAATCTGAAACAGAAATGCCTTTAACATATATTTATTTCCGCTAAAGACTCGCTTTCTTATAATCTTTAGCTTTCTGGCATTTTTTAATAACGTAAGTAATATTTTGTAAGAATTTGCGCAATGAGTAAATATTTATAGTAGGCAACATGTGCTAATATTTTATTTCATTTTCAGTTAGTAATTTTCATCAAACGTAAGAATTTATGTCTATTGTACGCTTTTCTTGAATTAAATTGAATTTAGTAAATTAGAATAGATTGAATTGGAGTAAAACATCAAATTTTATGTACAATATGCGCGATTAATGTCTGTTTTCCAATTCTATTAATGTATTATTTGTTGAGTGAAAGTTTATCAGTTTGGTCCTGCTTTGTATTCATCAGACTTGGCTACGTGCCAAAAATGTCAAAAATCGATGAGCGACCCCAAGTTTTTACAAGATAGTCGGAAGGCGATCGACGATTTAAAGTGCAGCTTGGCCAAAATGAACGATCTGTTTAAAGAGGCTCACTTTGATTCGGCGTACGAAATAGGACGCGTTGCTTTACAACAGTGTAAAGTGGCTGGTTTACACCGCCTCAACATTTATGTTGTGAAATTACTGGGGATTTTAGAGGAATGCGCTTTTCATCTGAGCAAAACAGACGAGCGGTTCGATTATGTATCTCGTACGCTGGAAGCTTTTGAGTGAGCCTTTGTTTACAACGATTATTTCGGGATTATGCTGCTAAAAAAAGTTAAACGTATATTCTTAGAATCAATTCGATTACTTAACACCCTTAACACACTAGTAAAAAATTGAACGTACAATTTTCGAACAATATTTGATTAGTTTACACTTGATAAAAATCAAGTTTACACTTTTAGCGCAAATTTGATCAGACTACGCCGTTAAAAAAATTAATGTGCACTCTTTTTGTATTATTTTTGGTTTTTTACTTAGGCTTTACTTGCCGGAAAATCATACGTCGATCGGACTTCAGTTCATGAAATACGGCGAAATTGCGTGTCGTTTGCGGCGACTAGATGATGCCTACAAAGCTTTACAAAAAGGTAATTTATGGAAATTTTCTGATTTAAAATAAATGCATTTAAAATTTCATTTTATTTCAAAGTTCAAAACTTTAAATTGACTTTTTAATTTTTAGAACCTCTAGCGCTTGGCTTGGTTTCAATAGTGTATAAAGTACACGTATTTTTGAACGTTTAAATGGCCAAAAATAGCACCAAAACTCAATTTTGTGGGTCTGTTATCTTGAGGGACTTTCAGATATTGAGTGGTCTGGCAAGACCCCCCGGGACTGTGTAGTTCCCAGAATACATTTCATTATTTAACGGTGTAAACTAAGAAATTTGTTCTAACAAAGTACTTGTTTTGTTTTTTACGGCATAAATGAATTATTCATTCTTGAATTATACGTCTTATTTCTTAACGGTGTAAAGTAATCAAATTCATTCTAAAACTGGATGTTGAAATTCTTAATGGTGCAAAGTAATCAAATTTGTCCCCCAAAGTATATGTTTATTTTTAGCAGTGTAAACTAATGTTCTTTTTGTTTGATTTCTGATAATTCAAAACTAACGATATGGCATGGTTATAATCGTTTGTTAAAAAGTAATAATCGATATAATTTACTGTTGCACAATTTCATTGCAACTAACTTTATTATTCTATTCAAATTTTTTTGGGGTTTACACAATCAAATCTATCTGGCCTCGTATTGCGCCAAAATTTTGTGTATCGCTAACTTAACCAACGAATTGTTTTGTATTGTATTTACAGTATGGCCCGAAAAAATAGGGGTCCTAAATGTTTTTATCGTAACTATGGCCGCATATAACATATTATAAGACTGCAGACGTTTTTTGGAAGTACGCTTAAAGGTCAAAAAAATTTTAACGCTTTACCGATTTACCAAATTTGAGTTTTTGCTTTACACCTTTTTAAAGATCGTCTTTTTTAATAAGTTACAACAAACGAGCGTTAATTAGTAAATCTCCACTTGAAACGTCAATATAATTTCTTTTTCCGTTAAAATAGTCATCAAAGCATTTTTACACTATTAATGTTATCAGCTTCGGAAGTGTCAATTTTATTCTTTATTTTACTTCAATTTGTGAGTTTTTCACCATATTACACTTTATTTGTGTTTGTAATGAATTAAATCACATTGTAATGTAATTTTTATTTTGTAGAAACATAAGTCATGCAAAAAGTAGTAAAAAACGATAAAATACGATAAAAAATGGAAGGAAAACGCTTTAATATGTTCTACAGGAGGTGACCTGGGCAGTGATGCCATTTGAATTGGCCCCCAGCAAAAAGCTGTTAGGTCGGTTTTTTATAACTTATTAATTAAAGAGTTTGAAGAGTCGGAACATCTAGTTTCGTGAGGTAATGAATTCTACCAATTGCATACTCGGTTACCAAAGTAATTTTTCCTAATTTGAGTTCTGGAGTTGTTGATAAACAGGATATTTTGATCAATCTTAATGCAGTTCTTTGAAATTTCTGAAAATTTCTTTTTTCGGTGTTTTTTATATATTTGAAAGTTTCATTCATATTTTTTCGATGCTGTAAGTTCAACAAAAAAAGTGGGGGCAGGTTAACAACTTCTTTTGTTGTAATTTATTCAAAAAGTAATGTTTAGAGAAGTGTAAACCAAAAACTGAACGACTTAAGTAACTGAATTAAATTACTATTTTGCTGCCCTATATTTGTTCTTTCAAAAAATGTTTTACAACCTTGAAATATGTTGAATGCAGCAATAGTTATGATTAAAATATTAGGTAGCCTGTTATATGGGGCCACGCCACCCTGTATTTGATATTAGATTTAACATGGTAAAGTCGAAAAGACGTCTAATTCTAATTTTAAGCGCAATCTTAAACTCATAGGTGGGCGGCACCAAAATTCTGGGGGTGCAATATTTTTCAAAGGTGAAAAAGAGCGTCAAAAATAGTAGTATGGCCAAAAAACACCATTTTTCAACGTTTCTCATCGAGCACTATCCATTAGCATCAAAAATTTGCAGAAAAACAAAAAATTGAATTCTGTGGGGCGGGAGGAATTTTGATTTCTGGGGGCGGGGGTGGGTCCTTTCATCCAAAGTTGGTCGTCCCTTCCGTCCCCCAAAATGCAGAAAATTTTTGACCTCCAAGTTTCTTAAACAGTTGCAATTTTTGACCGTCGTCGAAAATTGAAGGTCATCCCTCCTCACCTATGGCCTAGGAACCTACCCAAAATTTTGAGTCGTTAAGTGTAGGCGCATACGATGGAATGGCATGCGCATAAAAGGGGGCGTGGGGTTACCACCATACGTGGGCAGCAAGAAAATTCTGGGGGGGGTCCAAGATTTTTTGAAGGTCAAAAAATGGCCTTAAAAATGGTGATATGGCGATAAAAACACCATTTTTCGACGTTTCTCATCAAGCACTATCCATTGGCATCAAAAAATTGCGAAAAAAACGAAAAAAATTTTCATAAATTGATTTCTGGGGGGGGTCTTTTGATTTCTGGGGGGGGGGATCTTTTGGTTTCTGGGGGGTCCAGACCCCCCAGATCCCCCCACGCCCATGTGTGGTTTTCACACATAAGTTTTCACACATAAGCATGGCGGTCTGAACCGTCCGAGCTGACCCTCCCCCAATACGATAGACCCCATAGAATTGAATTTTCGGTGATTCTACCTCATCGGCCGCAACTAAACTATTCTTCCATCCCCCTAAACTCATTAATTTCCTATTGCCCGGTCCCTCCCTATTTTTTTAGCTGCCATGTACTTGTCTGGGCAAAGAGGAATATGCATATTATCCACAAACGCCCTATTTATACGTGGGCTGCGCCTAACTTCTGGGTGAGTCTAAAAAGTTATCGGAAATATTACCGAAAATTGATATGGCACATGCAAAAAACGCCATTTTTTAACGTTTCTTAACAAACCGTCTATTTTTATAAAAAATCTCGCATAAAGACTAAAAATTACGAAAATTAAATTTTCGGGTGTTTTAATTTTCGGATTTTTTTTGGGCTCCAGCGTCTGTAAACAAATTTGCTCGACAAACCAAACCCGCATGCGGTCTTTTTACATTTATTTTCTTCACTTGGTTTACATTTACAAATTTATAAAACTTCGATCGTTAACTCTGAAAGGCCCGAAAATGTATTAAAGTTAGTCACAAGTTAGTCACGGCGTGCAACATGCCGTTTACAATCACGTTTCGATGCTTCTGCTGCTGATCAGTCGACAGAAGTGTGCTTTATCAATGGCCTGATTCAAATTTTGATAAACATTGCCATCACTGATTGAGCTTATTTCATTTTTGTTTTTTAAGCTTTTTACAATAAAATGACGCATATGTACAACATGAAATTTTGACATATATTCCTTAGTTTGCAACGAATATAGATCTTTTTCTTCTCGGGTCGCTTATGCTTTCGACTTATGATGATTCATAGCTACTCAATTTCTACTACCAACACGGTGAACTCTGTTTGCCGGACATGCTTTTTAGTAAATTTTTCAGCATAAAGCGCATTTCATGGATTGAAATTTTATTATCTGCTATTCTGCTCTTACACACCTTTTTACAAAAACTGGAATAACGTACTTTTATGTGAATTCTGAGTATTTCTACACACAAGAGAATTATAAAGTGTTTGATGGGATTTGTATTTTCTTCGATTGGGAGAGAAAGTTCTAGTCTTCTTTTAAATTCTTGGGGTTATCTTCTTAGCATTCTATTATACCGATGCCTATTATCCTAATACTGCAGTTTGCCTGGTGAACACCGCCTTGCTAGGCTTATTGATGTTGATTATGTAATTGAAAAGTCTAAAAACTGGGTAGATCCGAAGACTGGAGTGGCCAGTGTTCGGTCGTTTGCGCCGAAGTCCAATTACCTGTAAGATTGTGCCATTTAATCCGGAGTTGAGCCGTCATCTCGACGGGTTAAAGCGCAAAAGCTATAAATAGCACATCCGAACAGCGAAACGATCTGACGGAAAAACTCATCCGAACAGCGAAGACGGTTAAGCTATAGCAGCGCATGACTTCGATGAGTGAGTATGTGCACCGCACTTACACCACCCCCTCTTAACAAAGAGGCCCTTTTAGAGGAGCAACCCAAAGGGATTTCCTCGAGACCTCCAATGTAATTGAGAAGTCTAAAAACTGAGCTGATCCGAAGACCTGCCACTGGCCATTTGTTGGTTGCTTGTGTGAGCCGAACCAGTGCTCAATTACCTGAAAAATGGCGCTATCTAATCTGGAGATGAACCGTCATCTCGACGGGTTAAAGCGCAAAAAAGGCGTAAAAGCTATAAATAGCCCATTCGAACAGCGAAACAAGGTGACGGGAAAACTCATCCAAACAGCAAAACATGCTGATGTGTGAGCTATAGTAGCGCATGAGTTCAATGAGTGTGTATGTGCAGTGCAAGTTTCACTAGGTGCGTGCGTAAAGGGCCAGGCTACCCTGAACAGGCCGGGCCACTTACCCCTGAGTCGCCGACTGGTGATCGACCCCTAAAAAGGGCGAGAACCCCCATGTGGGCGCATAAACTTAAGATTCGGGATAGGTAAGAGGTGAGTGTACCTTCGCTCTGCATTTACAGTACCTACTATGTAGGTAATAGCACTAGCAAAAAATTGCTCCGATGGAACAAAAAAAGATAAGTACATGTACTTGGAATTGTGGATTGGTACGGATGTAAAAGGAGGGGTTAGGAAAAAGCTACCTAAAGTTGCAAAATCTGCTAAAAATCACACTTTCTCTAAGCAACGCAAAAAATCGAAGTATATTCTGCGGCCAACACATTAAAACGAATATTTAACCATAAAAATGATGGAAAAAGCAGCACGTTAGCTAAGCAGTATAGGAAATGATATTGAGTAACAGTCTTGCTCAGCCAATTGAATGAAATAGCAAACATCGATGCATCCAAAACAATTGAAGAAATCGTTGGTTTAAAACAGTAAGAAACACGCGACTTGACTTGAAACAGACTAAATGCAGGTACACTAGCATGCCCGTAATGATTGTGTGCACTAATCAATCGGCCCCTGCTTTGCTTGGCTCTTACCAAAATAAAACAACTTTATATACAATACCACTTAGTTTTCAATCAATCAGGATACGAAGCTAGTCAGCGTTGCTAATGACCAGCAATTTAAAAAAGTAAACATATAGATTTCGTTTATACACTCTTATATAAAACTTTGAAAATTATTTAAAAAAGACAGTAAGTAGCTAAGTAGGCGGAACATGCTAATTATGCTTAAAATGACCCCTGACCTTGGCGTTACAGATCCTAGTTTTTTTTGTTTCTATACACCCAATATTGCATTATTAACACAAGTGTAAAGTTTACACTGATAAGCACTTTCCCGCCCAGAGCATTGGGTATTAAACCATTTGCGGAGAGCCAATGTTTTTTTAAAATGTTGCTCGTGAGTTGTAGATTACGAATCTGAACTTAAAATTTCTTAACACTCAATGGTTCTTGCACAAAAGTGTAAAGTATACGGGTTTCTTTACTGTCAGCGTGTCCTAAAGCTTATCTAACTCAATTTTGGTTTCTGTGCAGTCCAATTAGTTTTATAATGTAGAGGGCAACAATATCTCAAAAGGTAAAATTTTTTTCTCCTAATGCAATATTTCTTGATCTGTGATCACTTTAGTGTAAAGGGTTCGAGATGAAGAAATAAATTTCTTCAGCTACTTGCATGCAACCCCATTCCCAGAATTTCGGCGCTTCCCACCTATGGATATATGGCCCAAAATATTAAATAAAAGAAGGGAACTAGCAAAGAAAAATGCTCCAATGGAACAAAAAAGGTTAATTTACTTGAATTTCTTCATTGTTAAGGATGTTAGGAGGGGACTAGGGAAAATTTCCCTATATGCGCAGAAGCCATAGAAATGTGCTAAACAATTAAACTTCCCCTAAACAACGCGAAAATCGAAGTATATTCCGCAGCCTATGCGCGTTTCTGCAGATTTTCCGCAGTAATTTCAATAACGATGGCGAGTAATTTGATTACTTAATTTTGGTATTTTGGAAAAAATTAAAGAATTTTTTTGTGGGTTTTCATGCAGACTATTGAGTTGGCCATGTATAGGTGTAAAGTTAACACTATTATCTTTTACGCCAGAGCATTGTGGAAGTTCAAAATTTCATTCAATGAATAATGCATTGCTTATTTAATAGTCATGGAAGTGTCTTCAATGCTCTTTGGCGAAACACTTGAGAACGTTTTGTGACTGCACCCTCATTTTTCACAGGCCGCAGAATATACTTTGATTTTGGCCTTGTTTAGGGGAAGTGCTTCTGCGCATTTGGGTTGTACCGGGTACCCAGCTAAAATTTTGGACCCGGACCCGACAATCCTAAATTTCTGGACCCGGACCCGGCTGTATCCATAAACTTGGACAAGGACCTGTACCCGCCTTCAACATGGTGCCGGGTTCGGGTCCAAATATATAACGCACGCATATTGCATTTCAGTAATATTGAAAAACAACGAAAAATGACGTAGGCTTAAAAATAGGCAAATGGATCATTTTCAACATTTTAATCAACTCAGCAACAAACTGATGGCCTCATCAAACATTGAAATTTAAGGTGACAAATGGTAATAATGTGACAAATATTGACGCTATATTAAAGCTGAAGCCATGTCTCTTGGGCGTGACACAATAGCAATATAAAGCATGGTTTAAGTTATTTATTGATGCACTTTTAGTAACAATACGCGTTAGCAGGGGCAGGGAGCGACCGCTCCCCATTGGCCAAAAATATTTGGCGATATAAAGAATGGATATGCAATTTGCAATGATTTTTGGCCATCAGTGACCATAATTTCTCAAATTTTTCTGGCGTTACGCGCTGGATGACTGACATTTATTTACTTTCTTGGCGATCTGGAAGCACGATTTTCTGTATTTGGCAAAGATTTTCCCGATGCTCAAAGACTTCTCAGGACCGTCTTTGTACATGTACAAAGATTTTTGGGAAGTCAAAACCCGCAAAAAAGGTCTAAAATTCACAGAAATTGTCCTACATATCTTTAAAATAGTAGAAATCGCATTTCGGAAGAAAAAATGTCAAATTTTTCGGCGCTTCGCGCCGTTTTAAGACGATTTTTAATGATTTCCGCCATCATAAACCGTGGAATTAGCTATAATACGCTACTGAAGGTCGAGCAACTCTATCACACTAAAGTCGCTACCGTACTATATCAAAGCACCCAAAAAATTTCTGTGTACAAAATGTACAAAGACTTTAAGGGACCATCTTTGTACATGTACAAACGGACCTTGTACAAAAAACACTGCCTGGACGCCATTTCCTATTCATGTACGTTTCAAATCAATTATAACTGCAGAAACAGCTATTTTTGCATAGTTTTCTTCGATTTTCAATTAAAAATTTCGATGTTGCGCATCAAATGCTGTACATATATACAGGAAACCAAACAATAAATAATGCTTCTAGACGTCTATCCACCTCAATTTCAAAAATTTTCCGACGCTTCGCAACAGATTTTTTGCTAAAGTCAAAGAAATTTAATGAGTTTTTTGCACAAAATTGTCGAAAATTTCAAAATTTTATAAAAAAATATTGCGTCAAAAGTGATTTTATATAAAAGTATACAATGTAAAATACCGAAAAAAGCAATTTCAAGCTATTTCACGCGTTAAGAGAAAATTTTTGGACCTATTTTTGACTGTTTTTGGAAAAGTTGGAATCAGGCACGTAGCTGGCCATCCTATTTTGGGGGGCCGACACCAATTTTGGGGGAACTGCGCCCAAAAAGGCCAAAAAATAGCACAAAATGTTTAAAAAGTCATATTTTTTCGATTTTTCTGAATTTTGGGGGGTCCGGACCCCCTCCACAGATACGTGCCTGGTTGGGATACCGCCCTCTCTTAGAAAAATTCTAGATCCACCACTGCGCGTTAGATTACAAGCGTTTATGGATGCGTTCTTTCGGGGTCGTGCTGCACACTTCAACAGGCATCAGACACAGTCTCCACTTAGTGCACTGCTGTTTGTTGGCGTATTCCTCTGTTGCACCATTCCTGAACTGAACCTATCCTGGAGGAACAAAGAAACTAACAAATAAATGTGCAAGTGTACGGACATGTGGGAAAAATTTATAGGATATGGCGGTTTGGAAGGTACAACACAATGTAATGTTAACGGACCCGACTTTGTTCGACCCGGACCCGAGGTTGATAAAAATTTTGGACCCGGACCCGACTTTCCTAAAATATTAGACCCGGACCCGAATTTACGAAAAAATTTGACCCGGCACAACCCTACTGCGCATATAGGGAAATTTTCCCTAGTCCTTCCATTTACATCCTTAACAATGGAGAAATTCAAGTAGGTATATTAACCTTTTTTGTTCCATCGAAGCATTTTCTTTGCTATCTATTATGGTCTGTTCCATTCCAAACGGCCCATTTTCGCCTAATGGCTTATTACTGTAATCACACCTGGGCGTGGGGGGGGGGGTTTGGGGGGTATGCACCATACGTGGGCAGCAAGAAAATTCTGGGGGGGGGGTGCAAAATTTTTTTGAAGGTCGAAAAATGGCCTTAAAAATGGTGGTATGGCGATAAAAACACCATTTTTCGACGTTTCTCATCAAGCACTATCCATTGGCATCAAAAAATTGCGAAAAACGAAAAAATTTTCAAAAATTGAATTCTGGGGGGGGTATTTTGATTTCTGGGGGGGGGGTATTTTGGTTTCTGGGGGGTGCATACCCCCCCCAAACCCCACGCCCAGGTGTGGTATGCACCCCCAGAAACCAAAATACCCCCCAGAAATCAAAATACCCCCCAGAATTAAATTTTTGAAAATTTTTTCGTTTTTCGCAATTTTTGATGCCAATGGATAGTGCTCGATGAGAAACGTCGAAAAATGGTGTTTTTATCGCCATACCACCATACGTGGGCAGCAAGAAATTTCTGGGGGGGGGGTGCAAGATTTTTTTGAAGGTCAAAAAATGGCTTTAAAAACGATGGTATGGTGATAAAAACACCATTTTTCGACGTTTCTCATCAAGCACTATCCATTGGCATCAAAAAATTGCGAAAAAAGCGAAAAAAATTTTCAAAAATTGAATTCTGGGGGGGGGTATTTTTGATTTCTGGGGGGGGGGGGTATTTTGGTTTCTGGGGGGGGGGTGCATACCCCCCAAACCCCCCCCCCACGCCCAGGTGTGCATACCACTATTTTTAAGGCCATTTTTTGACCTTCAAAAAAATCTTGCACCTCCCCAGAATTCTCTTGCTGCCCACGTATGACTGTAATGGAATATTTTACCATTTAGATTGCTGCACCAATTTTTTTGATGTGTCACATGTTGGACAAAGCACTTCAAACATGAATAAGACGAGTTTAGATCAATCAACCGCTACAAGAGCATAATGGAAGAAGACATTTTTGCTATTTAATACATTAATAAGACCTTAGTAAAAATGGGCCGTTTGGAATGGAATCGAATTTTTTAATGAAAAAAACCAATAATTAAATTTTGAAATTTTCTGATGCCAATAGATAGTACTCAATGAGAAATGTTGAAAAATGATATTTTTCGCCATACCGCTACCATTTTCAAGACCATTTTGTGACCTTTGAAAACCCTGCACCCCCAGAATTTTGTTGCTGCCCACCTATGAAATCCACTCCTTATGAAAACTATCTCCTCAGAAATCAATTTTTGAAATTTTCTTTTTTCGCTATTTTGATGCCAATAGATAGTGCTTGTTGAGAACCGTTGAAAAATGGTTTTTTCGTCAAGCCATTTTTTGACC
Organism: Mermis nigrescens; assembly: GCA_036768485.1. Lineage (NCBI taxonomy): Eukaryota > Metazoa > Nematoda > Enoplea > Mermithida > Mermithidae > Mermis > Mermis nigrescens. Next base: position 1,359,715 of record JAVLUZ010000152.1, on the reverse strand, counting down.
TTTAAAAATCTTGCAACCCCCCCCCCCGGAATTTTGGTGCTGCCACATATGATGGCAACTGTAATCCGCCTCAAACGACCGAATTGCCAAATTCTTTTTACCTATCATAGGTGGGCAGCACCGAAATCCTGGGGGGAAGAAAAAATTTCTGGGAGGGGGAGTGAAAGAATTTTCAAGGTCAAAAAATGGTCTTAAAAGTGGTTGTATGGCGAAAAAACACCATTTTTCGACGTTTCTCATCAAGCACTATCCAATGGCATCAACAAATTGCTAAAAAGGCAAAGAAAAATTTCCAAAAATCTCCAAATCTCCACTATACAAATGATTTCTTATGATTGGAGAATCTAGTGCCGCTAAATGCATTAAATTGCCATTGCACTCTAACATGGGCATGGGGGCGTTGGCAGGATTCTGCACCTTACCAGGGGCCAAACCCCCCGGAAACCAAAATACTAGCCCCCAGAATGTAATTTTTTGAAAATTTTGATGAGAAACTTGAAAAATGGTCTTGCACCCCCCCCAAATTTTGGTGCTGCCCACCTATGGTTGCACTGCAAGATCAGCACAATACGGAAAATTTTATGCTCAACTTTACAACTCAAGAAAACAAAGTGCGCTTTAAAATCAATACGAAGACGAAGCAAAGTTGATTATGAAACAATCGCTTGATCTTTGAAAGTCGAGCCCACTCGGCTCATCGTTAAAAACTCCAGCGCGTCTTTGTAAACTGAATGTTGTTCGCCATGACTTATTTTAATGCATTTCTCGGCCTTAAAAATTAGAGCGCGTAGTGAAAACAAATTTAAATTGAATCACGAGTTGTAAAGTGTAAGGTAAGGACGAATAAACAAATCGGTCCGATAATAACGAAACATAGGGCTGTATGCATACCTGGGCGTGGGGGCTGGTGGGGTTCGGGGTATGCACCCCAAGAAACCAAAATACCCCCGGAATTCACAATTTGTGACAATTTTTTAGTTTTTTTTTCGCAATTTTTTGATGACAATGGATTGTGCTCGATGAGAAACGTTGAAAAATGGTGTTTTTTTACGCCATACTACCACTTTTTAAGACCATTTTTTACCTTTGAAAAAATCTTGCACCCCCCCCCCGCCTCCCGAGAACTTTGGTGCCGCCCACCTATGCTGTCGACTAATTAATCGATTTTACTCGTGTTTCACTACGGCGAACACGCTTTAACCTTAACCGCCAAAAAACAATTGTTTGAAAAATGAACCGGTGTAGGGACGTTCATTGTGTCTCGGACCGTATTTATTGCCTTTATTTTTATTTGCAATAGCTGGCTTTAATACTTATAAATAGGTTCATTTTATTAGATAGGCAAATATCATATAATGCCACATTTTGACGAAAGTTAAATGGACGATACACCCTTGAAATTATGCTTCATTTGGATATTATACTCGTAAAAGCCACAAACTTAATTAAAACAGACCATGATTCTTTTATTCCCCTAAATCAACAGCGCAAGATGGTATGCAAAAACACAGAAGAATAAGATAATAATAAAATAATGAATGATAACAATAAAACCTACATTTCTGAGCAGTGGCGGATCTAGGATTTTCCTAAGGGGGCGGTACCCCAAAGGGGGGGGGGGGCGGAACCACACATGGGCGTGCGGGGGTTTGGGGGTATGCACCCCCCAGAAGTTGAAATACCCCCCCCCAGAAATTTTTTTTTGCTTTTTCAGCAATTTTTTGATGCCATTGGATAGAGCTTGATGAGAAACGTCGAAAAATGGTGTTTTTTGCCGTAGGACCACTTTTAAGACCATTTTTTGACCTTTGAAAATTTTTCAACCCCCCCGAAAATTTTTTCACCCCCCAGAATTTTGTTGCTGCCCACCTATGGGCGGAACCCTGACTCGGGCGAAAAAATTAGCCGTTTTGACCCGAAAATCGCTAAAAATCGCTTAAAAATGCTGAATTTTTCGCACTATTTTGGGCCAATGGGGGGGGGGGGGGCGGCAGCCCCCCGCCCCCTAAATCCGCCCCTGTTTCTGAGATAATTGAAAGGTATGTAAATTGAAAAATTTTGAATATTGTAAAGCATAGTTTAAAAATTATAAGACATGTTTCAGGAATATAAGTTGGCAGAATTTTTGACGATGCCCCATCAAACCCCCAGAATTTGGTTGCGGCCTACTCACATAGTATGTATGACTACAACATATTAATTATGAATTTTTGCTGAAAAGAAAAACGTATTACACGTTGATAATTTTTTCGCCAAAATATCGATCAAAACATATTGCGTATAATTTTGGAAAATAGAGTAAAATTTGGAAAAAATATTATTGTGCATTTGAAAAATCAACTTTTATTAAATTTAATTTAATTACCTTTTGTAAAGCCTTGTACGCATCAACTAGTCGCCACAAATAACAAGCGTGTTTGCCGTATCTCAAATATTGAAGTCCAATACCGGGGTGATTTTTCGGGAAATAAAGTCTGATTAAAAAAGTGTAAAAAAAATAAAAATAAATTCCCGTAAATTTATTTTTCGAAATTAATAAAAATTTCTTTAAATTTTAAATAAAATAATTTTTTTCATTAATTTTTGACAAAAAATTTTGAAAAACGCCAGCCCACTGCCAAAATTACTAACTGCTAAATATATATAAAATATATTTAATTCTTTTGAAATTTTTAACTTTTTCAGAAAATAGTTTTTTAATCCTTGATCAAAAAATTTAAAAAAAAATACCGCTTAGTTTATTAGGATGATGAATTTTTTAGTAAGATTGAAATGTTCGAAGAAATATTAATTCCGTTTAACCACCTGCTTAGATCTATTTTTAATGTTGTGTAAACCAGTCTCATATGAACTGTGTTAAACAAAAATTCACTCATAAGCCTCCAATGTACGAGATAAGTGATCCAAATACTCGTCCATTTTCCCAAAATCCAAAGCACACTCGGATAGTTTGTTTGATAATGACACCATGTGAATGTTGAAGCGGTGTAAACCAACCGTTTTACACATCTGTAAAGCCGCGTGTCCAATTTTGTACGCCGAATCGCTTTCGCCCGTTTTCAAAAAATCTGACATTTTGGTCAAAGTGCGCTTTAAATCTTCGATCGTCTTTCGACTCTTTTGCAAAATTTTAGAATCGCTTATCGATTTCTGACATTTCTGGCATGTTGCCGAATCTGCATAAAGCGCGGCGATAAAGCGATGCATAAATAAGTTTTCTTGAGTGAATGTGTACTGAACTTAAAAACACGTCCATCAATCATACATACACACATAGTTCTTACGGACCGTTATGCCTTTTTATCAATAAATATAATTATAATTATTAATAAAACTTAATAATTAATAAGGTATAGGCACGTTTCTCTGGGGGGAATGGGGAGGGGGTGGGTCGGACCCCCCAAAATAAGAAAAATAGGACTTTTTATACCTTATTTTGTGCTATTTTTCGGGCTGAGTCCCTCCAAAAACTGGTGTTGGTCCCCAAAATAGGACGGCCAGCTACATGCCTGTTAAGGTACGTTTTTTAGCGCGACTCCCATTAGCAACAGTGCTAATGAAAAGTTTCTCCATTAGCACGGGATAGATTACATTGGCACGCCAGTTTTTTACCTGTATAATATCTACATACAGCGTCAGTAATCCATGTCCTTTTGTTTTCTAAATTTAGCTATATAAAAATGCCACATTCTGCAGATCAACGTTTTTTTCTTGATCGAATCAAAAAATTCCGAGCTAAATCACAATTATAGGCCCCCTAATGCTTGAAATATTAAAAAACGGACACCCAGAAATGATGTGGTTGCCATATATATACTAATTTGACATAAAGACGGACCTAATTGCGCTTATGGATTGAATGATAAATGGACATAAAGGTAATGTTGTTCTCAAATAAAGCAAAACAGTGCAGGCATAGCACAGGTGGGCGGCACCAAAGTTCTAGGGGTGCAAGATTTTTTAGAGGTCAAAAAAATGACGTTAAAAGTAGTGGCATGGCATGGCGAAGAAACGCCATTTTTCATCGTTTCTCATCAAACACTATCTATTGGAATAAACAAATTGCGAAAAAACGAAAAATATTTCAGAAATTAAATTTTTGGGGGTATTTTTGGTTTCCATCAAAAATATGCACCCACCCCCCCCCCGAGAAATCAAAATACCCCCCCCCCCCAGGAATTCTATTTTTTCAAATTTTTTGATGCCGATGAATAGTCCTCAGTGAAAACGTTGAAAAATGGTGTTCTTTTGTCATACCACATTTTGAGGTCATTTTGTAGCTTTGAAAAATCTTGCAACCCCAGAATTTTGGTGCTGCCCACGTATGGTGCATCCCCACCAAACCCCCCACGCCCAAGTATGAGGCAGAGTTGTCACAATGAAATATTATGTACTAGAAATCGTTAAATAAATAGACCGATGAATGCTAAGCCTCTTTGATTGATGGTTGAGTGTTTAAATCGCGCGCTTGAGGCTAAATAAACAGTAAATGTGACAATCGGCGCGAAACGCCGAAAATCTTCTGAAATTTTTGCTAAAAAAATACGTTAAAGCGTTGAAATATCTATAATTTTGCCAAAAATATCTTCGTATCCCTTAGCACGTCATGCTAACGGCCAAAATTTTCATTAGCGTAGCGCTAAAAAACGCGTTAAGGTAATTCTATAACAGGGTGTTAACAATAGACAAGCAAGCAAAAAATGTAACATCAAGTCAAGATGATTGTACAAACGTCTTAACGAACAATAGTAGAAATAGCTACTAGCTATACATATCGGACAAAGAGAATACACAAATAGCAATCAACGATGTGACAATGGACGAGAAGAAAAACGGAAATAGGTGCTACATGATAAAATATAAAAACACGTAAACTAACATGATACTAAAAGCGATAAAAATGTAACATTGAGCTATTAATTCAGCATTTTTGGCCTCGAAAACTGAGTTCAAACTAAATTTCTTGACGAAAATCCTGGTTTCCCGGATTCCCGGGTTAGTGGCCACCATACGTGGGCATCAAGGAAATTTTGGGGAGTGCAAGATTTTTCAAAGGTAAAAAAATGGCCTTAAAAACGCTGGTATGGCGAAAAAACACCATTTTTCGACGTTCCGCATCGAGAACTATCCATTGGCATCAAAAAATTGCGAAAAAACGAAATTATTTTTAAAAATTGAATTCTGGGGGGGGATTTTCGATTTCTGGGGGGTATTTTGGTTTTCGGGGAGGGCGGTGCATATCCTCCACACCCCCCACGCCCAGGTGTGGTGGGTGACCACCCTGTATTAAGTATTGCTTAAACAAAACATGTGAAAAAGTTATGGTCAAATTATTTGGCAATTGTATTAAAACGGTTTTACACCTTCGATTCCCTATGTTTAAGCTTAGCTTGTGTTAATTACGTAATTAAATTACCCTATAATTAATTAATTTATTCATTCAATTTTTACAATTTTAATTACCGACTATTAAAATGATAGATGTGTATTATTGTGCATGTACGTACTACGTACGTATTTCTATTTCTTCAATTTGTTTTATAAATTCTTCCAAAATAGAGCAAAGTCGACTTCAGGAATGGACAAAAAAATGACTATTTTTATTACAAAAACTGTCATCAAATTCACTTAACATAGAATGATCAAAATCATACAAAAGTTTAATAGAAACAGCTTAAGGAAAGAAATTAATCCTACCCGAAAAATTTTTTAATTTAAATTTATTGAAACCATTAGATCTGCATAACAGTATTGATTTGTTTATTATAATTTTTTCCTTTTAAATATTCGAATTTATTGTATAATTAATTATCAGTGTAATCGATTTAATTTCATCACTTTGTTCAAATTTAAATTAAAATGATTCATGTAATTAATTTTGAATTTAGTTTACACGCATATAATATGTATGCACGTAGAGTTCCTTAATTTCAATTTGCATGCAGATATTTCAATTTATTTGAAACTTACCGTAATAATTATATTTAAAATTTAAAAAAACCCAACTCTTCGCATTATTCAAAATAATTTTAAAATGTTAATACAAGTGAAATTAAGTAAAGCAAAATAAATAAAATAAAAAATTGTGAGTTTATTAATAAAAATCGAACAATTTTTCTAATTGAAAAATTTACATTGAGAGTCAAATGGAAAATTTTTCGTTAAAATTTAACATTTTTATTTTTTTATTTTTATTTTTCAATAAAAAGTAAAGTAAAATGCGAGTAAAATTAATTCTTTCGTGCATTTATGATTAATTACTTAATTTCTATTTAATTTTACTTCTTATTCAATCGATCAGCTTTTTCCTTTTTTAAAACTACGATTTCCCTCCAGAATTGCTTAAGAACAATTTCTATTTCCTCATTTTTTCCACTATTACTTAAATTTTATTAAGAATTTGCTCGAAAATTACACACCTTTAGATTCAGGCAGCGCAGCGGCGCCGTCGCATTCGGGATCCGGACAACATATGCTAATTTTCAACTCATCCTAAAAAGCGCCTTTATGGAAAAATCTAATAAGATTTTAAAAAGATAAAAAATGAAATAAATAAAATAAAAAATTGTGAGTTTTTTTATTGAAAAGTTATTCTAAAATCAAGAAAAAACGTCGAAAGTCAAATGGAAAATTTTTCGTTAAAATTTCTATATATAATCGAAGCAATAATACAATTTAGCCGAAATCAAATTATAAATTGAATTATGTTAAATAATTAAATTAATCAATTAAATGAAGCGATAAATAAAATAATTATATAAAAATCACATAAGTAAATTAGACAAAATGAGTTGAAATTCAATGATTAAATTAAAATAGAAAAGTTAAACAAATAAGTCAAATTTGACCTTTCAAACTTGAGTGCAACAAAAATTTATTTCACAAATGCTTTGTTCTGAAGTATTTCATAGTTGGTAAAGTTAGACAAGATGACCGTCATTCAACATGTAAATATGGCTATATGTACAATTAAAAAAACAAGGATATGTACATGTATGTAAAAAAGTAACAAATTTAAAAATATTAACAATACAATTTTAAGATGTATTCAAAAACAAAAATTGACAAAATTAAGATACAGTTCCTGTCACGGAAATTGCAAACACAGCGCCGCTGTGATCTACCACAGTTGACAACTGCAGTAGAACTTGAGCGCTTCAACCGTAGCCATGCGTATTTGGTCATAGTAAGATTGTGCGCGGTTGCAGTGCAGTCATAGTAAGATTGCGTTCAGCCTTAGTAGATCACAGCCAGTGGAATGAGGTGACCTTCTTAATGCATATCAATACAAGCACATAGTATGCGTGTCTTTTTCTTAATTCAATCGGAGAGTAATACAACCAAACCGTTGATCGATACATTGATGACCGTTTTATGCAAGTTGAAGGTCTACCACGTGCTGCATGCAGCATGGAAGGTTCCCTGTGCGCCTAAGTACGTGCTTTGTGTCTGCTGTAAGCAGTGTGAATCAGAAAGATAAAAATAGCCAGACTGACTGTTCTTTTGACAGAGGCATGGAAGAACGAAAATCTATTTTGTTGAAAAAAATTGAACTAAATAAGCGTCTGAAGTGATTGGAAAAAATAATTGTACTTTCATTACACAATTTTATATTAATATTTAGATGATACAATTAGTAATATTAGAGAGGAACTGACACGGAATATGAGTAGACAAGAATTCGAAAATTGATAATTAAAATTAATTTTAAATGAATGAATTAATTAATCATAAATCTTTATTTGATTCTTTTATAAATGCTGGAAAGAACAATAATAAAATAAATCATCTGTCATACCAGCACAGCATGGGGATTCTGGAGGTATGAAACCTAAAATTTTTGTATTAAAAACACCATTGATGCTCCTTCCGTCTAGCCACACATGGCCATGGGGGACATGTGACCCCAGAAGTTGAAACACCCCTGCAAATTACTGTAGACCCCGAAATTCTATTTTTAGTAATATTTTTGGCGATTTAACCCATCCTAAACCCCTGGAATTCATGTGCTACATAGGTATTTAAAATCTTTGTTAAAATGAACTAAATAATAAGTATCATAATGCCTTTAAAATACAAAATTGATAAAAAGCTCCTGATTATCCGCTCTCAAAAATATTTTGTATCTTCGCTTTTTTCATTTATTTACAAAATGTACATCAATAATCTATTCAAATACATCATATGGTGTCCGTCTCCTCAGGCAAGCATATAGTTAAAAAATATTGCCCGTTCTATTATTTTGCGCCAAATTTTATTCTGACCACCCAGCTCCCTTCGCAATTTTTTCTGGTCAATTAAAGTACTTAAATATGTGTATCTACCATTTTGTATTTATCTTATTCAGCGGACATATGCCTACACATGTATTCAACACAAAGCTTGAAAACAACAAATTTTTATGTCCAAATATTTTAATACACAAGCTCACAAAGATTTTGCTCGCATACCCAGCTCTCTGTTTGACTAAGGATGCATTAATTATACTACTTAGATAGAAAATTGGCTCGCGTGTGCAACAGGCTGTGCGTAAAAGTTGAATCTCTTGTGTAAAAAGTATAGTAATCGAGCGTTGAATTTTGACTTGACTAAACTGCAAATAAATCGAAATATTGCAACCAAAATAACTCAGCGCACTATGCATGATGATCAATTAATTTGCAAAAGTATGTGTCATCTATATTTCACTATTTTGTTAAATTTTCTATTCAGCTCAGACCTTACAGTCACTATTCATTCTCTCTTCCCAATTTTGCAATATAATAGTGAAAAATATGATTTGTAGAAGAAGGAAAATACCTTTTTAAAATCTTTCCTTCAAAAGATAAGAGCAATTTGCTTTGATTTTATTTCTAATTCATATTTAGTCGAAAATATGCGCTTTTTAAAATCATGAGATTTCAATGGAGGGAACGAGAATCATAATGACATGCACAAAAATGCCTATCTATCTCTACCTTTTTCTTCTCAAGCTGAACCTGCAGCATGCACACAATTTTGAAAAGCACGCAAGCAAAAAATCAAAGCAGATTGAGAAGAATTTTCTTCCCCGTTTGTATGACAAATAACGCAATATGCTAGCTGCAATCTACTAAGGCCGAACGCAATCTCACTACGACTGTGCACAATCTTACTGCGACTGCGCACAATCTTATTACGGCCAAATACGCATGGCTATGGTTGAAGCGCTTACGTTCTACTGCGGTTGTCAACCGTAGTAGATCACAGCGGTGCTGCATTTACAATTTCCGTGACAGGAACTGTACATAAGGTCAAAAATATGAAAAATACATTAATTACATAGCTTTAAAACTTCCTATTATGTAATTATTATTAGTTTCCGTAATTTTATTTGTTTATTACCTATCGAAAGAAATAACTATAAATTTTTTCATTCAATATTATCTATTGCAAATATTAAATGTTTTATTTTTACAAGAATCTGATTTATATATTACTTTGGGGTATTTATCACAGTCGCTAAGAAATTACAATTGCTCAATTTGAGGAAAATCCTGTTTTTACTTCTTTCTCACAGATTTTTATATCTTATCAACGAAATCTAGAGTCTTTTATTTTATAAGCCGAGCATGCTATCAGAAATTAAGATTAATTTAAATTTAGATATGTACGTTACAGAAGTATTTCTGACTTTTTTTATTTTCAATTATTTATATTTTTCATTATATTTTATTTATTTTTTATTCTCATTTTATTTGAATATTTTGATCACATTTATATACATAAACGATTGACGTCACTCATTGGAATCTTTTAAGCTCTTGAAGGCCCCCATTATGTTTGCTAGACGCCCAAAATTTGATTTTTTGAGGTATTTTTCGATTTCAAACAATTTTTTTGATGTCATTTGGCAAACGCCGAAAATGGCTATTTTTTATAACACTATCTAAGAAGCATACGTGTAACAGGATGGATCCCCCAACTTATAGTCGGAAGCCCCACATCACTCCACAGCCAAAGAATTTTTGAGCCACCAATTATTGAAAAAATTCAATTCTTCGGCCGTTTTTGGCCGAAAAATTGGAACCTCCCCCAATTTCGCGCGAAAATTTTGACCCCCAAAATTTCAGCCCTGCCGCGCCCACCCTAAAAAAAATTTTAAATTGTTTAAATCATAAATTTCGAGTACCAAAGTCGTGTTTTGACACAATTCACAATCGCACGTAAAATAATAGTGCGATTCGAGATGCGATCGACGTTCCAAAGTTGGTTCCAGCAAATCCGTATAATTAATTGTGAGCTAAATATCGAGCGGTTTAAACAGAATAAACGCTTTAAACTAAGTGTAAATAACGCGAAATGCTTATTATTTCAAGACATTTCTCACATTTTCAGACAAATTCAAAAAATCGATGAAATTTCGACAAAAATCGTTGAACTAAATATCGCATTTTGACTTTATCTTTTCATGAAATTAACTTCTTGATTATCTTTCGGCAATCTTAATCTATAGGCACTGTCTTCATAAAATTAAAATTTCCGATTATTTTTGATAGTAATTTTTATCAAATTGAGCAAAAAATTTTCCGAAAACAATGAGCCAATAATCACAATCCAAAAAAAGCGAAGAGTCAATGCGCTTACTTTAATTTACACTTTAAATATTCTTAAAGGTTTAAAAATTAAAAGTCAATATGCGCACTTTACACTTTATCAAAAGCTCGATCATTAAAAAACCAATAAACAAATTTTATATTGTCAAGAGGTAAAGAATTGAGAGCCAAAAGCGTACATATTGCCCATTTTTTACAAAAAGTTACAAAAAACAAAACACGAGTTAACGATCAATCTTACAGTCCAAAACAAAGTCAATTTGCATAGTTTACACACTTCGAGTTAGAAAAACAAAAAATTCAAAATGCGTGGTTTATAGTCTCAATGTTTTAAAAAATGTTAAAATCAAGAGAGCCAACACAAATGGTCTATGTTAATACATTACCAGAAAAGTTTTAGGAAAAAGGCCAATATGCATAATCTACACAATCTCAAAAAAGAAAAAGACAATATTGCGTAATTTAAACACTCACATTCTTTAAAGGCGTTTCTGACTGATTTTGGGCCGGATTTAATAAATTCAAAATTGCCTTTGGGCCTTGAAAAACCACGGCACAATCAGGAACGCAAGAGTGATTCAACGCCGATAACCTGCGACAAGTTAAAGAGTGTAAACCATTTTACACCTTTCAATAACCTGTTTGCATTCCGCCTTATGCAGTAGATAGACTGGCCACCATTCCGTTATATTCACAAATCAACCAAACCAAGAAAAATTTCGAAAGGCCGTATATAATATTTCAATGTTATCGCCAAATTTTTATAGAAAATGGGCACCTTTTCAGTTTAAAATCTATTCATCGACAATTTTTTTGGTCAAAAATTGATCAATATTAAATTTTAATCAAGAAGGATAGATACGGTAAAACTTAAAATTGCCGTACTCTAAAACTTCAAGTGGTATGTAGGTAACATGTACGCTTTGAATCACATATGGAAAGACTCGAAAAATTCTGGGAATAATTCAATGACAGCCATTTACAGGGGGGGGTAAATCACCTTCAATTTATAGTCAAAATGGCTAAAAAGTAACTTTTCGCCATAAATGGAAGGGGTCAAAAATTTTCTAACCTCAGTTGGGGTAGGGATCCCCCATCCGCCTCTTGCATACATAGTTTACATTCTATACAACATAGGCATATCCTGAAGTAAAAATGAGTTTTTGGTTCTTACTACGACTACTTATGTACAAAATTTTGGAAAACAGACTCGCAAAGGTCACCAACTTTACACAACATCGAGATATAGGCCATACAAGTAAAAGGAGGGCATTTTGAGCCAAGTCGTTTCACCATTCTATTCTCCTATCCAGATTTTAGCCCTTCCCGATTCTTAGTCGGAAGAAATTGCGTTTTCAGGCCACATTTGCGTATTTTTGCGCACCTCTTAGCCAAAAATAGACCATTTATGTACGCGCTCTCTTAAAAATAATCGATCGATCATCTGAAAGTTTTTAGCCTCAACATGAATGCTATATATAGGTGCGAAAACGGTCTGGTTGGGCTCATCTGAAACCAGGCGCTTTTCCGGGAATGAGAGAAAAAACTTATTTTTTTTTAATTTTTGTTAATTATTTTCGTAGTGCCATCCTAAATAATAGTTTTCGACCTCAACTTTGGCTGAATTTCTACTTAATTTTCAGTTGACCGATTTAACAGCATTCAGTGCAGAACCTGAAATTTGTCAAGGACTTTCAATCTAGAAAAATCAGATAAAAAATTTAAAAAATACATACGTTTTACTTAAGCTTACTCCATATATAAACCAATTCCAATTATGGTCATGTCATCATTGGTTATCGAAAGACAATTAACCAATACCTAAACATAACGCAGAAATCCAGAAGGAATTCATAAATTTAGCATTTAAATGCATTCCGCGCGCTTTTGGTCGTTTAAACAACCGTACGTTATACATGCAAGAGGGTGGACGGAGGGTACCAAAGTCGGACGTCTGCGCCTCAGTGCCCCAAAGCCAGAAAATTTTTGACCATCCCCCCGATTTTTGGAAAAAATCGAATTTTTTTCGGCCATTTTTAGCCGTTTTTTGAATGTTTTTGACCAAAAATTGGAGGTCATTCTCCCCACCCCCTAAGATCGCCGGCGACCCCCACCCGAAATTTTGAGCCGTTACATGTGTGCCTCATATATAACGAGTTTTAACGCGTATTAACTCATTACACGTAACAAACTTCAAGCTGTTTAGCGATTCTATTACTTTACACAACAAATTCACTCTACAAGATCAGTAGGGTTGTGCCGGGTCCACTTTTTCGAAAATTCGGGTCCGGGTCCGGGTCCAACATTTTAGGACAGTCGGGTACGGGTCCGGGTCCGAAATTTTTATCAACCTCGGGTCCGGGTCCAAAAAAGTCGGACCCGGCGGGTCCGGGTCCGGGTCCAGAAATTTAGGATTGTTGGGTCCGGGTACCCGGCACAACCCTAAAGATCAGGTAAGCAAGCAAACCGATAGCAATTATAGAACCTTCAAAATAAATGCTGCCCAACAGGAAGAAAATATGTCAATCGAATAAGCTTTTTTATTTATCCCTTGCATTGGCAATCTTTCTTGAGAACAGAAACAACATACAGAATTTCACTTTTATAAATTACCGGAAACGTTCAATCAGCCTAAACATAATACAAAATTCTCGTATTTTGTGTATTCGGCAAAGATTTTTTTCGATGTACAATGACTTTCCGTGACCATCTTTGTACAAGTACAAAGATTTTCGGGAAGACGAAAAGAGTAAAAAAGGTCGGCAATTCCCAAAAATTTTCGGCACTTCGCGCCCTAATGGGCAATTGCGTGTTCTATATGTCCTTATAATGGCAGAAATCGCATTTACAAAGAATAAATCTCAAATTTTTCGGCATTTCACAGCGTTTCGAGACAATTCTTAGTTGTTTTTGACATCGGAAACCCAGAAATCAGCTAAAATACACTACTAATGGTCAAAAACCCTGTTGTTACCACACAAAAATCGCATTGTACCATATTATAGTACCCAAAAATTTGCGTGTACAAAATGTACAAAGACATTTAAGAACCATCTTTGTACACGTCCGAACGGGCGTTTAACAAAAAATGGTGGGTAGTAGGCCATTTTTAAGGGTGTGAGGGGGAAACGACCTTCAATTTTTTGGCTAAATACGGCAAACGCACATAAAAATAGACGAAAAATGCAAGTTTTTTTCAAAAATTGAAGCAGAAACGGGTTGAAAAATTTCTGACTCTGGAATGGGCGAATATGCCACATCCAGGGTCGTATTTAAAGGGGGCAAGGGGCTCCCCCGTTGCCGGCAAAAAAATTTTGAAAGGCAAGATAAAGCACGTTAAGATGGAAGAATCGAACGCGTTTGTCGTAAAATCTTCAAATTTTCGGCGCTTCGCACCGGATGTGAAGTATTTTCCATTATTCTGGCTCAAGCGCGACCAAAAATAACACTTTATATATCTTTTTGAAAAAAAATTTTTCACAAAAATTCGAATTTTATGATCTTAATGGATAGAGCATGTCGAGAAACGTCGAAAAATGCGGTTTTTGCGAGCTATCCGGGCGAATATGTAGAAATATAGACCAATTTGTGTTGGGTCGGCTCCCTTGGCCGAATCCTGGATACGGGCGTGAGCACATTCATATACGGACAGCAACTTGATTCTGGGGGTCCGATGGGACGAAATTGCCAAAAAATAGCGCCAAAAATTCAATTCTAGGGTCTATCGATCTCGGAGGGGGTCCGCCGGATTCTGGGGTTCCACACCGTCCAGACCCCCACGAATACGTAATCCTTACCCAGCTACTACACCAATATAAACTAGGTACTGTAAGAATTCAAAACATGACACTAAGCAACAAATTTTTCTATTTTTTAGCTCTTTTCATCATTTTTAGCGGTTCAAACCAATTTTAAAAACACGAATTTATAGATTTTAGCCTAAAAGCAGCTGCAATAGCAATACCTCGAATAACCCGTAATTCATATGAATCGTTCGCACTTATTAACCCGCCCTATTTTCTCCCACTCTATTGATTCATCAATTTCCCTGACAATAGATGTTTTGTGAAATAAAAATATCAAGATACCGTAATAATAATAAAAGACGTAACAAATTTTCGAAAAGGCCGCAGATTTCGACCGAAATCCCACCTGACCGACCACATAGATATTCAATCCTTATATTACGTACATGTACAAAGATGTCAGAAGCACACGCTTAGTTAAAACCCTAATTTCAAACTGGACGACTAAAAATTTGGGGTTAACAGGCATGCATGCCAGCGTAGGAACTTAGGGCGCGCGGCGGAAAACAAAAATTCCTCCTAAATTGCTTTTTCCGGTCAAAAACTCCATTTTTGCAATGCCGTTTCTTACATAAAACATAACAAATGAAAAATCGAGTAAAAATCGAACAAAATATGGTAAAAAATGAGCACAGCTAAACGATCGATGAAAACCGTTAAAACAGCATCTATTCTATGAAACTTTTTTTAGGAAAAGTGAAAATTCAAGGGGAAAAAATTTTTTTGTGGAAAGTGAGTTTATGGGGGAAAGGGGTAGGGTGAAACCCCTACTCAGGATCAATTATAGCAGAAAACCGTTTTTGAATGGAAATGCCTATTTTTCAAAAACGTTAAAAAAGGAAAAAGCGTGAAAAATAAAGTTTTCGACCTAAATTTGGAAGAGTGAAAATCGCCAAATTTCGGGGATCGGAAGGGCAGTCGATTTTGGGGAAGGTTTCCCAAATCTTGAGTTCTTCACCATAAGCCGCCCACCCCCCTAATCCAAGTTTGCTTTTATAATTCACTTTAATCCTTTTTTAGTTTTCAACTTAAAATTTAGGATGTCCATCCAGAAGCACAACCGGTTGACCCCAACCCGAAATTTGGAGCAATTATACTATATATACTAACTGGTGACCATACATGATCTGGGGGGTTTGGGGGGGTTTCTCCCCCGCAGAATCATTTTTCACCCCCGCAAAAAATTTTTCACCTCTCCCAGAATTGGCGATTTTTCAAAAGTTTCCTAAACTTACCTAAAAATAGGTAGAAAAAGTGTCTTTTAAGGGTTTTTGGCTATCTATTTGCTCAAAATCGCCAAATTTTCGACGCTTCGCGCCATATATTCATGTTTTAAGCGATATATTGGTCAATTTATTCGACTTTTTTCGAAATTTTTTCATGATTTTATGCTCTAGAAGGATAGAGTATCGTCAGAAACGCCAAAAACGATGTTTTTTAACGCGTACCGGCCAATTTTGGGTCCCAAAAAAGGCACCTTAGGTTTTCACCCCCCAGAATTCCCATGCTGTGCATGTATGCTGGTGACTGGTAGTCGAATGAGTGGAACGGTCTCTGGTACCCCCTACCAAGAATCTGAAGGATTTCCACAAAAAAACCGCTCTGCCCCAATTAAGTTTTTGGTGCTATTTTCGGCAATTTCGCCACACCGAACCCCAAAAGAATTCGGTTCCTGCCCAGGTATGCACATAAGAAGCGGACACATTGTTCTAAAGATTTGGTCGCGTTGCATATCAAAACAAGGATATTTCTGATCCAGGGAATTTAGGCAAAAAACACTTTTTTGTCAGTCCAATTCGTCATGTAGTTTCTTAATTTTTTCTGAAATTATACATGCTTAAACATTATATAAAATATTTTTCGATTTTTTGCCAAAACAAAAATACAGTGATTGCACTAAAATCACTTTATATTATTAGATTAAAGGCTCTTTTATGTACATAAGGGCTCGAATTTTGGAAGGGGCAGGAGAGGGAAACCGATTATCACTTTAGGCGAAAAATGAAAAAAACATCTAAAAATAAGCAAAAAATGCCTGAAATGGCCTAAAAACATAATTTTTAATTCGAGGAGTGGTCACAATTTTAGAGTAATGGAGGGCATAGGTGGGCGCCACCAAAGTTCTGGGGGTGCGAGATTTTTTCAGAGGTCAAAAAATGGCCTTTAAATGGAGGTATGGCGAAAAAAACACAATTTTCCAACGTTTCTCACCGAGCACTATCCATTGGCATCAAAAAATTTCGGAAAAAACGAAAAAAAATTTCAAAAATTGAATTCCGTTGGGACAAGAAATTTTTTTCTATATTTCCAAAAATCGCGCTTACTTTAGCGTAAATGTCCGTAACTTCGGTCTCATCAAAATCATCGCCGAGATTCATGTAATCTTGTATGACATTTAATGCCAAATTGAATTGCATCCTTTTTAGCGGATCGGCAAAAAGTTGCCGCTTGTCTTTAAAAAATAATAAATTATAATAATACATTATTAAATAACAATTAATTTATATTATACAGAAAACAACAAAAAGATGTAAACAAATAAAATACGAAAGCTTCAAGAAATGCATGAAACATAAGAAAAAATAAAAGAGCACAACGACGATTATATGTAAAAATAGAAACTGAAGAGCAAAGAGTATAAAAAACAAAAACGAAAAAAATATGTAAAACGAAAAACGGAGGCAAGAACATGGAAAACAGTTCAGAGGCATAAATAGTAAAAATTTGAAGCAACCTATAAGATACATATTTAAAAAAGGAAAATAAAAGTTAAGTAATAAAATATATACAATTGCATACATCAATTTTTGGCCAAAAACGGTCAAAAATCGCCTAAAAGCAACCAAAGAATTAATGCTTTTCCAAAAATCGGGGAGGTGGGTCAAAAAATTTTCTGCCTCTGGAAATGGGGGACGACCGAGTTTTGGTGAAGGGGAAACCCCTCTCTTACATGTATGTATACACGCATAGCATACAAACAATAAAAAATATAAAACTCAGTAAAAAACGCAAAAAAAATTTAAAAAACGTAAAAAGAGAAAGAACATATATAGATACGCAAAAAATATTCAAAATAGTATATACGAGCTATTAACGAATCAAGCGTGCGACTTTGCAGTCCATCTGGCGATTTTCCGGCCTCTGAGCTTTTCTGCGAGGAAACATTTAAAAAATTAATCATATTTCAATTATTAATTTAATTGTAATTATTAATTTTGTTTCAATTACTGACTGTAATTTTAATTATTAATGCTATTTTAATTACTGACTTTATTTAAAAACTCGGTGAAATTTGGAAACTGAATTTTCTAATTAGTTTAAAAATTAATTTCTACAGTAAAAATAACTAAACTACGCACATCAATTGGCATATTTTTGACCTCTTTTATGCAGAGGAATTGAGTCTTTTCCATTTTAACAAAACAGGATTATTTCTGACCTATAGCAAAAAATACAGCGGCTTAAGCATGCATGGGCTTAAAGTCTAATACTTTCAATTGTCAAAAAAGGCCTAGAAAGTTAGTTCCCGGATAAACCAGCATGTCTTCGAATTCATTACCAAGCTCTAGCACTGAATTCAAAAATCGCGAAAAACCCTAACAAACTTCTTTTGAAAAGAAATTCCATGTATCTGTCGAATTTTTTAGTTCTATCAAATTTTTTAGGACCAGGGGAGGGGGTGAAGCAGGACCCTCAAGCTGTTTTTTGGCCTGCTGAGCATACGTGGGCAGCAAAAAAAATTCTGGGGGGTGCAAGATTTTCTTAAGGTTAAAAAATGGCCTTAAAAATGGTGGTATGCACACATGGGCGTGGGGGATCTGGGGGGGGGGTCTGGACCCCCCCCAGAAACCAAAAGACCCCCCAGAAATCAAAAGACCCCCAGAAATCAATTTTTGAAAATTTTTTTTCGTTTTTTTCGCAATTTTTTGATGCCAATGGATAGTGCTTGATGAGAAACGTCGAAAAATGATGTTTTTATCGCCATATCACCGTTTTTAAGGCCATTTTTTGACCTTCAAAAAATCGTGGACCCCCCAGAATTTTCTTGCTGCCCACGTATGGTGGTATGGCGATAAAAACACCATTTTCAACCTTTCTCATCAAGCACTATCCATTGGCATCAAAAAATTGTGAAAAAAACGAAAAAAATTTTCAAAAATTGAATTCTGGGGGGGGGGGGTATTTTGATTTCTGGGGGTGCATGCCCCCCAACCCCTCCCCCACGCCCAGGTGTGCTGCTGAGCCGCTAAGCATGAATAATGTTTTATTTTGCAATTCTAGATTGATAATGTACCATTGCAAAGAGATTTGTTTTGAACACCTCCATCAAAAAAATAATGTAAATAAAGTCAGAAAAAGCGATTTGATTGATTTGATGAACTGAATTTTTTTAAATTTTTTTAAATTTATTAAATTTTTTTATAAATTTTTTCGAAAACAGATTTAACAAATCAAGTAAGCCGATAACACGTGATTTCTATTAAATTTCGTATTTTTGATAATTTATTTATAAAAAATTATTATTCCCTAAATTAAGTAGGTATATTTGTCCAAACGAGAATTGAAATAGAAAAATTTGAGCCTCGAATTTACCTGATCCTCAGACTGACTTTTCCATCAATTGCACGTGGTCGAAGTGTTTTTTTATTCTCTACGTAATATTTATTAATTTTATTTTTATTCTTAGGTTTCTGAAATTGTTCACTTGATGTGACTTGAAAACTTTCTCAGTAAATTGATAATGAATAAAAAGAGCACGGACTAGAATCATAAATGTATATACAGCATGGAATCCCGGGTGGCAACTCCGAAAAATTCCAAAAAATACATTTTTGGGGTAAAAATGATGAATACACGTTAAAAAGACTCTTTTATTTACATTTGAGACAATGCTAGTTCTTTTTAAAACATAAAATTATTTGAGAAACTAAAAAAAATTGGAAAAGAGTTAATTGAACGAATAGCCGAAAATTTCACATTTCCGAGCCAAAGTTAGCTAAAAACGCTTGAGAACACTGTTTCTATGATTTTTTCGAGAAAATAATCAATTCTGAGGAGACAAAGCCCAATAAGAACACATTTGACCATAATTCAATGCAACGATCAAATTATGAGCTTGAGATTGTTGAAAATCGTGAGAAAAACGCTCACATTCTAATTTTGGGTCTACTTAATTGTGACCTCTAAACACCCACGTCCATGTGTGCTGGATATATGTACATATAGGGTGGGACACTGGGTAAACGACTGCCAATTTTTGGCCAAAAAACGA
Source organism: Mermis nigrescens (assembly GCA_036768485.1). Classification (NCBI taxonomy): domain Eukaryota; kingdom Metazoa; phylum Nematoda; class Enoplea; order Mermithida; family Mermithidae; genus Mermis; species Mermis nigrescens. Next base: position 1,340,063 of record JAVLUZ010000152.1, on the reverse strand, counting down.
AATAAAAACGCCAGAAAAATTCATTTTTTTCCAAAAATCGGGGGAGGGTCAAACATTTTCTGGCTATGTGGGGATGGGGGAAGCCAACTTCGGGTGGGGATCCCCCATCCCCCTGTTACATGAACGGACTCAAGTGTTTCAATATCAATTTTTTGATATTTGTTAATTTTCGACTTTGACGCATAATTTACAGAGAAAATAAGCGATTAGAATACTGTCGAAGAGATCTTTCGAGCTAACATGACCCTCGAAAGCGGGTACAAACGCTAAAATTGGATAAAACTACCACAATTTACAGAAACATTTAATTTTCAAACATTTTAAAAACTTAATTTTACCAAATTTTCCCGAAGAATTTCCCGTTTCTGCATTAAGCTGGACTAAGACCCCGAATACCCCTCCCCCACGTGATGCCTGGTAACTACCATGCATGATCTTGAGGTTTCATCCGCCTCTCCAGAAAGTCGTTCACTCTCCCCAAGAAAAATTCTGAACTCCCAACCCCCCGCCCCTCCCAGAATTAGCAATTTACCAAAATATTCGCAGAAAAGGTGATGTTTCAAGCATTTTAAGATATCTGTTTTCTCGAAACCGTCAAAATTTCGGCGACAGTCACTTTTTGACTATATTTTTGTTTGAAAAATCATTTAAATTTTCCAACTTTTTCGTAATTTTTTCAACTTTTTTCTACGTTCTAGAACGATAGTGCATTGACAGAGAAACACAAGAAACTGATTATTTTGGCGCATTTCCACCGTTAATGAGCCCAAAGAAGGCACGTTATAAAGTTTTTAGTTTCAATCTCACCCCCCAGGAATCCCATGCCGTGCATGTCTGGTAGGGGCTCTACCTTCTTAAAAAATATGCGAGCAATAAGCCGAAAGACTGCATCGGGCACCTTCGGATGAACCCTCTTCAGTTTTACACTCGATCTTATGATCGGACCACGCGGAAGCCTATTTTAAAGTACAACGAGTGATAAACTTCCATCCCGAGAGCATAGACATTGAATGGAGTTATCAAATGATCAGCTTTTTCCTATTTGCCTCAAATTTTCAAAAATTCCTAAATTTTGAATTTTTCAAAAGTTTCACTTTTAATTCTTGAAAATATCAAATTTCGAGTAATCGATCCGATTTTCTAATTTCGAATTCTGGACTATTCGATTTTTCATATATTTCTTACAATTTACCACAAGAAACAGATCGGCTACAAAATATTTTTCAAGTACGACTTTTAACTTTTAGGTTTACAACATAGTTTCCAAGGTCGAAAGTTTAGGGGGGTGAAATCCCAAAATTTGAGACCACTAAATTCAGAGTTCTAGCTTTTTTTGCGGGTCAGATATGAAAAATGGCTAAAACATCCTATATAGCATGTTTTAATGTGGAAAACTGCATTTTTAACTACTTTTTGTCCCATTCTGATTAGTTTCGTCACTCTTTTAAGTAAAAAATACAAGAATTCATCGAAAATTTTGACTTTTCAGATCATTTTGACTTCATTCTAGGTATTTTATGGGTAAACAAAACATAATGTACCAGTCGGTGCGAAGCGCCGAAAAATTTTTAATATCTTCGCTGCTTTTTGTACACAAAAATCATTGCAGAAAATGTTTGATAGCTCAAAATCGTCTGACAGTGATTCAAGTCCCGGATCCTGAGGTGGGGGTAATACCCCCTCACCCTCCTATGGGAATGTGTGGTTTACAAGGTTTGGTGAGTGTAAACTAGCAACACGGGCGACTGATAAATTTTCGACATTTAAGCCAAAAATTCGGTGATAATGGGAATAAGTTTCGAAGTTGGGATTGCAGGAACAGAAACTTCGGTGCAGATTTGCATGCATAACAGAAGATATCATGCATTGTAAACGATACTGTAGTGCAGCGTACTGTAGCCATACTGAAAATATTTTAGTTAGAATTCCGTTTCGGGAAACGCTGAAAAGGACTAAAAATAACGAAAAATAAAAAAACATATTCATACAAAGGATAAAAACTCCTTGAAGAATTTTCTTATAAAAAATCTTTAGAAATAAAAAATTGAAATGATATAAATTTTTCTAAACTGACGATGTGCGAATCTCGCGCGAAAATTACAGGTCAAGAAATAATTAGTAGCTCAATTCATTTTAATTACTCCAAGCCGGCCACGTATTAATTATTCGTATTGAATTTTTAATATTTTCAGATTTTTCATTGAAAACATTTTAAAACTCGAAAATTTCTAACCCTCAATCTACTCGTATTTTCACAGATACGATTGCGCTCTTTTCAGCTTGTTGCTTTCTGATACAGATTTTAGCAAATTCGAGATTCTTGCTGTTTTTTCATTTCCTAGAATCGTTTTCATTAAAATTATAAATTTAAACGAAAGATCCATAAATTTAATTTCATTTTAAGATTATGCTACCTAGTATTTAGACTACTTATATTAGTTGATTTTAAACTGTATCACGCTGTTATTTTTCGATCTTTTAAATTTGTAGAGCTTAAAAATTTGAAATTTTGAATTTGCGAAGGTTTCTTGTGATAAATTTTCCACTTTCAGATTTAATTTCTCGTTTCTGCTCAGGTTTCATCCAAAAAAGTATCAATGTCCTGCCCATTGCCAAATAACGCGATTAAATCAACACTCATTGCGGTAAAAAATCAAAATTTGATTGATAATAATCCAAGAATCATAAATAAACTATTTCCTAATAATTTAATTTGCTCCTTTTTTATTGTTTTTCACAGTTAAAATGTAAAATTTTCAAAAACAATTCGAAATACACCAATTATGTCTATTAATCAACTAATATTCGATTAATTATTTTCAGATTTTGGCAAGGTCTCCACCATAAATGATCTTGAGCGTTTGAGCGGTTTCAATTCCCCCCAGAATTCGTCATAGTTCAAAAGTTTCCGAAAATTCCCAAAGAAATACAAAGGTTGCTTCTTGAAGGTTTTTAGCTATTTATTTGCTCAAAAGTGTCTACATTTTCGGCGCTCCGCGCCATATATTCATATTTCGACTAACTTTTCTTTAATTTATTTGCATTTTTCTGATTTTCTTCGAAATTTTGTGTTTATATATATACTCTACAAAGATAGAATATCGTCAGAAAGGACCGAAAACGATGTTTTTGACGCGTGCCTACCATTTTTGGGCCCGAAAAATGCACTCTAAAATTTGAAACCCCATGCTGTGCATGTCCTAGTGTCTACTACGGTCATAAATCGAAAATCATTTTCCAGCCTCCCCCCAGAAATCGCCAGCTACCCCCATCCGAAATTTTTAGTTGTCACATGTCTGAGTACATGTACGTATTCTTTTATATACATTTTCATTATCGAAAATTAAGAATCAATTCACTGAATCTACATATACCTGTAAACATACATGCACAGCATGGGGATTCTGGAGGGAGTGAAATTATAAAACGCGTCAAAAATATCGTTTTGCAACGTCTCTGACGATGCTCTATCTTTCTAGAAGATGAAAACATAAATAATTTTTAAAAAAATCAAAAAAAATTCGGCACAAATTAAACAAAATGGAGCCAAAACATGAGTATAATGGCGCGAAGCGCCGAAAATTAGGCACTTTTATACAAATAGATAAATAACGCAGCAAATTTCAAATAAATTATAAATTTCTATTTAACGAAATAAATAAATATCAGTTCTCCGCTAAAAACGAATGACCATGGCTGAAAAATTAAAATAAATAAAAAATAAAGTGCAAAGGAATTATATGTAATTCTAGGAAACAATAATAAAAGTTTATTAAGAAAAAAATTAGAAAATCCTCACATAAGCTATTGCAGTATTGCACCTTATAATTCAGCGTGGGGAAGTCTGGGGGTATGCACTCCAGAAACCAAAATACCCTTCACAGAAATCAAAATACCCCTCCCAGAATTCAATTTTTGAAAATTTTTTCGTTCTTTTTCGCAATTTTTTGATGCCAATGGATAGTGCTTGGTGAGAAACGTCAAAATGGTGTTTTTATCGCCATACCACTATTTTTAAGGCTATTTTTCGACCTTCAAAAAAATCTTGCACTTCCCCCCAAAATTTTCTTGCTGCCCACGTATGATTGCACCACATTATAATTCAGATGACTTGTATGAGTATAACCAAAATAACGTGCAATTCGTGTAATAAGCAAAGCAGCAACGGGAACAGCGCAGTAAATTGCAATTCCTAAACGACATACACAATTTAAAATGAACTAATTAAATTTAGGATTGAATTTAAATTTGATTAGTTATTTTTAAATAAATTTTTTATTAAATTAGATTAAACTAACTAACGTTTGATTGATTTAAAATAAAAGTTTGAATCAAAACGAAATGGCAAATGAAGAAATAGATTAAATATTCAGTTTATAAATAGTGAAGATGAAAATTCAGCAGATAATACTGCCAATCTGCAATAAACTGACCTCAATTAATTGTAGAGCGTGCTTTGAATGTATTAGCAGCCCTTGATAAAGTTGAGATGTATTAGTGTAAAGCGTCAGCGACCAATTTAAATTTACTTTAGGTACTTAAAAAGAATGATTAAATATCTATTCAATGTAAAACAACATAAAACTTTTGAGAAATTCTTTTATCTTCAACAAAGTCCTTAAAAACTATGTATTACGGAACAGAGGCAGGTGCTTGCAATTGTGCAAAGATTAGTTCTGCGATATTAAACAATTCGAAATTCGTCAAAAGTGCTAAAAGTAATACGCACATTTTTGCACGAAATTCATTGTGGTTCCGAAAGTAAATACTATCTGATAAAACTAGGCAACTTTGCAGGGATAGATTAATAGCACACATGGGCGTGGGGGTTTGGGGGTATACACCCCCAGAAGTTCAAATACTTCCCCCAGAAATCAAAATACTCCCCCCAGAAAAAATTTTTTTGCTTTTTAGCAATTTTTTGATGCCATTGGATAGAGCTTGATGAGAAACGTCGAAAAATGGTGTTTTTTGCCATACGACCACTTTTAAGACCATTTTTTGACCTTTAAAAATTTTTTCACCCCCCCCCCAGAAATTTTTTCACCTCCCCCAGAATTTCGGTGCTGCCCACCTATGGTTAATAGTCGTAAGCTCACTTTTGTAAACAAAAATGACAGTAATGGCGTATGCAAGGATCCACGAGTACATAGGCAAACGGCTGTTCCTCAAACCGAGGCATGCCTTCCAATAAAACAATGCTTATATTTAGGCAGATATCTTAAGCGTATATGGGCAAAGCAGAGGTGGCCTGGCCAGAGAAGGTATATATATGGTACAGTAGCAGTGAAATTTAGCTACAGTTTGTGGGTTTTCCTAACAATGAAAAATACCCGGAAAATTTTTGAATTTTTGCTGTTTTCAGGTAGAAAATTCGGCTTTTTTCGCTTAATCTTCGTCTTACCCACCATGCCAAAAATTACCTGACAACCTGATTTCCCAGAACCTCAGGTAGGGATATACATGCCCATGTTTGAAGTAGGACTTATATCTTGTTTAGTGAGTGAGCCATCTTCGTTTGTCACCAATTTCTTCGAATATTTCAGCTTAGTGAGTGTGGAAAGAAAAACTTGCTCAGTTCGCAACATAAGTAGGTAATCGTTTTTAATATCGGGTGTTAAAAATATGCTAAAGCGACATCATGCTTCTGCTCTATCACTTGAGTTGTGCTCTGTGTCCTTACACAGGCCTACAACAAGGAGCGTATTTCTCTGCAATTTACAGTAGAAATAAAACTTGTTCTATGCAGAAAAAATCTAAAAAATCTAAAACACAACGAGATAGGTGAACTAATCACCGTTTTTCCTAGACTTATGTTAAAATTTTGGAAAGTGGAAAAAATTTTGGAATAGATCACCAAACAAGAAACTTTTTTAAGTTTTTGCGGTGATTTTTTGATCTTTATAATGAAAAAATTAAAAATGTGAATCTAAATTCAGAAATCTGGAAAAAATTGAGACTAGTTCAGTACACCGTTTTTCTCACTTTTTGATCTATTTGTAAACCAAAATTTGAGAATGGAAAAAATTTTTGGGCCTGATTAGCATTTTCGGAAATTTTTTTAATACAAAAATGCGTTTTGATGAGGTGAAATTTCGAAATTTTGATCGATTAAATTTTATGGATATTCAGGCCGCATCGATTGAAGCACTTTTATCAAGAAGTTGCTCTGGAATATCACTATGATTTAAAATTCCTATCTTCTGCAGAAATTTGGACAATTTTGGTAATGCAAAAATTGCGTTTTAGAGAGGTAAAATGTCAAAATTTCCCGACTTACGAATTGATTCAACTTTATTATCATTGATGTTTTAAGCCGCGCCGGATCCGGACAATTTTTGTAATGCAAAAATGCTTTTTAGTGAGATAAAATATCAAACTTTTTCTGGCGCTTCGCGCCATATTGATAAATTATTTAGCTTTCATTTTCGGAAGCGACTCCAGAAATTGGATTAAATGCTAAAATGCTCTCCTGAAGGTAGGAAAATCAAGTATCAACAGAAATAGCGTAGTACTGATTGTGATACTCGTACTCATAAAGAGCGTAAAACTTTTATACACAAAGTGTACCGATCACCGCCATTACATGTTTACATAGGATTTCCTATTGGAAAAAACTGATTTTTAAACACGGCACTGTTTTCGAATAATTTTAGACACTTCCCCAAATGTGGAAAAAATAAGAAATGTGGAAAAAATTTTGGGTCTGGTCCTAAATGTAAACCAAATCGCTGGAAAAAAACAGTGCTTCAGTCAGAACATATGTGACCAGACAGCTAAAGTTCAGAATATGGATTCCGTCAGAAATTATTGAAAATCAGTTTACGAAGTTCAAATTTTTAATAAAACTTGCAGAAATGATTAGCATAAGGAGGGGAAAAATAGATTCATGAAAATCCGTCCAAAACAAAGAGAACTTTAGTGCTCTAGAGTTAACAATTCAACTGTGCTTATGAATAGACATATTTGACATTTATCGTGAGTCGGTTCTCTCTTAATTTTTCTTAGGCTTAGGTTTAGTCACTGACGTAGCTAGCGGGGGGAGTGGGAGAGAGTGGGTGGGGGGATTCGCCTTGCTCCCAGAGGAAAATTTTAACATATTCAAGAACTGAGAAATGTGGCTGCACAATGCTGTTCTGCGACGTAAAATCGAAAAAGTCAGCGCTTTGCGCCTATTTTTCATCTTTTAGCAGTTTCTATCGTTTTATTGCAGGAAAAGTAAAAAAATTCGAGCGCATAATAAGCATTTTTTCCATCATGAAACGTTAAAAAATTTCAAAAAATATAAATTTTTAAAATCTTTATATAGTGAAGGATGATGTAAAAAGCGTAAAAAACATTATTTTGTGGCCTTTGCCCTTTTTTATGGTTTGAGATGAAGGAATTTTTTTTGATTCTCCCTGGCGAAAATCCTGGCTACGCCGATGGGCATCTTTATAGGTGAAGGAGAATTTTAGGCTGATTAGGTCGGTATTACTCCCACTTAAGTCGACATATAGCTGCTCAAGTCGACTTATGGAAAATTGGACGAAAATTCGCATGAATTCGCATAGGTACGCCACGCGTAAAAAAGATTTACGAGCAAAAAGGCTGGTATCGTCATCAGCATATTGGCAATAACACGAAAAGTTTTATTTTTTGGCGAAAAGACTAAAAAACCATGAAATTCATGTACTAGTGCTACATCACGAAAAACACGAATTCAGCGGTAAAATCCAAACTATTTCAAAAAGCCATGAACAGTTTACAATCAAGCAAGTTTTTTGCGCTTTATATTAACGATTTCAACACATTTTGAGAAAAATCTGCACTTTTCCACATTCTGCATTTACTCTGTGACAGACACCGCCAGGAAAAATCGGTGATATTAATGGTTAGGGGCGGATTAAAGGAGGGCGGGATCGGCCAAAAATAATTGGCGATATAAATGGATACGTAATTTGCAATGATATTTGGCCGTCAGTGACCATAATTTCTCAAATTTTTCCGGCGCTGCGAGCCGGGTTATGCCTACCTATTAATGACATTTATTCACTTTCTTGATGAACTGGAAGCCATTTTGGAGTTTTTTGAAAATAAGGTGACCTTATCAAATTTTCAAAAAAGGTACTTTTATGCCTTTTCGAACAATAATCTTTATCTTAGAAGTCGAAAAAACTGTCGGAAAACCATATGAATGAAAAAAATTTTCAAAGATTTTTTTCACTCTCATGGTTGACAGATCGTGTTTTCAACATCTACGTTATAGATTATTGCTCGAAAAGGCATAAAATCACATGTTTTTTTTTGAAAATTTGACATTTCAACATCTAATCATCTATACATCGACCTAAGCATCTATACGTCGACCTGAGCGGGAGCGACCTCGACCTGAGCAGCTTTAAAAACCTTTTCAGATATACTAAGCCAGCCTGAGCTTGAGCCGAAAATGAATGAGTTGAAAAGGGAAATTTAAAACAGTTTTATAATTTTGTTGGCAAACAATTGAAAAGTGCTAAAACCATGCCACCACTAAAAAAGGAAAATGGCGAGCTAGTTTCGGAAGAATCTAAGAAAGTTACTTTGCTAAACACTTTTTTCTGTTCAGTTTCTACTCAGGATGATGGAAGCTTACCTTTACTTGACCTTGATACGAAGAATTTGCCTGGTTTGGAAAATATCGTACTGGATGAAGCAGCTATAGCTAAAGCCATTTCCAACTTAAATTGTTCTAGTTCCTTTGGTCCAGACGGATTACCTAGTATTTTGTATAAAAATTTGAAAGTCTAGCTTTTGTTACTGCTTAAAAAGGTCTTTTCCATTCCCTTGGTAACTGGTAAACTTCCAAAAATCTGGAAAACAGCTCACGTCATCCCCATTTTCAAAAAGGGTGATCCTTCCATAACTTCTAATTATGGGCCTATTTCGTTAACCTGTGTGAGTTGCAGAATTTTAGAGAAAATATTGAAAGATAATATCTTAACATACATTCAAATAAACAAGATTTTTTCATCTATTCAGTTCGGATTTTCGCCTAAAAAAATCGTATGAAGCCCAACTATTAATGTACATAAACGAAATTATATGCCACATCGATTCTAAAAGTCCGGTTGATGCTATATATTTGGACTTCTGCAAAGCTTTTGATTTTGTCTCACATAATAAACTCCTTCACAAACTTTCATTTTACGGACTAAAAGGACGATTATTTTTGTGGATTACAGATTTTTTACATGGTCGAACTCAGCTGGTAAAAATTGGTGATTCTTTTTCTGAGCTCACTGATGTTACTAGCGGATTTCCACAGGGTAGCGTTCTTGGTCCTCTTTTATTTCTATTTTACATAAATGATATCGCTTTTCTGAACAAAAACGAAAAGTTGAAAATGTAAAGAAAAGTTGAAAATGTACCTATTTGCGGATGATGTAAAAATGTTTTCCGTAACAGAACAAGCAGGTTTGTTGAACAATTTGTTACTGAATATTCATGAGTGGTCTGAAAAGTGGCAATTACCCTTATCTTTGGCTAATTGCTCTGTTTTGCATTTCGGTCATAAAAATCCCAGGCAAAAATATTCGATTGGAATGGAGGATATTTTGGGAAACAACGAAGTAAAAGATTTAGGTATTCTTTTGAACAAATATATGGATTTTTCGCCGCACATTGCACATATACATAAAAGTGCATATTTTAGGATGTCATTGATTTTTCGAGCATTTAAGGCTAAAGATAGTGATCGACCGGGGCGACTTTTTTGGCCGGGGCTGGCCTGTGTCAGACAAGGAAAATATTATTGCATGACACATACTTGGGGTGGGCATAGGAAAGAAATAATGAGCAATTGCTCCATTAAGTAGTAAATGGCAAGCGCAAAGTTAGGTGCGCCTTTTCATATCAAGTTTTATTACTATTTATGTCACAAGAAACAAATTTAGTCTAGTGTTTCATTGTCTGAATCATCAATAAGGTCTACGTCACTGCTATTGGCACATTCTATATCAATTGAATCTTAGCTACTGCTACTGCTGCTGTAGCAATTGGATGCAATAGGTATTGGATGTAATAAATGAGACATCACACATTCCCATAAGGGGGAGGGGTATTACCCCTCAGGGTCCAAGACACAAGTCAATGTCAGACGATTTTTGGTGAAAAACTTTTGAATTTTTTGAACTTAATTTTTTAGTATGGCAAAAGTGTACCTAACTATTAGAATTTCACGAAGTGATACATTATTTTATTATGTGAGCTAGAGTAAATAGATAAACTATCACTATAAAACATGCATGTAATCGCTTAAAATTTTATGAGGGTCCCACAGTATACATGTAACGGCTGGAAATCTAGGGTAGGGGTCCCTGGTCATTTTTAGAAGGAGGGGTTAGCAATTAGATCAAAAATGGTAAAAACACATAAAAATAGCCAAAAAAGCGCAGGCTTTCGCCAAAAAATGGGGGAGGGTGGTCAAATAATTCCTGACTTTCAAGGAAGTTCGGGAATTCAAAGCGGGGATGGGGATGGCCCAAACCCTCTGTCACATGTATATTTCTCGGCCATTTTCAGGGGAAGGGGTTAAGCGGCTCCATTTTTGCAGCCGCTAACCCCCTTTTTTAAAGATCTTTAAAAAGGTAGAATTTTCAATAAGGAATTCTACACGTTTTTACAGTTTTTGTTCTTCAAAAATCTTTGTACATGTACAAAGACGGTCCTGAAACGTCTATGTACATCAGCAAAAATCTTCGCCGAATACAAAAAGACCGTGCTTCTAAATGTGATAATTCGGCCTGAATTTAGTTGATAATATTAGTTCAGCGCGAAGTGCCGAAATTTTTATGAGCTTTTGATGGAATTCACACATAAAACTCGACTGAGAAAGCTAAAACAACTTGTACTACAAAATCAGAAATATTACAAAAATTGTAATATGCGATTAAATCTTGTAATAAGCAACACTGCGCTTAGAATGGAAAAATGGAAAAATGTCAAATATTCAGAAACCCAAAAATTAGCCAAATACACTGCTAAAGGTCGAAAAACTATGTTCTACCACACTGAAATCGTTACTGTACTATATAAAAGTATACAAAAATGTGCATGTACAAAACAGTGTTTTTTGTATTCGCCAAAGATTTTTCCCGATGTACAAAGACTTTTCAGGACTATCTTTGTACATGTACAAAGATTTTTGGGAAGATAAAAACTGTAAAAAGGTATAAAATTCCAAAACTTTTTCGGCATTTCCCTCCGATATGAAAAATTGTCTGTCCTATATATCTTTAAAATGGCAAAATTTGTATGAAATGTCAAATTTTCAGGCGCTTCACGCCGTTTTGAGACAATTTTAGTAATTTTTGGCGTTAGAAACCCAGAAATTAGCTAAAATATACAATCAAAAGTCAAAAGACCCTGTTTTACCACTAATTTTCTGGTCCTCCGATTTGGGATTTCACCCCTCCCTCAACTCTGAACCTTAGAAAACTATTTGAGACATATTTACTTTATCGGATCGGTCGCAATTCTGCAGCGTAGTTTATATTCGCCTATAATTAACCTCCGTCCTAATAACTATTACACAGGAAACGCGTTTTAAAGCACACGGTTCCCATTCAATTAAATGTAAGTGTTTTTTGTAGAAATAGTTTGTTGAAAACGTACAATTTCTAACTAGAAATAGAACGTATTTGTCAACTCTAAATCTTTTAGCCATAGCTATGAATGAATGAGTTAGAAGTAGCATTTAGTTTAAATAAGTCAAGTGGAGGAATCGAAAACATGCAGATTTTACTGAACATTCATTCAGTAAAAGCTCATTTATACACAGTAGAAAAGTTATAACAAGGACTAAGTAAGTATACATATGATCTAATCAGTACAGTTCTCAAAATCAACACTTGCTCATTGATAAATAAGTGCCAGTATCACAGCCTGTACAAAATACGAATTACACTAAATTTTTCCCCGGCCCCGGCCATTTTTTCACCTTGCCCCGGCCGGGGCGGGGATGCTTAAAAATGGCCGGGGATTGCCGGGGCCGGAGCCGGGCCGGGCCCTCGGTCGATCACTAGCTAAAGATGCTAAAGAAATTCTTCAAAACAAGGTCAAGTAAGGGTAAGCTTCCATCATCCGTATATCCGACCTTTACTAGAATATTGCACGGTCATTTGGTCACCACACAAAAAGCAAGACGTGAAAAGTATTGAGAGTTCAAAGATACTTTACTAGAAGGGTCTTAAATTTTCCCGACTTGAGCTATAGTGAACGATTAGATTTTTCCTAAATTAGACTCACTTCAGTTACGTCGAGTCCGTCATGATCTATCGATGGCTTATGAAATTTACCATGGTCTTATAGACATCGATTTTAACGAGTTGTTCACGGTGTGTAATGGCATCACTCGATCAGTTAACTCGGTAAAGCTGAAAATACCTAAATCTCGCTTAAATTTGAAAATGTATTGTTTTGCAAATAGACTCCCTCCTCTTTGGAATAATTTGCCAGAAGAAGTTGTAAATGCCCCGAACTTTTCCTCCTTCAGCAGTCGTTTAGAGAAAATTAGTTTTACCTTAGACTATAAGTAAGTGCAAACCGCCTTTATAATCCTTGCGCAGGTTTTTGATAATATATTTCATTGCATTGACGACATTTCAGTGTACTTACTCTGATTCTTTATTTTTTTTAATTTGACCAAATTTGTATTGTTTCAATTCCGTCTCTGTCGCAATAAACTATTTCTATTTCTATTTCTATAAGAATATAAGTAAAAACGGCTAATATTGCGAATAGCCCAGTTCGTCTTAATTAATTTGTTATCCTTAAACACCTGAAGTTCAACAGCCTGTAACTCGGTCAATAACGCCGACCGACACCTCATTCTTTCAGATTTGAATTCCTTGACCCTTAATTAGATTTAATCATCCATGCACAGTTAATTTCTAGGAGGTCACCTTATTCTCAATATTAGTCGCCATTTTTGCCCATTGAACGTTTCAAAGCAATTTAAACAGCAGAAACAGCGATTTTATATTAGTTTTATTCTCGATCAAAAGATTTCGACGTTTCACGTTTCACATCAAGTGCTAAGAATACAGGAAATTAAGCAGCATATCAAGCTTCTTTACGTCCATCCGCCTAAACTTCAGAAGTTTTCAATCGCTTCGCGCTAGATTTTCGCTAAAATCAAGGAAATCGAATGATTTTTTCGCATAAAATTGTCGAAAATTTCAAAATTTGATGTAGAAATCGCATCAAAACTGATTTTTAGTACAAATATTCGATGTAAAACGTCGAAAAAACGCTATTTTGCGCATGAAGAGAAAATTTGTAGACATAATTTTGATTGTTTTCGAAATAGTTGGGCTACGGCCTCAAGCTTAGGAAAATCCAAAATCCGCCACTGTTAATGCGTCAGGGGTAAGTATATGAATTTGCACGCATCATAAGATATAACCCAGGTAAACAAAAACCAAATGGGCAAAAAACAATGAAAAACTAGTAATTCAGCAAAAATCATTAGCTTCAACCATCTTATACATATCGAATTTTTTCACTTTAGAAGTGCGAGGACCTCGTCGTGAATTACAAACAAGTTACATTACGTTTGATTTGTACAGTAAGTAAATATGAAAAAGAAATATTACTGATTACTTTCAAACGGAGAGTAACCTGTTCATCATACTTTCTTTTAATCGCTTTCAAGTTACACCTTGTCTCAGTTGATTTTATAGGTCTAATATTCCTTGCACAAATTTATTCAGCAGAGTCTGAAATCCATACATGGGCAGCAAGAAAATTCTGGAGGGGAGTATAAGATTTTTTTAAAGGTCAAAAATTTGCCTTAAAAATGATGATATGGCGAAAATACACCATTCTTCGACGTTTCTCATCGAGCACTATACATAGGCATCAAAAAATTGCGAAAAAATGAAAAAATTTTTAAAAATTGAATTCTGAAGGGGTATTTTGATTTATGAGGGGGAGGGGGTATTTGGTTTCTGGGGTGCTTACCCCCAAACCCCACCCCCACGCCCAGGTGAGCTGAAATATATATATATATATATATATATATATATATATATATATATATATATATATATATATATATATATATATATATATATATATATATATATATATATATATATATATATATATATATATATATATATATATATATATATATATATATATATATATATATATATATATATATATAGTTAGTTTCATTTATTCGAGAGCTTTTTAGTCAATTCTTCTAAGGGCTACAGTAAGCTAAACAAGACGAATTACTGTACTTCGGCAGATCAGCTGAGTGAGGGCGAGTGGCTAGAATTCTTCCAATTTTAATGCACTAATACGCCCAAATAAATTTGATTTAGGCATTTAATCAGTGCTGGGACATACTACAGTAAGTGCGCTAAACAAAAAGCTGTCGGCTGGTATCGAACCCGGGTTGCTTCGACTACAAGCAAGAGGTTTTACCACTGAGCTACGCGGGAGTTCGCAGCGTTTTCTTAACATCCTAGTCGATTGTGTTTAAAGTGTCGACTCAGGATAAGATGAATAAGCGATTTTTATCAGTAAGTTAATTGATCTGCTGGAAGACGAGAATAAATTATGCCGCAAAAATGTTATTGAAAAATCCTTCTTTGGTACGTAGCTAAAGTAAGATCTAGCGACTTACAGTAAATAAGAAATAAGGGGTTACTGTAACCTCCGAAAAGATTTACTGAAAAAGCTCTCGGTTAAATGAAACAGACTATAGTCCTTTCACTGAACTTTGAGATTTCTGAAAAATTTGAAGTTGCAACAAAAGTGTTTTACACTAATTTCGTAAATATGATATTCTACAGTACATCGCGAGTCGGCCATTGTATAGCCGCTTACTGCATCATAATTTTAACCGCTTTTGTAGCTTCAATTCGTTGCGGGAAAATTTAAAAGAAAACCGGGAAGATTAATGAAACAGACTATAGTAACGTTAGCATGATTTTTGCGCCATTTCGATTGAAATATTTTAACCGGCCTTTTTCGTTTTTGTGCACATTTTCTGGGATCTATTGTCCATTTCACGCGGCCTTTGCGCATAAATCACAATTTCTGAGTCATTGCAAGTCGATTACTAAAGCGGATTTACTGAAGCAATAATTACGATTCTTATACTTACCCACAGGCGCAAACTCGTGATATTTGTAACGAGGGGCGCCGCCTCCCACCGTTACGTGAGCAAATTTTACCCGCACCGGTTTCCCGGATCTTCCGCTCTGATTCGCGTGTGTAGTACTAATCGACTACTCGGGCTCTTGCTCACAACTGCGCAAAGTATTGAATAATATTGAGAAACAATGAAACATCAACATCACGGGTTTAACTTCAAAGTAGGCATTTCTAGCCGTGTAGTAGCACTCCTGCTACACTCCTCCCCCTTTAGAAGAAAGCGTAGGCGCAGACAACTCCAGAGAACGAACTCTGGGACTTCAATATGTAACGGGGGCGCCGCCTCCACACCGTTGTGTGAGCAAAATTTAACCCGCACCGGTTTCCCGGATCTTCCGCTCTGATTCGCGTGTGTAGTACTAATCGACTACTCTGGCTCTTGCTCACAACTGCGCAAAGTATTGAATAATATTGAGAAACAATGAAACATCAACGTCACGGGTTTAACTTCAAAGTAGGCATTTCTAGCCGTTTAGTAGCACTCCTGCTACATACATATTGTATGCAGTGTAAATAACTTTGGAGCTATACTCGCTTAAGCGCTGAAAATCGATTTTCACACACTATAGTCTGTTTCATTTATCCGAGAGCTTTTTCAGCAAATCTTTTCCGAGGCTACAGTAACTCTATCTTCCCTACTTACTGTAGGTCATTTACAGATCACTGTCGCTACATAGGAAGGAAGGGTTTTTCAATAAAATTTCTTACGGCATAATTTATTCTCGTCTTCCAAGCAGATCATGCAACATGCGGATGGAATTCGCGCATTCAGCTTGTCATAAATCGACCGTTAAACACAATAGACTTGCGTTTAAAACTTCGCCGAAAAGTCCGCTTAGCGTAGTGGTAGAACGTCTGATTGTCGTCGAAGCAACACGGGTTCGATTCCTGCTGCAAGATTTTTATTGCGTGCACTTACTGTAGTATGTCACTGCACTGTTTAGATGCTTGAATTAGGTCTATATGGACGGTTTAGTGCATTAAAAATGAAAGAATGGCGGCTGCTCGCCCCCATTCAAATTTTCTGTCGAGTTACAGTAAATCACCTAGTTAGGCATACTGTAGCCTTTAAGAAGTTTGACTGAAAAAGCTCTCGAATAAATGAAACAGACTATAAAGTTATGCAGGTACACCGGTTGCTCTTAAAGCAACAAGAGATTGGTTTATTGCACGAAAAGAGTTGCTTGCAAACCGCTCTGCTGGCATTGTTGTCATTGCGTTAGAAGTTTTCCAGCTATTTTGGCAGTTTTCCATAAAGTCCTAGGTAGGTTTTTGGCAGGATTTATGGTTGAGCAGTTTTTTGTGGAAGGTTTTTGTCGTGCAAGTGACTTGTTAACAAGATTGTTTTTCGACACTTAAGTTAAGATTTATGCTTTTATTTACTTATTAGAATGATTACGGTAGTCACTGTGGTCATTGCAGGGTTGCCAGGTGCAGGAGAATTCTCTGAATTCAGGAGAATCTAAAATTTCCAGGAGCAGGAGCAGGAGAATGGGCTTTTCAGGAGAAATTGTAAACCTGCAGGAGAATGCAGGAGAATTTTAAAATGTCAGGAGAATTCAGAGAATCCTGAAAATCTAGGAGAATTCAGGAAAATTTTCAAAACTTTAAGAGAGCAAGTTATAATGATTATCATACATTAAGCTTCTTACTTCTTACTTCTTATATTAGTGATATCAACAGGCTGAAGCTCTTCAGCGTAAATTTACTAAATACATAGTTGGATATCATAGCCCTCTTTCTTACGACGAACGCCCTAACCAACTTAACTTGTGTCGATTAGAATTACGTGGGCGTGGGCAAAATCCGGAAATGGATATGGAAATGGAAAATGGAAATGGGTAAAAGCCGGCGGTGGAAAACGGAAATGGAAAAATGGAAAATGGGTGCAAAGCCGGAAATGGAAAATGTAGAAGATGGAAAATGGAAAAAATTTCCATTTCCTTTATTTTCAACAGAAAATTTCTTTTCTTCGTCTTTTCACTCAAAAATGCCTCTTTTGAAAAAAATAGACCTTTCCAGGATTCGAAAAATCGTTATTCACTTCGACTACAACGATTTCGTCGCAGATGGAAAATCGCCGGGAAATGGAAAAATAGGGGTGAAACCCGGAAATGGAAAATGGAAAATGGAAAATTTTCTATTTTATTTATTTTCAACGGAAAAATTGATAATTTTCGAAATTTTCGGTCGTAAATAGATCTCGCGTCGTTTCTCACCATATTTCTCTATTTTGAAAAAAATTTCGGTGCTGCAATCTAAAAAATGCTGAAAGTATACAAAAATGAACAAATGCGGAAAATTGTTCATTCCATTTTTTGTTCAATTTTTTTCCATTTTTAGTTGCAGCTTTTGAAATTTCTTCAAAATAAAGAAATTTGGTGAGAAACGACATGATTTCTGACATTAACGACCGAAAATTTTGAGAATTAATTATTTTCCGTTGAAAATAGGAGGAAATGGAAAATTTTCCATTTTCCATTTTCCATTTCCAGGTTTTACCCTTTATTTTTTCCATTTTCCGCCGATTTTCCATCTGCGACGAAATCGCTGTAGTCGAAGTGGATAAACATTTTTTTCGGATCTGGAAGGTCAATTTTTTCAAAAGAGGAGAATTTTGAGTGAAAAGACGAAGAAATGAACAATATTTTCGTTTTTTCCGTTTTTTGTAGACTTTTCCATTTTTAGTTACGCTTTCGAAATTTCTTCAAAAATAGGAGGAATTTGGTGAAAAACGACATGAGTTTGACGTTTACGACCGAAAATTTTTGAAAATGAAGCATTTTCCGTTGGAAAACAAAGGAAATGGAAATTTTTCCATTTTCCATTTACCATTTTCCATTTCCGGCTTTTACCCACTTTTCCACTTTCCATTTTCCATTTTCCGACTTTTTACCCATTTTTCCATTTCCCATTTTCCATTTCCGACTTTTACCCATTTTCCATTTTCCATTTCCATTTCCATTTCCTTATTTTACCTTTCCCCCGAACCACGCTGCTTTCATATTTGCTTATGTATGATGTATCAAATTATTAATCAAAAATCTTGTCTTTCCATGACAGATTTTTTGTGCTTAATCAAAAATACGCAATTCCCGCTGCACAAATCGTTTCAAGCTAGTTGAAAGTCCTCTTGTCCGGCTCTAATTTACAAAAATTTGACTTTTTCTTATAAGTATATCTCTGTTTGGAATCACCCTAACTTAAATATATTCAAATCTAAATTAATTGATGTCGACTTATCCAAATTTATTATAGGAAGCGGGCTTAAATCGTCATTTTCATGACTTCTCTCATCGCCTTTTGCTGTACGCTTTTATTCTATTGACCGCACGCTTTATTACTTCTTTTACATCTTTTGTAATTGTCGCGTTTCAGTAATAAATTATTTCATTCATTCATACTGTAGTTAGTTAGTTGTGTATAATTTTATACTTAGAGATCTTTCACATTAAGAATTTATTTTCGCTCATAGTTAAGACCTAAGTGCTAAGTTATAACTATATCCAAATAAGTTTCAGCGCTTCCGTAGTAAATCATTCATTCATTCATTTATTTATTCACTTTAATATCACGAAGTGCAGAAATACATAGCTTTTTACACACCGTCTAATTGTTTTTTATCAGTTTCATAGACATTTGCAAAAACACCTGTGTTTTTTTCCACTTTCTTTAGTCTATTTGTCGACCAGAATTTTGGGAAATGGAAAAAATTTGGTCTGGTTGGCATTTCTAGGAAACTTTTTGCAATGTTAAAAATGCGTTTTAGAGAGTTAAAACTAACACTTTCGGCGCTTCGCGCCGAATTGATTTATTTCTTACTTGTTACTAATCTTTAAGCCGCTACTGCACCAATTGCAGCATTTTTGTCGACAATCTGGTCTAGAACTTCACTACGATTGAAAATCCTTATCTTATGTACGGATTCAGTTAGTTTTTGTAATGCAAAATGCGTTTTAGAGAAGTGAAACTACAAAAATTCTTCGCGTTGATTTAATTCTTTTTTGTTATTAGTATTTGAGCCGCGCCAAGATCAACTGGGCAGGCATTTTTCATCGACAATTTGATCTAGAACTTTGACTACGATTGAAAATCCTTATTTTCTGCACGGATTCAGTTAGTTTTGTAATGCGAAATGTGTTTCAGAGAGGTGAAACTACAAAAATTTTCGGAGCGCCGAATTGATTTAATTCTTACTTGTTATTGATGTTTAAGCTGCGGCGCAATTGCAGCATTTTTTATCGATAATATGGTCCTAGAACTCCACTACGATTGAAAATCCTTACCTTCTGCACAGCTTTTGCAAATGCAAAATGATTTAGAGAGCTAAAATTTCAAAATTTTCTAGCGCTTTCTGCGCCATTTGATAAATTATAGTTTTAATTGTCAAAAACGACTTCATGAATTGGCTAAAATGCTTTACCAAAGGAAGGAAATTCAAGTTTCAACATAAATAACGTTACTGATCGTGATATTCTTGTAGAGCGTGAAATTTTTATACAAAAAGTGCATCAAACACCGCTATTGCATGTGTACATAAAATTTTCCACTTAAAAACACTGATTTTTCAACACAGGCGCTCTATTTTGAACGTTTTTAGACCTCCCAAAAAATGTTGAAAAAAGTCGGAAAAAGTGGAAAAAAATTTTGGGTTCGGTCTATAATGTCAACCAAATTGCTGGGAAAAAAACGGTGTTTGCAAAGCGCCTATAAACATTTTTTGGATATATTTCAAAAACGTAAGGATTTGCTTGCTACTGAAGTACATACAATCAGTAATAAAGTATCATTTATTTTTTCAAAAGACATTGCAAACAGGGCTCTTTTCAGAAATTTTTGATGATGTAAGTGCAACTGAATATTGGCGGTCACTGTTTTAAGCACAGAAACTGTTTTTCGAATAATGTGTATTGTAAACAATGCGACCTCTTTAGCTTAGGCCCTTGAGCAGTATATTCTGATGAAGATCAGGAATCTGTTATTGAATGTTTGTCAGCTGTTGATGTTGAATAAAATGTTATACTTTGTGGTGCAGCATTAGTCTTCCATTATTTTTGCATCTGCCTGTATAATGCAGATATGCTCCATGAGCTTTTTGTGAGAGAATTAATGTTCATTATTTAGCCTTGAGTGTCCTTAGGATTAACAGGCAAGAGATCAGAATAAAATACTTGGGTGAATCAAGGTAAATTGGCCTGAGCATGCTTGATATGCATGTGCACATACCATTGCAGATCTGTTGTAAACCTTTCCTGCAAAATATGAGCCAGGAGAATTTTCAGGAGAATCAAAATATTTTCAGGAGAATTTTTCCCCAATTTTACCTCTGTGCAGGAGAATCTGAATTATGGGACCTGGCAACACTGGGTCATTGTATTAAAAATGTCGGTTATGTGCAGGGTTGCCAACCTGGGGTTTTACCTCAAATTTTGAGGTTTTTGTTTACATTTGAGGTTTTTTGAGGTTTTTATTTTTTGGGGTTTTTGTTGAGGTTTTCGGAAATTTTTGAGGTTTTTTTGGGGTTTTGGTGAAAATTCGAGGTTTTCTAAAATGAGCGAGCTAGATATTGATTACAGTTAAAATATTGTGTTAACTACTGTAGCCAATTTTAACGTCGCTCTGCTTGTGCCGCAATTAATTGAATTGGAGGAACTGACATTGAAGTGAACTGCCTAAAACCTGCTAGTGAGTTTCATGGTAACGCCTATAATCTCAAAGTAAGCTGAAGTACTTAATAATCGACCAACATGGGAGTATTAACCCAAGCAGGAGTGCTACGGCTACCACATACATAAAACGTATGAAATGCACAACAACAAAAGAAATTTCATTACTAACCCCAAACTGAAGAAGTTCGAATAAACCTTTTTTGCTTACTTTGTGGCTTGTGCAGGAGTAGGATTTAGTCATTTGTTCAACGTCAATATTAGCTTTTATTTCCAATTAAATAATGTTCATACACGCATGCATTCTGATTACGTCGTATATCTATATCTACTAAACATAAAGCTGCGCTCTTTTTTAGTCAGGCCCATGTTCGCAATGTAAAACTTGATTTGAAAAAAATAAATAAATAAAACTGTTTTGTGAATTTCATCTTTCATCTGCCTATAAGTAAAATGGATTTCTTTTTTTGCGTTGTCCCATTTGGTAAAACACTTGACATGACTACGGAGCTGTATGCCAAACGTAATTATAATTAATTATGAATAACAAATTTATCTTCGATTTTCTAATCATACAAAGCATTTATTGTAATGCAGCTTAGAATCTCTAATTCCTTTCACTGGAGTAAAATCTGTTTGATTGTTTGTATTGACTAGGTAGGTATAGAACTATTTGTCCAATAATCTAATCTAACAGGAGTAATCAGGCCCGTATCCCAGGGGATAGGGGGAGCAAGTGACCCCGAAATGAAATATATGAATGATTTTTCCCTTCACCCCCCCGCTTTTTTAGCCAAAATCGGAAAAATTTCAAAATTATGATTAGAGTCTACTTATTCCCAAGACGCTGGTTTAAACGTTCGATTTTTAGTCTTTATACAGCCTAAAGCGTATTTTGCATCTATTTCTTCTGTCCTGCACAGGTTTTATGCAGAAAATGGCCTTTATTTAAGAGGGTGTCTATTTAATTCTCACCCATGTTTTAGGCATCTGGGTAGCAAAATTTACGAATTGCACAGGCACAGCTCTAGTGGTCATATTGACACCTTCCCCCATTGGCCAAAAATATTTGGCGAGATAAAGAATGGATAAGCAATGTGCAATGATTTTTGGCCGTCAGTGACCATAACTTCTCATATTTTTCCGGCGCTACGCGCCGGATGATACCTATTAATGACATTTATTTACTTTCTTGGCGACATGGAAGTACGCTTTTTTATATTCGGCAAAGATTTTTCATGATGTACAAAGACTTTTCGGGACCGTCTTTGTAGATGTACAAAGATTTTCGGGAAGACAAAATCTGCGTATGAAATTCGCAAAATTTTCAGGCGCTTCTGCGCCGCAATGAGTAATTTTGTGTCCTATATATCTTTATAATAGCAGAAATCGCATTTCGAAAGGAAACATGTCACATTTTTCAGCGCTTCGCGCCTTTTTAAGACGATTCTTAATGATTTTTGCCCTCATAAAATCAGGAATTAGCCAAAATACTCTACCAAAGGTCGAACAACTCTGTTTGTACGACACTAAAGTCACTACCGTACTATATCATAGTACCCTAAAAATTTGTGTGTACAAAATATACAAAGACCTTTTAAGGACTATCTTTGTATATGTACAAACGGACCTTGTACCGAAAAAAACACTGCCTTGAAGCCATTCTCTGTTCATGTAGGTTTCAAAACAATTTTAACAGGAAACAGCTATTTTAGCATAGTTTTCTTCTATTTTCAAACAAAAATTTCGATGTTTCGCATCAAATGATATAAATACAGGAAATCAAGCAGTAAATCATGCTTCTAGACGTCTATCCGCCTTAATTTTACAAATTTTTCGGCGCTTCGCGCCAGATCTTTGTTAAAGTCAAACAAATTTGATGATTTTTTCGCACAAAATTGTCTAACATTTTAAAATGTTCTAGAAAAAATATTGCGTCAAGTGATTTTATGTAAAAGTATACAATGTAAAACACCGAAAAAACGCTATTTCGCGCGCTAAGGACAAATTTTTTGATTTATTTCTGACTGTTTTTGGAAAAGCTGGGACACTGCCCCCTTAGGAAAATCCTGTGATCCGCCACTGCTCCTATATATCTTTAAAATGGCAGAATTTGCATTTAGAATGGAAAAATGCCAAATTTTTCGCGCATTGCGCCGTTTTGAGTCAATTCTAGTAATTGTTGGCGTGAGAAAGTCAGAAATTAGCTGAAATACACTACCAAAGATCGAAAACCCTGTTTTACCACACTAAAATCGCTACTGTACTATATTATAGGCTGTGAGAACTGCTATTGACAATTCGTTAGCATCATTGAAAAAGAAATTATGATTGTTCCAAAACATTTCGTGTAGTATTTGCATTTGTTTGATTAAAAGTTGCTTGTGCCTTACCCTTTTCATGTTCTTATTATGACACTTCTGCGTGTATCGTGTGCGTTTAAAGCATGATTTAAAAGTGGGAAATTGTCCATAAATCACCTGAGAAACCCCGGGAAAAACCCGGGAATTTTATTTTAGGAAACCAGTGGCCACCCTGGACTGAGTAAAGCTATAAAATTAGATCCATTCAAGCAGAACCACATAAATCTGGGCTAAGCTCAAATGAAAATAGCTACAAAGCCTGTAAACCTTATTGTTTACTGGATAGAATTCATTTCTAAATTTTGAGGTTTTAGCCTAATTTTTGAGGTTTTTTTGGCCAGTGATTTGAGGTTTTTGAAAATTTGGCTTGGCAACACTGGTTATGTGCAGGGTTGGCAAGGCTGGGTTTTTTGAACTTGGGTTTTTTTGTGGGTTTTTTGGGTGCAAGAAATCGTTGGGTTTTGGGTTTTTTGGGTTTTTTATCCACAGGTTAAGAATTTATTTGTAATGGAATTAAATACTGTGTATTGTCAATGTTTTTTGTATCATGGTTGTTCCTTTTACAATTGCTTGCGATGCACGAGGTTAAGTGTCCATCCATTCTCATCCTCTCCTCCTTCCTGTTGCTGTTTTTCTCCTATAGTATATACTTTTCAAATGAGAAAAGCCGCCCAATAAAGGCTATGTGGCAATGTGGCATGGATTTTTCTACTAATATGGCAAATTTTTTTGTTTTTTTCTTGAAGCAGAGCAGAATTTATGAAGAAATTTCAATATTATGCATTTAAAAATTGCTCTGCCCAATTTTTCATTCTGTTCACACAGCATGGATTGTGCTTGTGAATGACCAATTTTGTTGTTGAATTTTGTGTATTAGCTGAATAAAGTTGTTGTTTACTTGTTTTGTTTTGTGTCTTGAAGCTGTTGAAGTATTCTCAGCTACTATCTATAGCTCGAGCTAGAATTTTTATAAAAAAACCCATAAAAAACCCTTAAAAAACCCAAAAAACCCAAAAAAACCCAAAAAACCCAAAAACCCAAAATTCGAAATTTTCAAATCTGGGTTTTTTTCCATCCCTGGTTATGTGTGTGTTGCGCGTGTTTGCGTTTCATGTTTCTTCAATCTTTCTCCGTATCTAATCGGTTCCATTCAAATCTTTTCAAAATTTACAGTCAGTATTTTGAGGTGTTTCATGCTCATCACGAATTCAGCACTTTATTGTCCGTTTTGTGCACAATTTTGTAGTGAAAAACTCCGGCTAAACTTAAGAATATGGTACTTTTTGAAAACGAGCTGAAACGAATGCGGAATGCCAAACATTTCTTGCCAAACTGGTAGAACATGATAAATTGAAGCGCGGAAAAAAAATTTGGTGAAAATCTGAGCCATACTTGCAAAGTTGCAGGCAACTCTCGGTTTGAGTGTTGGGTGGGACGATTAAATGGCTCGATCCAAGGACTTACACATTTGTCAGAAATAAATAATATGGGCTGAAATTATGGGAAGAAGCATAGCAATGGAAGGAGAAAGATGAACAATACGGCGCGGAAAGCTGATAGGTGGAATTTCAAAAAGACTCTAAAAAATTTCATCATTTTTTTGCATGTTTTTTTCGGTTTTACTTGATAAGATATAGGAAAATCTAAGTTATTGCTTCTATTATACATCGGACTCAGGCTTAGTATATCTGAAAAGGTGTTTTAAGCGCTTAGGTAGAGGTCGCTCCTGCTCAGGTCGATGTATGGATGCTTAGGTCGATGTATACATGCTTAGATCGATGTATAGATGCTTAGGTTGACGTAAATTGGGTATCTACATGTGATTCTGCATTCAGCTGTTAGAGTCTTCAAATACTTAGGTCGAGAAGATGCTTGCGTTAGGTCGAGAAAGAGGCTAATTAACGAAACCCATAGCTTTTGTAATATTGATTATAGACAGATGAATATTTTTTTCCGCGCTTTCTTTCAACATGTTCTGATAACTGAGCGAAAAAATCCGCTCTTCTAAAGTTTATTTTTTAGTATTCTGAAAGTACCATATTCTTAAGCTACTCCAAAAACTCCTTACTAACTACTAATAAACAAGACAAGACAAGACAAGAAAATATTTATTGTCCAGAAAAATGCACGAAATTTGGTAAAACACGAATACATGATGAAACAGCGACTGAACAAAAGGACATACAGATCACGAGTGTGATACAACTAGGTATGCCCCGACAATAAAACTGTAAAATCAATGTTTAGGAGCTCTTCTTTGAACAAAGGTTGGGAGAAGCGACTATTTGATCAGGTAAGGAGTTCCAAATTTTCAAATAGCGCTGGGAAAAGTCGTTTAGGTGAGCATTTGAACGGACAACTGGTAACTAAAGTTTACGGCAGTTTGTTGCTCGAGTTTTGCTGGAACTAAAAATAAAAAATTCATCAGCATCAATGCAAGAATAAACCGTTAATAATTTGATACATTAGACATAGACATATGTGAAGACGACGAAGTTCTAAAGAAGGTAGGTTAAGAAGCTTCAGGCGTTCAGCATAGGATAAATTACTATGAAAACCAAAAAGACATTTAGTAAATCTGCGCTGAACATTTTCAAGACGATTTATATCATTTGCATAATATGGATTCCATGACAGAAGCAGAAAACTCAAGCATGGGTCTTACACAAGTAGTATAGGCCTCAACTAAAATATCTTTATCACGAGAAAGAAAAGCTTTGTGTATTAGGAAACAACGAGAAACAGCTTTTTTAATTATGTGATTTAAATGTTCCTTACAATTAAGATTATAGAGAAATATAAACACCTAGATCACGAATGGAACTAATGTCATTTGGAATAGTTATATTATTGAAAGAATAAAGCTATTTTGGATTATTTTTACCGAGATGCAAAACTGCACATTTTTCCATAGCAACAGGAAGTTGCCAATTAGTAGACCAAGTATAAACATTATCCAGATCTCTTTGTATTAGATGATAATCAGAAGATGGACCGAAGATTTTGACATCATCAGCAAAGATGTAAATTTTACTATATTCAATCAAAGTTGCATAGGTCATTAACATAAATTAAGAATGAAGGTAGGACTAATACAACTACCTTGGGGAGACCACCACTGCCAACAGGCATGAAATCACGCTGAGACCGACCTATGTAAAAAGGAATCAATCCAAATTAAAAAGTAGACCTTTTATTCCATATTTTGAGAGCTTAGGTATATAAAAGCTTAGATAACGGGATCTTATCAAAAGCTTTAGAAAAGTCGATGTAAGCTACATCGACAGGAGTCCTACTACTCAAAGATACCGTCCAGCTGTGTTTACATTTAAGTAGTTGTAATTCACAAGACTTAGATTTCAGAAAACCAAAATGAGAAGAAGATAAGAGTGTTTGTAGTGAGAAAATCGATAATTTTTGAATTAATCAAATTTTTCCATGATTTTGCTTGATGAGCAACAAATAGAAATCGGCCTGTATTAGGTACTCACTAAAGCTGCGTCACCTTTCTTAAAGACTGGAGTTACATTTGCCAATTTCCATAAATTGGGGATAGTGCTAGTTAAAAAAGAAGCATTAAAGATACTTGCTAAAGGCTCAGCAAGATAATTTGAAAGTTTTTTCAAGAAAAATGACAGAGTCCGCCAGGACCAATAGAAAAAGAACCTTTTATTTGATTTAAAACCCGGTGCACGTTCCAAGCATCAAAATGAATGGTTTGCAATGCAAAACCAGTCATCAAATCTAAAAAAGGAAGATGATTATTAACAACAGAAAAAAACAGAAGAAAAGCAGTTATTAAACAAATTTACCTTTTCTAAAGGATCAGAAACAATTTTATTGTCATGAAGAAGATGAAGGGGAGCTGAAAAAGAGCGATGATTATTCAACCGATTATCGACAAATTTATAAAATAATTTCAAATTTTTGTCAGAAAGAAGATTAATTTCTTCAGAAGCAGAGAAATTTTTAATTTCAAGATTCAATTTTTCACAAAAAGATTTATATTTGACTTTTGTATCGGTGGAGTGATAAAGTTTATGTTTCTTCCAAAGCATACGTTTCTTACTTAAAATTCTTTTAATTACTTTGGGATATTCACGTTTCATGGGCTTGGGATGAGTTAATGGGACAAATGCATAAATTAAAGAGTGAAGCACTCCAACAAACAAATTATACATCATTTACATTAGAACAGGTATCAAAAGAAATATGAGACAGTGCTAGACCTAATGCATTAAAATCAGCTTTACGAAAGTTAAAAAAATATGATCTAGGATTTTGGACTGGCATCAAATGACAATCAAATATAATTGAATTATGGTCACTATTAGAAAAAAGATATTAACTTTTATATTAGAAATTTGATCAGATGCAAAGAGAAGAATTAGTATATTATTCATAGGTATTTTCTGTTATTAATTGATGTAAACCAGTGCCGGAAAGTGTGTCGAAAAATAGGGTATTTAGATTATCAGTAGGAACTGAACGTTTCCGCCAATTGATTTTTGGCAAATTAAAATCTCCTAAGATTACAAAAGGGAAAGGAAGAGAACAAGCCCATTCAATACATCTACATAAAATTTCAGCATAGGATAGGATCAAAATCAGGGGGTTGGTAAACCAAGATAAATCTGATCTTTTCTATCAGAATCAAAAATATCAGTTATCAGAATTTCTGTCATTTTTTCTTGAGAAATCTTTCAAATTATCTTGCTGAGTCTTTAGCGAGTATCTTTAATGTTTTTTTTAACTAACACTATCCCTTATTTATGGTAATTAGCCAATGTAACTCCTGTCTTTTAAAAAGGAGACACAGCCTTAGTGAGTAATTATAGACCGACTTTTATTTGCTGCTCATCAAGTAAAATCATAGAAAGTTTGATAAACTCAAAAATTATCGATTTTTCCACTACAGACAGACTCTTATTTTCTTCTCAATTTGGTTTTCTAAAATCCAAGTCTTGTGAATTACAACTACTTAAATGTAAACACAGCTGGATGGTATCTTTTAGCAATAGGACTCCTGTCGATGTAACTTACATCGACTTTTTTGAAGCTTTCGATAAAATTCCGTTATCTAAGCTTTGAATAAGCTCTCAAAATTTGAAATAAAAGGTCTGCTTTTTAATTGGCTCAATTCCTTTTACATGGTCGGTCTCAGCATAATTGTATTGACGGGGTTTTTTCTGATATTGTGCCTGTTGGCAGTGGTGTCCCCCAAAGTAGTTGTATTAGTCCTACTTTATTCTAAAGTTATGTAAATGACTTATGTAACTTGATTAAATATAGGAAAATCTACCTGTTTGCCGATGATGTCAAAATCTTTGGTCCATCTTCTGATTATCATTTAATGCAAAAAGATCTGGATAATATTTATACCTGGTCTATTAATTGGCAACTTCCTGTTGCTATGGAAAAATGTGCACTTTTACATCTTGGTAAAAACAATCCAAAAAAGCTTTATTCTTTGAAAATATAAATATTCCAAATGACATTAGTCCCGTTCGTGATCTGGGTGTTTATATTTCCCATAATCTCAAGTGTAAGGAACATTTAAATCACATAATTGAAAAAGCTGTTTCTCGTTGTTCTCTAATACACAAAGCTTTTCTCTCGTGATTAAGATATTTTAGTTAGGGCCTATACTACTTATGTAAGACCCATGCTTGAGTTTTCTGTTTCTGTATGGAATCCATATTATGCAAATGTTATAAATCGTCTTGAAAATGTTCAACGTAAATTTACTAAACGTCTTTTTGGTTTTTATAGCAATTCATTCTATCTTGAACGCCTGGCTTCTTAACCTGCAGATTTTCGTCGTCTTTACATATGTCTATGTCTCATGTATCAAATTATTAACACTTTATCTTGTATTGATGCTAATAAATTTTTCATTTTTAGTTCCGGCATAGCCCGATCCAAAAACCGTTGTAAACTTACGTTACCAGTTGTCCGTTCCAATGCTCACCTCAACGATTTTTCCAACGCTACCTTAAAATTTGGAACTCCTTAATTGATCATGTGGTCGCTTCTCCTAACGTTTGTTCGTCTAAAAAAGAGCTCCTAAATATTGATTTTACGATTTTATTGTCAGGGCATATATATGTACGTACATAGTTGTATCACTTCCATGATCTGTATGTCCTCTTGTTCAGTCACTGTTTTATCACATATTCGTGTCTTATCAAATTTCGTGCATTTTCCTGGACAATAAACATTATTTGTCTTGTCTTGTCTAACTTCTCAGGGAATCAATCCTACATGAATTGTTTAGCGATGATTTACTTTTAAATGGTAAAAGCTAGGGAAACAGATGTTTCTTTTGCCTCTTTTGCTTGCTTCTTTGAGTCGCTTCTCCATTCAACAGAGTATGGGATGATGAAATATTCTCATGTACCTGTCTGTTAAGGAATTTCTTATATACAAGGGTGACAACTTACGCACTTTCTTTTAAAGTAAGGTAGTTGTGGAGTTTAGCACCTAACGAATTTTTTCTATCTTTTTTAAGAGGGTATATATATACAGGCATTAGGTTGATCGCAAGTTTTTCAAATGTCAAAAAATTGCCTTAAAAATGGTGGTATGGCGAAAAACATCATTTTTCGACGTTTCTCATTGAGCACTATCCATTGGCATCAAAAAATTGCGAAAAAAACCAAAGAAATTTTGAAAAATTGAATTCTGGGGGTTATTTTGATTTCTGGGGAGGGGTATTTTGGTTTCTGGGGGTAAATACCCCCCCAAACCCCCCCCCCACCCATGCCCAATGTGCATGCAGGGTAAATTTTATCTTTTTTTGACGTTATAGTATACACACGGCTTTTTCCAAAATAGAAAATAACTTTTAGCTGCCAGGTTCCGATCGTCCGACTAGTGATCAACTGGGGGCCCCGGCTACAGTGGTCGCCATGAAAGATGACGCGCCATCACCCTCAGAATTATAATGGATGGTGCTTGCGAGCGCCGTATCATGCGCACACTTTTTCATTCAGCGCCATAACCCCATCATCCCGTCTGGTGATGCGGACTGCACAATTTAGCTATTAATAGCACCAACAAGAAGGAAGCGCGGCA
Organism: Mermis nigrescens; assembly: GCA_036768485.1. Taxonomy (NCBI): domain Eukaryota; kingdom Metazoa; phylum Nematoda; class Enoplea; order Mermithida; family Mermithidae; genus Mermis; species Mermis nigrescens. Next base: position 1,309,765 of record JAVLUZ010000152.1, on the reverse strand, counting down.
GCATTCACGTGCGTGCTTCCTTGTTGGCGCTATGAATAGCTAAATTGCGCCGTCCGCATTGCCAGATTAACGGGATGATGGAGGTTAATGGCGCTCAATAGAAAAAAAGAGATGATGGCGCATGATGGACGTAATGTGGCGCTCACGACGCACCATCCATTATAATCCTGAGGGTGATGGCGCGTCATCTTTCATGGCGACCACTGTATACCTAGCCATTTGTCAGTACGTCCCGCCCCGGCCAGGGCTAGGTCAAAGAATAGCCGGAATGGGAAAATCTAGTGTAATTCATATTTTGTACAGGATGTGATACTGCCAGCTAGTTATCAATGGGCAAGTGTTAATTTTGAGAACTGAACTGATTCGACCATATGTATACTTAGTCCTTGTTATATCTTTGCTACCGTATAAATGGGCTTTTAGTGAATGAATGTTCAGGAAAATCTGCATGTTTTCGATTCCTTCACTTAACTCATTTGACAAATACGTTCTATTTCTACTTGAAAATTGTAGGTTTTCAAAAAACTATTTTTACGAAGGACACTTTTACATTTGATTGAATGGAACCACCTGCTTTAAAACGCGTTTCTTGTGTAAAAGTTATTAGGATGGAAGTTAATTATAGGCGAATGCAGGCCCGTATCCAGGATTTTATTTCGGGGGGGGCCGAAAATTTTTGAGACCAGATATCTCGAGAACCATTAGGAGATAGGCGAAAATAAAGACAGTTTTGAGCGTATCTCGGCGAGCTCTATACAACGGTGAAGAAAAATTTCAACAAAAAAATTAAAAAATTTTCACTTTATTTCATTTTGATATACAGCAAATTTATCATTTAAGCTGATTTCTCATCACCTAATCGGCGAATTATTTCTTATCTTGTGCCTTTGTACTTAATCATTGTGCTTTACAGAGAAAAACAATACGGATAATTAATAATTCGGCGCGAAGCGCCGAAAAATTGACATGCTCTGCATATCAACCTCAAATTTGAGCGGTTTTGAGCGGACTAGAAGACAAAAAACATAAATAAACAATAGATACGGCGCGAAGCGCCGGAAAAATTTCATGTTTCAAATGTCATAACTCAAATTTGAGCTGTTTTCAGTGAGCTAGAAGGCAAAAACTATAACTAAACAATGAATCTGGCGCACAGCGCTAGAAAAAAATTGACATGCTCTCTATATCTAACTCTAATCTGAGCGATTTTTAGCGGTTCAGAAGACAAAACTATACCTAAACAATAAATCCGGCGCGAATCGCCGGAAAATTTTGACTTTACTAGCTCAAAAGTACGCTAAAAACCTGTTTAGGCGCTGTTTCAGACGCACTTCGCCAATTTTTCATTCTTCCCTTCGGGGACCCTTGAGAGAAACAAAAATTTTTTCCCCATTTCGGGGGGGGCAGGACCCCGCCCCCTGGATACAGGCCTTTTCCCATGTCATAACTCATATTTGAGCTGTTTTGAGTGAGCTAGAAGGCAAAAACTATAGCTAAACAATGAATCCGGCGCAAAGCGTTAGAAAAAATTGACATACTTTCTATGTCTAACTCAAATTTGAGCGATTTTCAGCGGTTTAGAAGACAAAACCTTACATAAACAATAAATCCGGCGCGAAGCGCCGGAAAATTTTGTGTTTTCTAGCTCAAAAGTACACTAAAAACCTGTTTTGGCGGTGTTTCAGACCAACTTCGCCAATTTTTCATTTTTCCCTTTGGGGGACCCTTGGGAAAAAACAAAAATTTTTTTCCCATTTCGGGGGGGGCAGGCCCCCCCGCCCCCCTGGATACGGGTCTGGGCGAATGTAAACTATGCTGCAGAATTGCGTTCGATCCGATAAACTATATATGTCTCATTTATTACATCCAATCCTTATTCCGCCCAGTCGCTCATCTCTGTGATTCCACTATAACGTGTTTCTTGCGTAATAGTTATTGCAGCGGAAGTGAATAATAGGCGAAGTAAACTACACTGCAGAATTGCGACCGATCTGATAAGCTATATATTTCTCATTTATTACGTCTTACACCTATTCCGCCCAATCGCTACATCTCTGTGATTCCACTACTCCTGTTTCTGGTTTTGTTAATAACGATTATTAATTCTGTTTTTCATCGGAGCTTTCTCATTTATATTCTAAGTCTTTGTTTCTTATATTAACTTGATTGGAAAATTTATGCTCTGTTAGGGCATTGACTGTGTGCTACCATTTCTACTCGCTTCCAGACATGCACAGTGAATTATTTCTTGGGAGGGGGTGAAATCAAAAAATGCAATAATATTCTCCTTGTCTGAATCTGGCCCCTGGCCCCGGCCGGGGCCGGTGATTTTTTTCAGCCCCGGTACTGCCCCGGCCAAAATAGTCGCCCGTTCAATCACTACTTCCGACCTCTCGCTTTAAAGCGCAACACGTAAACCAATTGGCTAAGGCACCTGCTCCTATGAATTAGAAACGAATTCATAAGGGAATCGTGTGAATGCACATAACTAAGCCTAAGCCTAAGCATGTGATAATAACACAGCAGTCGGAGATAATGTATACCATACCGTAATGTTAAAAAAGATGGAAAAAATTCGATAGGTGCTAAACTCAACAAGTACCTAAAATAATAGACAGATCGAAAGTATTGAGTTTGCGTTTAAGTATTTCCAAACTAGGTGAATTTACAACATCATTTGGAAGCGAATTCCACAGATTTACATATCTATGACTGAAATTATACTTGAGAATATCGGAACGAGCCACAGGAACAATAAGCTTGAAATTATATGCGGAGCGAGTACAATTGTTATTGAAAGTGAAAAAATCGTCACGAAGAATATGAGATTGTCCAGTAATAATTTGAAAATACAAGCACAAAGCAAAACAAATACGGCGTTCTTCGAAGCGTTCTAGAGACAGTTTAATTAAAGATAGTTATAAGACAAACAGCTCTTAAAGCTAAAAATACTTTGTGTAAACTATCGTTTACTTTCGAATCAAGTAATCGGGTGATGAGACGACAAATTATTAGCATGACGGCGACTAGATATCAAATATCTGAAAAAGTGATTAGAAGATTCTTATAGTGTTGACTAATATGTTGTGTTCTCCATTCTTTATGCTTCCTTTCCAACACTCGCTACACTTATTATGCGCCCGACCTGATTTCCTTTCTGCATAAAGATACCTGATTGATCGTCTTATTGTTTGTATTGATTGAAAATTTAATTTTTAATCCGACAAAAAAATTTAATTCGTCACGATTCTAAGGAAACTGACTATCTATAGTCAGTATTTTTTCTTCACCTCCTGTCAAAAAAGAAGATTAATTATTGTCATTTGTTCTGAAGTGAGGAAAATTTTGCTTGCCATAAACATCTCCATACATGGATAGCATGAAAATTATTGGGGGAGGGATGGGGTGAAATATTAAAGTGCCTTTTTTGGATCCACAATGGTAGTACGCGTCAAAAACATGATTTTTCAGCGTTTCTGACGATGCTCTATCTTTCTAGAACATAAAACAATTAAAAATTCCGAAAAAAATCAAAAAAGTCGGAATAAATTTAATAAAATATAGTAAAAACATGAGTATAATGCCGCAAAGCGCCAAAAATTTGGCCTTTTTTGAGCAAAAATAGATTGCTAAAAACGATTAGAAAAGCAACTTTTCTACAAATGTTCAAAAAACCTTGGGAACTTTCAAAAAATTGCCAATTTGGGGGTTGGGAATTTTTGTAGGGGGGGTGAACAGTTTTTAGGGGGATGAACCCCCCCCAAGATCATGTATATATGGGCATCTCTATGCGCAATTTTGAAAAAAAGAATCTAGATTGTTATGTTAGCATTTTATTTCTCAATTAATGAATAATATATACATATATTAGTTCATTTGTATAAAGCAGGGATGAATCAATGATTAAGATAGGTACCTCTTTCTATAGTCCAGCTGAGAATTATAAGATTAATAATTAATGATTTAGTCAGCGCTGCTTCCAAACCGCGCTTTTTAGCCCAAAAGGCATGAATAACCTTGAATTAGAGACATAAACGGTAAATCAGCTGGAAAATGGAATGATTACTTTAGCCTTTTTATATGCCGACGAAGTTCGCGATTTTCCGCTTATCGTCGAAGACGTTGAACTGTTTGTATATCGTGGCGCATAGGCCCTTTTGTAGCCCTGTATTTCGCAGTATATTCTGCCATCATAATTTTAACAACAACAAAGAAAGATTGTTTACCACTGCCCGATAAGCAGCTGTGTCACATTTTGCCCTTTTTCAATGCATGCTATCGTACCCGGAAAAATTGGAGATCAATGAGATAAATTTAGAATTTTTGCTAAAACTCGCTGACGAATACTCGTGAAGCCTGTGTTGAAGAAATGTCACAGTTTTGTTGAAAAAATTATCAATGAGCGTGCGGCTGATGATTCTATCGAGTTTGCGAGTTTATTTACTGACATTCACAACGTGAGAATTATGGGTGTTGAATTTTAAAATGTCTTTTTGACAAGACAAGACAAGAAAATATTTATTTTCCAGGAATAATACACGAAATTTGCTGAAACACATATACATTATAAAACAGCGACTGAACAATAGGATATACAGATCACGGATTTTTTCTTTTTTCATCAAGTTTTTTTTGAAACTTGTTTAAGAGTCGGAAGCATTTTTTGATATTTCTGACGATTGACGATGCTGTATGATTCTAGAGCGTAAAAAATGAAAAAAGGGTTTTGAAGGAATATCAGAAGGATTTGAGTAAATTGAACAAAATATAGTCAAAAAGAGTGTATGGCGCAAAGCACCGAAAATCTGTTATATTGCTACTTTATATGCGAATTTTTGTGTAAGCTCCTGGAAAATGGGGAATTTCTGCGATTGGGGGAAAGGTTAAAAAATTTCTGATGTGGGTTTAAAAATTCTGATATTTTCGCTTTGATCAATTTGTTTATATGAATAAATAATGCGTTTATTTTTTATTTATTTTTCATTTTTTACATATTTTGATTTATGCTCTACTATTTATTATAATTTTTTTGAGGCAGTCTAGCCGCTTAGGCTATTTTATATATTTTGATTTATGCCCTACTATCTATTATAATTTTTTTGAGGCAGACTAGCCGCTTAGGCTAGTGCCTCTAGGTTGCAATTACAGTCAGAGGATTAGAGGCACGAAACTGTAGCAACCTAGTTTCTCTCTGATCACCTCACTTGTCTACATCATTTTTTCCTTCCGCTGTATGTAATCCGACTTACTTCTTCACGCTTCAGTATTGCGTCTTGTAAAACATGTTATCTCTCATAATATAATTCTTCATGTACATTTGTGCTTTTCATTACGTCTTTCTGTTTCTTTCATACTAATAGCATGCTGCACTTCTACCTTTGTCTTTTGTCTTATTATTTACTTTCATGATTATCATGTTTTTCTTTTTCCCCTAAATTATCCCTTTTTCGTTTTTGATTTGTATTGAGACTTCCTATTATTTTGGTGAGGGTTTAAACCCCGTCTGGGTAGAGTTAACCTCCAGATCCTGCAGATCATGTATATATGTGTGTGTATGTCCTGTGGATTCATGATTTAAGTGTTTTGGGCTTTCATCAACTCTCCCGCTGGAATTTTTCCACCCCCTCCGAAAATTTTCGATTTTAAAAAATGTCCTCTTTTATGCGTTCTAATTGACCGCTTAGTTAAAAATCACCTGTTTTCGACGCTTCATGCCAAATAGTGATTTTTTCACTAATGTCACCGGATTTTTCAAATTTTTTGTCTTTTCTGATGTGTTGAAAGAACAGGCATTGTCAGACAGATGGTCAAAATAGTGCTTTTAATGCTTGCCTACTCATCGTTTTTGAATCCAAAATGGGCACTTTAAAAACAGTTTTCGGTTTCGCCGTCCTCCCGCTCGGAATTCCCATGCTGCGCATGTATTTTCTTAATGTAGTTTCCTACAAAAACGACGTTTAATATTGATTTTATCTATATCAAAACGATACATCTCGTCTTAATCATGGCTTGCGTTACGTTTATTTTGTTTTTCTTTTTCTCAGATTACTTTTTTCATTACTGTTTTTCGTCCTGCATCACATCCTCTCATACTTCTTACATTTTTTGATTTTATTTATTGCATTTCATCTCTTACGTTTTTCATTCCATTTTTTTAATTTATTCAGTTTTTCTAGATAACACATTTTTTTGTTTTTAATTTTTTTTCATTCATATGGGCCGCCCGCCAGTATAAAGTGAGAAACGCCGCTATTTTAGCGGCTCGAAAAAGTTCGATTTTGAGCTATGAATAGTAGCGTAAGCTAAGTAATTTGCTTTCGTTGTACACAGACACAGTTCGTCCCTTTCGAAATATTTTGCGAAGCTTGCCCCTCGCCGGCTAACTTGCGAGATTCTTATTATTATGCGGCCTGTCGCTGTCACATAGGTGCTTTTGTCTGAAAAATTCCTACTTGTTTTGACCACGATCCCGAATTTCGCGATTTAGATGACTGTATTTGTCGAGTTGTCGTAGACGAAGCAGGCACGTAGCTGGCTGTCCTATCTTGGGGGGACCAACACCAATTTTGGGGGCTTTAGTCTAAAAAGGCCAAAAATAACAGAAAATAACGTTGAAAAAGTCCTGTTTTCCGATTTTTCTGAATTGTAGGGGGGTTCCGACCCCCCATTGCCCCAAGAGCTACGAGCCTGGGACGAAGCTCTATCGTTCGACTGAACGACTATATTTATATGATCTTGGGGATAGGTTCGGACGGACCCTCCTAGAAAAAGTTTGCACCTCGCTCCACTCTACAATTGGTGATTTTCCAAAAGTGTCCTAAATTTCCTGATAATCCGTTTAAAAGGTGCCCTTTTGAGCGTCCGCCCCCCAGAATTTCCATGCAGTCTGTCTCTTTAAATCAACCAGAGTCGGTCGTCCCCCATCTAGTGTTTCTTTTGTACAAGGTCCCTTTGTACATGTACAAAGATAATACCCAAAAATCTTTGTACATTTTGTGCATGCAAATTTTTGGGAGCTATGTGGTAAAACAGGGTTTATCGACCTTTGGTAGTGTTTTTTAGTCTATTTCTGGGTTTCCGATGACGAAAAATACTGAAAATTGTCTCGGAACGGCACAAGACGCCGAAAATTGTCGTATTTTTGCTTTCTAAATTTAATTTCTCTTATTAGGAAGAGGTTTAAAACAAACAATTAATCATTTCGGCGCGATGCGCCGAAGTTTTTCGGGAATTTTAGACTTTTTACAGTTTTTATCTTCCCAAAAATCTTTGTACATGTACAAAGACAGAAAGACAGTCCCGAAAGTCTTTGTACATCGGAAAAAACCTTTGCCGATTACAAAAAAACCGTGCCCCTAATTCCCAATATCTGAGCAACGGATCCAAAACAAATTTACAAAAAATAATTTTTGACTCCTTTCCCAACCATTCATGCATGTAACGGCTTAAAATCATGGATGGAGGGTTCACATGATCTTGAGGGATTGTGGGGGTTTCCATCAACCCCCAGAAAAATTTTAACTCCCTAGAAATTTTTTCACCCTTCAGAATTTGCGATTTCTCACAACTTTCCGAAAATTTCATGAAAATTCGCAGATAAGGCGCTTTTTTAAGTGTTTTTAGATATCTATTAGCTTAAAAGTGCCAAATTTCGGCGCTTCGCGCCTTGTACTCGTGTTTTAACTATAGTTCGTTCAATTTATTTGACTTCTTTCAATTTTTATGGAAATTTGTTTCTGTTTTTATACTCTAGAAAGATTTAGCATAGTGAGAAAGGACTAACGATGTTTTTGACGCGTAACCACTATTTTCTGGACCAAAACGGGTACTTCAAATTTCACCTCCCCCTTAGAATGCCCATGCTGTGCATGTGTCAAGGAGGGTCCCCACCCATGTTTTTTCTAAGGGCAGGGTTGTGAATGAAGTATAATTTTTGGTCAAAAACGACTCAAAAAGCATGCAAAAGCGGTTGAGAATGCATATTTTTTCGAAAATCGGGAGGGGGTGGGGAGAGGTGAAAAATTTATGGTGTTGGAGGAATGGGAATCGACCAACTTGGGTGGGGGATCCTTCATCCGCTGTTACATGTATTTACTCGTCCGAAATTGCTTGCGCGATTTCGAAAGAATTGTTTTCCATCTTTATAAGCTGATTGGTTTGGTCCTGATCCAAAAACTGGGCTTGCTCAGTCAAGAAAGTGGTTGTCTAAGTTAAAAAGGTATTGTTCGGGTGCGAAATGCGGATTTTTGATTTTTACTGTACTAAAGATATCCCCATATCGCCCAGGTGTGCGCCTTCTTCGATTTCTGGCGAAATCTTACGTTTTTTGGCCATTTTTACTGTATTTTTTGCTAAAAAATGACATTTTTTAAAGTCGACAATATGCTTATGACTTGAGTGAGAGTCTTAAGCGAGCAAATGAATCGAGACTTGAGTACATGGAAATTTCAAGTTTCGGAATTATGGAACTTAAAACTTGAATTTTCGAGTGAAAATAAATTTGCTTCCTGTATAGAATCAATCATCATATCCATTCGTTTCTTTTTGATTTGTATGCGCGCGTCTTAATAAGCGATAATGAATCTGATCATCCATTTTTCCAAAGTGACTTGAGTTCCATACACATTGAATATCTTTATATTGACTTTTGTAATGCTGTGTCTTATACTGCATACCATACATGTATATACAGCATGGGAATTCTGGGAGGGGAGTCAGGCTCAAAAATTTTCAAAAAATGCGTTTTTCAGGCCTAAAACGACGGGTGCACGTCAAAAACCTGTTTTTGACGTCTCAGATAATGCTCGCTTTTTAGAAAAGAAAAACGTAAAAGAAATCTTTAAAAAAATTTAAAAAATTGAGTAAATTGAACAAAATTTAGTCAAACAACGTGAATATGGCGCGAAGCGCCGAAAATTTGAGAATTTTGAGCCAAAAATGAGCTAAAAACGTATGAGAATGCACACTTTTTACAACTTTCACCAACTTCTACAAAAAATCGATAATGCTGGGGGATCGCGGCCATTTTGCGAGGGGTCAGTTGCCATTCTGGGGGAGTCAAACCTTCCAGAACCACCCCCCCCCAAGATCACGTCTGCTGCATACCGACCATAATTATCATTTATCGTGTTATCATTATTTCAGCTTTAGGATTCTGTCTTTATTTGTCTTTAATGCAGCTCGGATTCGAAACTAGTCATTAATATGCGCGAATCGATTTTTAATGATTTTGAAATTTTATTTTTAATTTTTCTCATTTTGATGTACAACAGTTATGATATGATTGAAAAAATAAACTTCCTCCCATATATACATGGAACGGCTCAAAACTGCGTGGGGTCCGCGTGGGGTCCACGGCTATTTTTAGGAAGGGGATGAATGATCTCCAATTTACGGCCAAAACGGGCAAGAAAGCACATAAAAATGGCCAAAAAACGCAACTTTTTTCCAAAAATCGGGGGAGGGGGTCAGAAATTTTCTGACTTTGGGGAGTGGAGGGTTTGTCCAACCTTGTGTGGAGGATCCCTAAATCCTCTCCCTGTTACGTTTATGCTTCCTCCGATATTTATTCACACTGTAAAAATTACAGGGTTGGTCACGGTCGCTGCGCCCGGTTATTTTTCAACATTCTTATTAATGAATTTTCAATTTTGCCGACAAAGTAATCGCCAATAGCTTTTATTGAACTTATTTTTGTTTGTACTTTTATGCATCTTTGGCATAAAATTTCACGATTTGAGATTCGTATGTGTTTTGTCCAATCGGCTTTCTTTTTAGAATTCCATTTTAACATGTATATATTATTAATTATTAATTATTAATTATTAATTCATTTGAATGATCATTAATTCATTTGAATGCGTCTCTAATTACGGCTTAGCATCTGCCAAAAATTGGCAGGTTTGCTTAAAAACTGTTTTCACTTGCTTTTTAAAGGAGCCTTCAATGTATTGAACAATTAATGCGAATAGAAATAGTCCGTTTCGGAGTATCTATACTTTTTATTGATACGAAATCAGGGAAAATCTATTCGAATCTGATCAGTATATGATTATTTCGTTCAAAAGAGTAGGATCAGAAAAAATGGTAAAAAACATGTATTTTAGCTTCTTTTGTCCTGTTAGTAATTGCGCTCTGTACATATATAAAAGGACCAGGCAAGTAACTTTTTGGCAATCGTATTATTTATGCTAATTTTGTGCTTTTAGTAATTGCGCGCTTAAACGATCATGTAAATCAGATTTTGGCTTTATTAATCGTTACTCTGCCACTGGTTATAAGATCAATTTTATGTCGGCGAAATTTAAAGTAGTCGTTTCGTTGGGAGCTGGCTTAAGCTTAGCTTTGGTTTACGTTATGGCCCGCTTATTGCGAAAGCATTTGCGTCGTGATTACTTTCCAGCGTCTCTAGCTAATGGATCAGTTACGGGTGATTAATCGATTTGATTAATATTAGATTAAATAATTTATTGAATTACGGTATAAATTTGCATGAGATGTTCATAAAACTGACGTTTTTTGAATTGGTCTTGAGGACCCTGATTGACGCATGTGACGTCGCTGGGCCGATTTGAGTGACTCGCGTTCCCAAAATGTTTGACTCTTAGTTAGACAATTAGTTTTTACTATATTCGATCCTCACTTGACTCTTTGACAGTATGTTATGTTGTGATGGGCTTTCAATCCCGGCAAAATGTTTTCTTCTCCCCGCTTAATATTTCGGCCACCCAGGAATTCGCGATTTTCCGGGAAAAAATCGTAGAAAACGTCCTGATTTGAGTTTTTCAAGGATGTTTTAGTTCTAAAGTGCTAATTTTTTCGACGCGCACCAAATAATCATTTTTGACTATATTTTGTTGAATTGCATTCATAATTTTTTCTGGGAAATTTTCTTATGCTTATTTTATCGACTAAAAAGAAAGAACATCATCAGAAACGCTAAAAAATGATCTTTAGCGCATATCCATCGCTTTGAGCGTAATAAAGGCATTTCAGAAAAATTTTTCCTTCTTATTCCGCTGCATAATTCTTAGGCTTAATAATTAATAGTAAACCAATAATCATTTTATTATTAACCTAATAATTAATCAAGACTGATTGACCACTCGTGCTTTGCTATTAGGTGATTTGATAAATTTATTGTAAAGTAGACGTTCTAGAGCGCAAATAGAAGTGATCGCTTAATATTGAGTACACGTGGCTCGGTAGTCGATTGAGTCAGCCTGGCTATTTTTTATAAAATTTCATTTTTCTCTTCAGTGATTTTTGTGGAAGTCTTTTGATAGTGCAATTTAAAAATGAAAGTTATGCATACCTCCTTTAAAAGATATTCTCCCAGCTTAAATCTGATTTTTGCCATGGATTTTTCCAAACATTTATTATTTTATTCATTATGAGTCCTTAAATAACCTATTCAAATACATTTGGGACTCACTTTGCCTCTAGGAAATCACAGCTGTACAATAACTCTGCATTTTGAATCTCGTAGATTGTTTTCTAATGAATAATTCGGCCCTTTTTTACTTCAATGACAGATTTTAATCTTCGATTGGTGATCTGAATTAAAGTAAGCAGTTATTTCGAACAACATTCAAGGCATCTAAAAAATACATGAGCTTCGTTGTCGATGGTGTATCATCTCATTCCTGCCACGAGTAACTCATTTTACGCCTTTGGTTTTTAATTTTTTTCACAAATTTTAGGCTAAAATTTTGCTGCTGCCGTGGCCTCTTAATTTATAATCGGGGATTAGCTTATATTGCCTATTTTTATTTAAGCATATATTGTGACGTTTCGTAATTTTCAATAAAAATCCTTTCTATGGTGCAGCTAGTCTTACACATTTCTGATTAAAGACAAAACGCCCAAAATATTTTTGATACTTAATCAGAATTCAGTTCAGAATTTGAGAGTTGAGAAAGAAGTCTTTTTCTTGGTAATGGAAGGATCGTGTGATTCAAATCGGGCTCTCTCGTATATAATAAAGGTCCAAACTTTTCGATTGTGTCCCGGGTAAACGACTGTCCCAGGTGACCGACAGTCCCGGGTCACAGGCAAATGGTTTTAAAATTAGATCTGTCAATCAAAAATTCCCGTCTGGCCGACTGTACCGGATGGCCGGCTATACCGGGTTGCCGACAGTCTCGAGTGGCCGACTGTAGCGGGTGGCCGACAGTCCCGTGTGGCCGACTGTACCGGTTGGCCGACAGTCCCGGATGATCGACAAGTGGTGTAATAATAGGTTTGTCATAAAAATTCCTAACTGACTATTGATCTCGGAATTAATGTTTTTAAGTAGGTACCTATTTATGCACATAACTAGTTTCACCAATGCAATAACATTGCTCCTATGAATTCATAGCAAATTTAAAACATGCAGGATTTTGAAAAAAAGGCCCATTATTTACAATGCGTAATATTTTAGTGATTTCCTACTTAAACTTATTGTGGCTGCAAAATTTCAGTCAAATGTTTGTGTAAATTCAGTGCTGCGAAAGTGCCATAAAATGATTTACTCGCCATTTAGTCAAACTGGTGAATAGAGGCGTAGCCAAGACTTTTGTGCAGTCTTTGGAACAAAATTTTTAGTTTTGATAGTTTATATCAAATACGTACATTTAATAAGTTTATATACAATATTTACATGTAATAAGTTTATATTCACATTTACACAAGTGAAAACTTTATTGCTATTCTAAGAGAATGAAAAAATTACGTATTATGATTTTTGAAAAAATGTACGTGCATACATGCATACGTACGTACACATATTCAAAGTAATAGTACAGCCTGGTCATTTATGAATTTTTATGCCTTCTATCGATCACCCGGTACAGTGTCGGCCACCCGAGACTTCCGGCCACCCAGTACAGTCGGCCACTGGGGACTGTCGGCCACCCGGTCAGTCGGCCACCCAGGACTGTCGGCCACTCGGAACAGTCGGCCAGTAGGTACTGTCGGTCGTTCGGGAATTTTTTGATTGAAAGATCTATTTTCATACTATTTGTCAGTGATCAGGGACTGCGGCCAGCCGGGGTTTGTCGGTCATCCGCCACTGCCGGTCACATCAACTTTTCAGCTGTTGCCGGTGATCGGATCGAGGCCTCGGCAAGGCTTGACATTTTTTGGAGCCTCGGCCGTGAGGGTAAAGCTAAAAATGCTGAGGCGCCGAGGGTTAAAATAAAATTTTGGCAAGTTTAATTTATCTCAACGACTTAATCTGTTTGTTGTTTACCAGTCCTCTGAAGCATCTAGGCTAAAAATAAATTGTTCACTTCTATAACTTTTGCCCAAGGTGCTATGCCTCTTATTATTTGTAAGACGATTTGTCTTATAAAAAGCTTCGCAAAAAAACAACATTGCACAAACTTGAATTGAATCAGAGTTATCGTAGTCATTTTTGATCTTTTGATTTTATAAACTTCTTATTTCTTCCTTTCCACATTATTTTCCGACTGACGAAATTGTCTGAATCGCTCAGCTTATATTCGGAAAGTTATAAAATTGAGCTTAAAAGAATTGATATTTTGAAATTTTCTGATGCTTTGCGCCATATATAAATCCGGTATTAGTGTATTACATGCACAGTTCCCCAAAACTGTGAACCGCATACAGCTTCGCAGATGCAGTACGTGCACAGTTATAGAAGACTTTATGTTATGTCGGGTTTGTTTGCTCAAAGCTTCTGACACCCTAATAATAAATAAGGTGCTTAATGACCATAACATAATCACTAGTTTGCAGGTCAACTTCCCTAATCGGTATGCATACAAAAAAATTGGCACTTATGCAGTAGTCCCTACCCTATGTCCTGATTATGAAAATGAAAACCGAATTCGCATTTTCTATCCCATTTTCTAGCTTTTCAGTATTGTTTGTGAACCCTGTAAACATAAATGGTTCACTTATAACTTCGTTACTTACTCTCAGAATCAGGCGGTGTAGCCGACTGGTGAACGCATTGCGCTATAGATTGAGAGGTGCGAAGATCGCAACCATAGGTGGCAGCACCAAAATTCTGGGGATGCAAGATTTGTCAAAGGTAAAAATGGCTTTAAAATAGTGGTATTCGGAAAAAACACCATTTTTCAATGTTTTTCATCGAGCACTCTCCATTGGCATCAAAAAATATGCTAAAAAAATTTCAAAAATTGAATTCTTGCTGGTATTTTGGTTTCTGGGGGGTGCAACCCCTAACCCCCGCCCACGTGTCATCGCAACCCGCATAGCCTTAAACGCTATTTAGATATATTGATAAACTATGTATACAGTTTTATATAGAAATCTTGAAATTTTTAACTAAATTTCTGTAAGCAAATTGATTCTACAGATGATGAAACGAGAAAAAAATCATTTTGCACAAGGCTAAGTTCGACAATTTTAGACAATCCTTCATACTGCCCCATGTTTAAATAATCACAATCCGAGAAATCAGGAGCAGGCGTGCAATTCACGTGAGAAGTTGGGGGCCTAGTCTTCTCCGGAATGTAAAAATAGGAAATTTTCTCGTGAAAATGAGACAAAATGTAGCAGAAAAACGGGTAAAAATTGTGAATTTCAAAGCTTTCTTTGAAGGAGCACGATTTTTCTCTTGTTTTCCAACCGGGAAATCCCTCAGTTTAGAAATGAATGAATCACAACAATACACAATTAGCAGCTTGCTGCAGATAACTCAACAAGTAGAATCGAAGTTATGCAGAAATATGAATGAGCATCTCAAATTTTTCAGCTAATTCTCATCTTTAATTAAAAAGCTTCCTTTGAAGGAGCACGATTTTTCTCTTGTTTTCCAACCGGGAAATCCCTCAGTTAAGAAATGAATGAATAACAACAATACACAATTAGCAGCTTGCTGCAGATAACTCAACAAGTAGAATCAAAGTTATGCAGAAATATGAATGAGCATCTCAAATTTTTCAGCTAATTCTCATCTTTAATTAAAAAGCTTCCTTTGAAGGAGCACGATTTTTCTCTTGTTTTCCAACCGGGAAATCCCTCAGTTTAGAAATGAATGAATAACAACAATACACAATTAGCAGCTTGCTGCAGATAACTCAACAAGTAGAATCAAAGTTATGCAGAAATATGAATGAGCATCTCAAATTTTTCAGCTAATTCTCATCTCTAATTAAAAAGCTTCCTCTGAAGGAGCACGATTTTTCTCTTGTTTTCCAACCGGGAAATCCCTCAGTTTAGAAATGAATGAATCACAACAATACACAATTAGCAGCTTGCTGCAGATAACTCAACAAGTAGAATCAAAGTTATGCAGAAATATGAATGAGCATCTCAAATTTTTCAGCTAATTCTCATCTCTAATTAAAAAAGCTTCCTCTGAAGGAGCACGATTTTTCTCTTGTTTTCCAACCGGGAAATCCCTCAGTTTAGAAATGAATGAATCACAACAATACACAATTAGCAGCTTGCTGCAGATAACTCAACAAGTAGAATCAAAATTATGCAGAAATATGAATGAGCATCTCAAATTTTCCAGCTAATTCTCATCTTTAATTAAAAAGCTTCCTTTGAAGGAGCACGATTTTTCTCTTGTTTTCCAACCGGGAAATCCTCAGTTTAGAAATGAATGAATCACAACAATACACAATTAGCAGCTTGCTGCAGATAACTCAACAAGTAGAATCAAAGTTATGCAGAAATATGAATGAGCATCTCAAATTTTTCAGCTAATTCTCATCTTTAATTAAAAGCTTCCTTTGAAGTAGCACGATTTTTCTCTTGTTTTCCAACCGGGAAATCCCTCAGTTTAGAAATGAATGAATAACAACAATACACAATTAGCAGCTTGCTGCAGATAACTCAACAAGTAGAATCAAAGTTATGCAGAAATATGAATGAGCATCTCAAATTTTTCAGCTAATTCTCATCTCTAATTAAAAAGCTTCCTCTGAAGGAGCACGATTTTTCTCTTGTTTTCCATCCGGGAAATCCCTCAGTTTAGATATGAATGAATCACAACAATACACAATTAGCAGCTTGCTGCAGATAACTCAACAAGTAGAATCAAAGTTATGCAGAAATATGAATGAGCATCTCAAATTTTTCAGCTAATTCTCATCTCTAATTAAAAAGCTCTCTGAAGGAGCACGATTTTTCTCTTGTTTTCCAACCGGGAAATCCCTCAGTTTAGAAATGAATGAATCACAACAATACACAATTAGCAGCTTGCTGCAGATAACTCAACAAGTAGAATCAAAGTTATGCAGAAATATGAATGAGCATCTCAAATTTTTCAGCTAATTCTCATCTTTAATTAAAAAGCTTCCTTTGAAGGAGCACGATTTTTCCTTGTTTTCCAACCGGGAAATCCTCAGCTTAGAAATGAATGAATCACAACAATACACAATTAGCAGCTTGCTGCAGATAACTCAACAAGTAGAATCAAAGTTATGCAGAAATATGAATGAGCATCTCAAATTTTTCAGCTAATTCTCATCTTTAATTAAAAAGCTTCCTCTGAAGGAGCACGATTTTTCTCTTGTTTTCCAACCGGGAAATCCCTCAGTTTAGAAATGAATGAATCACAACAATACACAATTAGCAGCTTGCTGCAGATAACTCAACAAGTAGAATCAAAATTATGCAGAAATATGAATGAACATCTCAAATTTTTCAGCTAATTCTCATCTTTAATTAAAAAGCTTCCTTTGAAGGAGCACGATTTTTCTCTTGTTTTCCAACCGGGAAATCCTCAGTTTAGAAATGAATGAATCACAACAATACACAATTAGCAGCTTGCTGCAGATAACTCAAACAAGTAGAATCAAAATTATGCAGAAATATGAATGAGCATCTCAAATTTTTCAGCTAATTCTCATCTTTAATTAAAAAAGCTTCCTTTGAAGGAGCACGATTTTTCTCTTGTTTTCCAACCGGGAAATCCTCAGTTTAGAAATGAATGAATCACAACAATACACAATTAGCAGCTTGCTGCAGATAACTCAACAAGTATAATCAAAGTTATGCAGAAATATGAATGAGCATCTCAAATTTTTCAGCTAATTCCTATCTTTAATTAAAAAGCTTCCTTTGAAGGAGCACGATTTTCTCTTGCTTTCCAACCGGGAAATCCTCAGTTTAGAAATGAATGAATCACAACAATACACAATTAGCAGCTTGCTGCAGATAACTCAACAAGTAGAATCAAAGTTATGCAGAAATATGAATGAGCATCTCAAATTTTTCAGCTAATTCTCATCTTTAATTAAAAAGCTTCTTTGAAGGAGCACGATTTTTCTCTTGTTTTCCAACCGAGAAATCCCTCAGTTTAAAAATGAATGAATCAGAACAATAAACAATTAGCAGCTCGCTGCAGATAACTCAACAAGTAGAATCAAAGTTATGCAGAAATATGAATGAGCATCTCAAATTTTTCAGCTAATTCTCATCTTTAATTAAAAGCTTCTGAAGGAGCACGATTTTTCTCTTGTTTTCCAACCGAAATCCCTCAGTTTAAAAAATGAATGAATCACAACAATAAACAATTAGCAGCTTGCTGCAGATAACTCAACAAGTAGAATCAAAGTTATGCAGAAATATGAATGAGCATCTCAAATTTTTCAGCTAATTCTCATCTTTAATTAAAAAGCTTCCTTTGAAGGAGCACGATTTTTCTTGTTTTCCAACCGGAAAATCCCTCAGTTTAGAAATGAATGAATCACAACAATGCACAATTAGCAGCTTGCTGCAGATAACCTCAACAAGTAGAATCAAAGTTATGCAGAAATACGAATGAGCATCTCAAATTTTTCAGCTAATTCTCATCTTTAATTAAAAAGCTTCCTTGGAAGGAGCACGATTTTTCTCTTGTTTTCCAACCAGGAAATCCCTCAGTTTAGAAATGAATGAATCACAACAATACACAATTAGCAGCTTGCTGCAGATAACTCAACAAGTAGAATCAAAATTATGCAGAAATATGAATGAGCCTCTCAATTTTTTCAGCTAATTCTCATCTTTAATTAAAAAGCCTTTGAAGGAGCACGATTTTTCTCTTGTTTTCCAACTGGGAAATCCCTCAGTTTAGAAATGAATGAATCACAACAATACACAATTAGCAGCTTGCTGCAGATAACTCAACAAGTAGAATCAAAGTTATGCAGAAATATGAATGAGCATCTCAAATTTTTCAGCTAATTCTCATCTTTAATTAAAAAGCTTCCTTTGAAGGAGCACGATTTTTCTTGTTTTCCAACCGGGAAATCCCTCAGTTTAGAAATGAATGAATCACAACAATACACAATTAGCAGCTTGCTGCGGATAACTCAACAAGTAGAATCAAAGTTATGCAGAAATATGAATGAGCATCTCAAATTTTTCAGCTAATTCTCATCTTTAATTAAAAAGCTTCCTTTGAAGGAGCACGATTTTCTCTTGTTTTCCAACCGGGAAATCCCTCAGTTTAGAAATGAATGAATCAACAATACACAATTAGCAGCTTGCTGCAGATAACTCAACAAGTAGAATCAAAATTATGCAGAAATATGAATGAGCATCTCAAATTTTTCAGCTAATTCTCATCTTTAATTAAAAGCTTCCTTTGAAGGAGCACGATTTTTCTCTTGTTTTCCAACCGAGAAATCCCTCAGTTTAGAAATGAATGAATCACAACAATACACAATTAGCAGCTTGCTGCAGATAACTCAACAAGTAGAATCAAAATTATGCAGAAATATGAATGAGCATCTCAAATTTTTCAGCTAATTCTTATCTTTAATTAAAAAGCTTCCTTTGAAGGAGCACGATTTTTCTCTTGTTTTCCAACCGAGAAATCCCTCAGTTTTGAAATGAATGAATCACAACAATACACAATTAGCAGCTTGCTGCAGATAACTCAACAAGTAGAATCAAAGTTATGCAGAAATATGAATGAGCATCTCAAATTTTTCAGCTAATTCTCATCTTTAATTAAAAAGCTTCCTTTGAAGGAGCACGATTTTTTTCTTGTTTTCCAACCGGGAAATCCCTCAGTTTAGAAATGAATGAATCACAACAATACACAATTAGCAGCTTGCTGCAGATAACTCAACAAGTAGAATCAAAGTTATGCAGAAATATGAATGAGCATCTCAAATTTTTCAGCTAATTCTCATCTTTAATTAAAAAGCTTCCTTTGAAGGAGCACGATTTTTCTCTTGTTTTCCAACCGGGAAATCCCTCAGTTTAGAAATGAATGAATCACAACAATACACAATTAGCAGCTTGCTGCAGATAACTCAACAAGTAGAATCAAAATTATGCAGAAATATGAATGAGCATCTCAAATTTTTCAGCTAATTCTCATCTTTAATTAAAAAGCTTCCTTTGAAGGAGCACGATTTTTCTCTTGTTTTCCAACCGGGAAATCCCCCAGTTTAGAAATGAATGAATCACAACAATACACAATTAGCAGCTTGCTGCAGATAACTCAACAAGTAGAATCAAAGTTATGCAGAAATATGAATGAGCATCTCAAATTTTTCAGCTAATTCTCATCTTTAATTAAAAAGCTTCCTTTGAAGGAGCACGATTTTTCTCTTGTTTTCCAACCGGGAAATCCCTCAGTTTAGAAATGAATGAATCACAACAATACACAATTAGCAGCTTGCTGCAGATAACTCAACAAGTAGAATCAAAATTATGCAGAAATATGAATGAGCATCTCAAATTTTTCAGCTAATTCTCATCTTTAATTAAAAAGCTTCCTCTGAAGGAGCACGATTTTTCTCTTGTTTTCCAACCGGGAAATCCCTCAGTTTAGAAATGAATGAATCACAACAATACACAATTAGCAGCTTGCTGCAGATAACTCAACAAGTAGAATCAAAGTTATGCAGAAATATGAATGAGCATCTCAAATTTTTCAGCTAATTCTCATCTTTAATTAAAAAGCTTCCTTTGAAGGAGCACGATTTTTCTCTTGTTTTCCAACCGGGAAATCCCTCAGTTTAGAAATGAATGAATCACAACAATACACAATTAGCAGCTTGCTGCAGATAACTCAACAAGTAGAATCAAAGTTATGCAGAAATATGAATGAGCATCTCAAATTTTTCAGCTAATTCTCATCTTTAATTAAAAAGCTTCCTTTGAAGGAGCACGATTTTTCTCTTGTTTTCCAACCGGGAAATCCCTCAGTTTAGAAATGAATGAATCACAACAATACACAATTAGCAGCTTGCTGCAGATAACTCAACAAGTAGAATCAAAATTATGCAGAAATATGAATGAGCATCTCAAATTTTTCAGCTAATTCTCATCTTTAATTAAAAAGCTTCCTTTGAAGGAGCACGATTTTTCTCTTGTTTTCCAACCGGGAAATCCCTCAGTTTAGAAATGAATGAATCACAACAATACACAATTAGCAGCTTGCTGCAGATAACTCAACAAGTAGAATCAAAGTTATGCAGAAATATGAATGAGCATCTCAAATTTTTCAGCTAATTCTCATCTTTAATTGAAAAGCTTCCTTTGAAGGAGCACGATTTTTCTCTTGTTTTCCAACCGGGAAATCCCTCAGTTTAGAAATGAATGAATCACAACAATACACAATTAGCAGCTTGCTGCAGATAACTCAACAAGTAGAATCAAAGTTATGCAGAAATATGAATGAGCATCTCAAATTTTTCAGCTAATTCTCATCTTTAATTAAAAAGCTTCCTCTGAAGGAGCACGATTTTTCTCTTGTTTTCCAACCGGGAAATCCCTCAGTTTAGAAATGAATGAATCACAACAATACACAATTAGCAGCTTGCTGCAGATAACTCAACAAGTAGAATCAAAATTATGCAGAAATATGAATGAACATCTCAAATTTTTCAGCTAATTCTCATCTTTAATTAAAAAGCTTCCTTTGAAGGAGCACGATTTTTCTCTTGTTTTCCAACCGGGAAATCCCTCAGTTTAGAAATGAATGAATCACAACAATACACAATTAGCAGCTTGCTGCAGATAACTCAACAAGTAGAATCAAAATTATGCAGAAATATGAATGAGCATCTCAAATTTTTCAGCTAATTCTCATCTTTAATTAAAAAGCTTCCTTTGAAGGAGCACGATTTTTCTCTTGTTTTCCAACCGGGAAATCCCTCAGTTTAGAAATGAATGAATCACAACAATACACAATTAGCAGCTTGCTGCAGATAACTCAACAAGTAGAATCAAAGTTATGCAGAAATATGAATGAGCATCTCAAATTTTTCAGCTAATTCTCATCTTTAATTAAAAAGCTTCCTTTGAAGGAGCACGATTTTTCTCTTGTTTTCCAACCGGGAAATCCCTCAGTTTAGAAATGAATGAATCACAACAATACACAATTAGCAGCTTGCTGCAGATAACTCAACAAGTAGAATCAAAGTTATGCAGAAATATGAATGAGCATCTCAAATTTTTCAGCTAATTCTCATCTTTAATTAAAAAGCTTCCTCTGAAGGAGCACGATTTTTCTCTTGTTTTCCAACCGGGAAATCCCTCAGTTTAGAAATGAATGAATCACAACAATACACAATTAGCAGCTTGCTGCAGATAACTCAACAAGTAGAATCAAAGTTATGCAGAAATATGAATGAGCATCTCAAATTTTTCAGCTAATTCTCATCTTTAATTAAAAAGCTTCCTTTGAAGGAGCACGATTTTTCTCTTGTTTTCCAACCGGGAAATCCCTCAGTTTAGAAATGAATGAATCACAACAATACACAATTAGCAGCTTGCTGCAGATAACTCAACAAGTAGAATCAAAGTTATGCAGAAATATGAATGAGCATCTCAAATTTTTCAGCTAATTCTCATCTTTAATTAAAAAGCTTCCTTTGAAGGAGCACGATTTTTCTCTTGTTTTCCAACCGGGAAATCCCTCAGTTTAGAAATGAATGAATCACAACAATACACAATTAGCAGCTTGCTGCAGATAACTCAACAAGTAGAATCAAAATTATGCAGAAATATGAATGAGCATCTCAAATTTTTCAGCTAATTCTCATCTTTAATTAAAAAGCTTCCTTTGAAGGAGCACGATTTTTCTCTTGTTTTCCAACCGGGAAATCCCTCAGTTTAGAAATGAATGAATCACAACAATACACAATTAGCAGCTTGCTGCAGATAACTCAACAAGTAGAATCAAAGTTATGCAGAAATATGAATGAGCATCTCAAATTTTTCAGCTAATTCTCATCTTTAATTAAAAAGCTTCCTTTGAAGGAGCACGATTTTTCTCTTGTTTTCCAACCGGGAAATCCCTCAGTTTAGAAATGAATGAATCACAACAATACACAATTAGCAGCTTGCTGCAGATAACTCAACAAGTAGAATCAAAGTTATGCAGAAATATGAATGAGCATCTCAAATTTTTCAGCTAATTCTCATCTTTAATTAAAAAGCTTCCTCTGAAGGAGCACGATTTTTCTCTTGTTTTCCAACCGGGAAATCCCTCAGTTTAGAAATGAATGAATCACAACAATACACAATTAGCAGCTTGCTGCAGATAACTCAACAAGTAGAATCAAAGTTATGCAGAAATATGAATGAGCATCTCAAATTTTTCAGCTAATTCTCATCTTTAATTAAAAAGCTTCCTTTGAAGGAGCACGATTTTTCTCTTGTTTTCCAACCGGAAAATCCCTCAGTTTAGAAATGAATGAATCACAACAATACACAATTAGCAGCTTGCTGCAGATAACTCAACAAGTAGAATCAAAATTATGCAGAAATATGAATGAGCATCTCAAATTTTTCAGCTAATTCTCATCTTTAATTAAAAAGCTTCCTTTGAAGGAGCACGATTTTTCTCTTGTTTTCCAACCGGGAAATCCCTCAGTTTAGAAATGAATGAATCACAACAATACACAATTAGCAGCTTGCTGCAGATAACTCAACAAGTAGAATCAAAATTATGCAGAAATATGAATGAGCATCTCAAATTTTTCAGCTAATTCTCATCTTTAATTAAAAAGCTTCCTTTGAAGGAGCACGATTTTTCTCTTGTTTTCCAACCGGGAAATCCCTCAGTTTAGAAATGAATGAATCACAACAATACACAATTAGCAGCTTGCTGCAGATAACTCAACAAGTAGAATCAAAGTTATGCAGAAATATGAATGAGCATCTCAAATTTTTCAGCTAATTCTCATCTTTAATTAAAAAGCTTCCTTTGAAGGAGCACGATTTTTCTCTTGTTTTCCAACCGGGAAATCCCTCAGTTTAGAAATGAATGAATCACAACAATACACAATTAGCAGCTTGCTGCAGATAACTCAACAAGTAGAATCAAAGTTATGCAGAAATATGAATGAGCATCTCAAATTTTTCAGCTAATTCTCATCTTTAATTAAAAAGCTTCCTTTGAAGGAGCACGATTTTTCTCTTGTTTTCCAACCGGGAAATCCCTCAGTTTAGAAATGAATGAATCACAACAATACACAATTAGCAGCTTGCTGCAGATAACTCAACAAGTAGAATCAAAGTTATGCAGAAATATGAATGAGCATCTCAAATTTTTCAGCTAATTCTCATCTTTAATTAAAAAGCTTCCTTTGAAGGAGCACGATTTTTCTCTTGTTTTCCAACCGGGAAATCCCTCAGTTTAGAAATGAATGAATCACAACAATACACAATTAGCAGCTTGCTGCAGATAACTCAACAAGTAGAATCAAAGTTATGCAGAAATATGAATGAGCATCTCAAATTTTTCAGCTAATTCTCATCTTTAATTAAAAAGCTTCCTTTGAAGGAGCACGATTTTTCTCTTGTTTTCCAACCGGGAAATCCCTCAGTTTAGAAATGAATGAATCACAACAATACACAATTAGCAGCTTGCTGCAGATAACTCAACAAGTAGAATCAAAGTTATGCAGAAATATGAATGAGCATCTCAAATTTTTCAGCTAATTCTCATCTTTAATTAAAAAGCTTCCTTTGAAGGAGCACGATTTTTCTCTTGTTTTCCAACCGGGAAATCCCTCAGTTTAGAAATGAATGAATCACAACAATACACAATTAGCAGCTTGCTGCAGATAACTCAACAAGTAGAATCAAAGTTATGCAGAAATATGAATGAGCATCTCAAATTTTTCAGCTAATTCTCATCTTTAATTAAAAAGCTTCCTTTGAAGGAGCACGATTTTTCTCTTGTTTTCCAACCGGGAAATCCCTCAGTTTAGAAATGAATGAATCACAACAATACACAATTAGCAGCTTGCTGCAGATAACTCAACAAGTAGAATCAAAGTTATGCAGAAATATGAATGAGCATCTCAAATTTTTCAGCTAATTCTCATCTTTAATTAAAAAGCTTCCTTTGAAGGAGCACGATTTTTCTCTTGTTTTCCAACCGGGAAATCCCTCAGTTTAGAAATGAATGAATCACAACAATACACAATTAGCAGCTTGCTGCAGATAACTCAACAAGTAGAATCAAAGTTATGCAGAAATATGAATGAGCATCTCAAATTTTTCAGCTAATTCTCATCTTTAATTAAAAAGCTTCCTTTGAAGGAGCACGATTTTTCTCTTGTTTTCCAACCGGGAAATCCCTCAGTTTAGAAATGAATGAATCACAACAATACACAATTAGCAGCTTGCTGCAGATAACTCAACAAGTAGAATCAAAGTTATGCAGAAATATGAATGAGCATCTCAAATTTTTCAGCTAATTCTCATCTTTAATTAAAAAGCTTCCTTTGAAGGAGCACGATTTTTCTCTTGTTTTCCAACCGGGAAATCCCTCAGTTTAGAAATGAATGAATCACAACAATACACAATTAGCAGCTTGCTGCAGATAACTCAACAAGTAGAATCAAAGTTATGCAGAAATATGAATGAGCATCTCAAATTTTTCAGCTAATTCTCATCTTTAATTAAAAAGCTTCCTTTGAAGGAGCACGATTTTTCTCTTGTTTTCCAACCGGGAAATCCCTCAGTTTAGAAATGAATGAATCACAACAATACACAATTAGCAGCTTGCTGCAGATAACTCAACAAGTAGAATCAAAGTTATGCAGAAATATGAATGAGCATCTCAAATTTTTCAGCTAATTCTCATCTTTAATTAAAAAGCTTCCTTTGAAGGAGCACGATTTTTCTCTTGTTTTCCAACCGGGAAATCCCTCAGTTTAGAAATGAATGAATCACAACAATACACAATTAGCAGCTTGCTGCAGATAACTCAACAAGTAGAATCAAAGTTATGCAGAAATATGAATGAGCATCTCAAATTTTTCAGCTAATTCTCATCTTTAATTAAAAAGCTTCCTTTGAAGGAGCACGATTTTTCTCTTGTTTTCCAACCGGGAAATCCCTCAGTTTAGAAATGAATGAATCACAACAATACACAATTAGCAGCTTGCTGCAGATAACTCAACAAGTAGAATCAAAGTTATGCAGAAATATGAATGAGCATCTCAAATTTTTCAGCTAATTCTCATCTTTAATTAAAAAGCTTCCTTTGAAGGAGCACGATTTTTCTCTTGTTTTCCAACCGGGAAATCCCTCAGTTTAGAAATGAATGAATCACAACAATACACAATTAGCAGCTTGCTGCAGATAACTCAACAAGTAGAATCAAAGTTATGCAGAAATATGAATGAGCATCTCAAATTTTTCAGCTAATTCTCATCTTTAATTAAAAAGCTTCCTTTGAAGGAGCACGATTTTTCTCTTGTTTTCCAACCGGGAAATCCCTCAGTTTAGAAATGAATGAATCACAACAATACACAATTAGCAGCTTGCTGCAGATAACTCAACAAGTAGAATCAAAGTTATGCAGAAATATGAATGAGCATCTCAAATTTTTCAGCTAATTCTCATCTTTAATTAAAAAGCTTCCTTTGAAGGAGCACGATTTTTCTCTTGTTTTCCAACCGGGAAATCCCTCAGTTTAGAAATGAATGAATCACAACAATACACAATTAGCAGCTTGCTGCAGATAACTCAACAAGTAGAATCAAAGTTATGCAGAAATATGAATGAGCATCTCAAATTTTTCAGCTAATTCTCATCTTTAATTAAAAAGCTTCCTTTGAAGGAGCACGATTTTTCTCTTGTTTTCCAACCGGGAAATCCCTCAGTTTAGAAATGAATGAATCACAACAATACACAATTAGCAGCTTGCTGCAGATAACTCAACAAGTAGAATCAAAGTTATGCAGAAATATGAATGAGCATCTCAAATTTTTCAGCTAATTCTCATCTTTAATTAAAAAGCTTCCTTTGAAGGAGCACGATTTTTCTCTTGTTTTCCAACCGGGAAATCCCTCAGTTTAGAAATGAATGAATCACAACAATACACAATTAGCAGCTTGCTGCAGATAACTCAACAAGTAGAATCAAAGTTATGCAGAAATATGAATGAGCATCTCAAATTTTTCAGCTAATTCTCATCTTTAATTAAAAAGCTTCCTTTGAAGGAGCACGATTTTTCTCTTGTTTTCCAACCGGGAAATCCCTCAGTTTAGAAATGAATGAATCACAACAATACACAATTAGCAGCTTGCTGCAGATAACTCAACAAGTAGAATCAAAGTTATGCAGAAATATGAATGAGCATCTCAAATTTTTCAGCTAATTCTCATCTTTAATTAAAAAGCTTCCTTTGAAGGAGCACGATTTTTCTCTTGTTTTCCAACCGGGAAATCCCTCAGTTTAGAAATGAATGAATCACAACAATACACAATTAGCAGCTTGCTGCAGATAACTCAACAAGTAGAATCAAAGTTATGCAGAAATATGAATGAGCATCTCAAATTTTTCAGCTAATTCTCATCTTTAATTAAAAAGCTTCCTTTGAAGGAGCACGATTTTTCTCTTGTTTTCCAACCGGGAAATCCCTCAGTTTAGAAATGAATGAATCACAACAATACACAATTAGCAGCTTGCTGCAGATAACTCAACAAGTAGAATCAAAGTTATGCAGAAATATGAATGAGCATCTCAAATTTTTCAGCTAATTCTCATCTTTAATTGAAAAGCTTCCTTTGAAGGAGCACGATTTTTCTCTTGTTTTCCAACCGGGAAATCCCTCAGTTTAGAAATGAATGAATCACAACAATACACAATTAGCAGCTTGCTGCAGATAACTCAACAAGTAGAATCAAAGTTATGCAGAAATATGAATGAGCATCTCAAATTTTTCAGCTAATTCTCATCTTTAATTAAAAAGCTTCCTCTGAAGGAGCACGATTTTTCTCTTGTTTTCCAACCGGGAAATCCCTCAGTTTAGAAATGAATGAATCACAACAATACACAATTAGCAGCTTGCTGCAGATAACTCAACAAGTAGAATCAAAATTATGCAGAAATATGAATGAACATCTCAAATTTTTCAGCTAATTCTCATCTTTAATTAAAAAGCTTCCTTTGAAGGAGCACGATTTTTCTCTTGTTTTCCAACCGGGAAATCCCTCAGTTTAGAAATGAATGAATAACAACAATACACAATTAGCAGCTTGCTGCAGATAACTCAACAAGTAGAATCAAAATTATGCAGAAATATGAATGAGCATCTCAAATTTTTCAGCTAATTCTCATCTTTAATTAAAAAGCTTCCTTTGAAGGAGCACGATTTTTCTCTTGTTTTCCAACCGGGAAATCCCTCAGTTTAGAAATGAATGAATCACAACAATACACAATTAGCAGCTTGCTGCAGATAACTCAACAAGTAGAATCAAAGTTATGCAGAAATATGAATGAGCATCTCAAATTTTTCAGCTAATTCTCATCTTTAATTAAAAAGCTTCCTTTGAAGGAGCACGATTTTTCTCTTGTTTTCCAACCGGGAAATCCCTCAGTTTAGAAATGAATGAATCACAACAATACACAATTAGCAGCTTGCTGCAGATAACTCAACAAGTAGAATCAAAATTATGCAGAAATATGAATGAGCATCTCAAATTTTTCAGCTAATTCTCATCTTTAATTAAAAAGCTTCCTTTGAAGGAGCACGATTTTTCTCTTGTTTTCCAACCGGGAAATCCCTCAGTTTAGAAATGAATGAATCACAACAATACACAATTAGCAGCTTGCTGCAGATAACTCAACAAGTAGAATCAAAGTTATGCAGAAATATGAATGAGCATCTCAAATTTTTCAGCTAATTCTCATCTTTAATTAAAAAGCTTCCTTTGAAGGAGCACGATTTTTCTCTTGTTTTCCAACCGGGAAATCCCTCAGTTTAGAAATGAATGAATCACAACAATACACAATTAGCAGCTTGCTGCAGATAACTCAACAAGTAGAATCAAAGTTATGCAGAAATATGAATGAGCATCTCAAATTTTTCAGCTAATTCTCATCTTTAATTAAAAAGCTTCCTTTGAAGGAGCACGATTTTTCTCTTGTTTTCCAACCGGGAAATCCCTCAGTTTAGAAATGAATGAATCACAACAATACACAATTAGCAGCTTGCTGCAGATAACTCAACAAGTAGAATCAAAGTTATGCAGAAATATGAATGAGCATCTCAAATTTTTCAGCTAATTCTCATCTTTAATTAAAAAGCTTCCTTTGAAGGAGCACGATTTTTCTCTTGTTTTCCAACCGGGAAATCCCTCAGTTTAGAAATGAATGAATCACAACAATACACAATTAGCAGCTTGCTGCAGATAACTCAACAAGTAGAATCAAAATTATGCAGAAATATGAATGAGCATCTCAAATTTTTCAGCTAATTCTCATCTTTAATTAAAAAGCTTCCTTTGAAGGAGCACGATTTTTCTCTTGTTTTCCAACCGGGAAATCCCTCAGTTTAGAAATGAATGAATCACAACAATACACAATTAGCAGCTTGCTGCAGATAACTCAACAAGTAGAATCAAAGTTATGCAGAAATATGAATGAGCATCTCAAATTTTTCAGCTAATTCTCATCTTTAATTAAAAAGCTTCCTTTGAAGGAGCACGATTTTTCTCTTGTTTTCCAACCGGGAAATCCCTCAGTTTAGAAATGAATGAATCACAACAATACACAATTAGCAGCTTGCTGCAGATAACTCAACAAGTAGAATCAAAGTTATGCAGAAATATGAATGAGCATCTCAAATTTTTCAGCTAATTCTCATCTTTAATTAAAAAGCTTCCTTTGAAGGAGCACGATTTTTCTCTTGTTTTCCAACCGGGAAATCCCTCAGTTTAGAAATGAATGAATCACAACAATACACAATTAGCAGCTTGCTGCAGATAACTCAACAAGTAGAATCAAAATTATGCAGAAATATGAATGAGCATCTCAAATTTTTCAGCTAATTCTCATCTTTAATTAAAAAGCTTCCTTTGAAGGAGCACGATTTTTCTCTTGTTTTCCAACCGGGAAATCCCTCAGTTTAGAAATGAATGAATCACAACAATACACAATTAGCAGCTTGCTGCAGATAACTCAACAAGTAGAATCAAAATTATGCAGAAATATGAATGAGCATCTCAAATTTTTCAGCTAATTCTCATCTTTAATTAAAAAGCTTCCTTTGAAGGAGCACGATTTTTCTCTTGTTTTCCAACCGGGAAATCCCTCAGTTTAGAAATGAATGAATCACAACAATACACAATTAGCAGCTTGCTGCAGATAACTCAACAAGTAGAATCAAAATTATGCAGAAATATGAATGAGCATCTCAAATTTTTCAGCTAATTCTCATCTTTAATTAAAAAGCTTCCTTTGAAGGAGCACGATTTTTCTCTTGTTTTCCAACCGGGAAATCCCTCAGTTTAGAAATGAATGAATCACAACAATACACAATTAGCAGCTTGCTGCAGATAACTCAACAAGTAGAATCAAAGTTATGCAGAAATATGAATGAGCATCTCAAATTTTTCAGCTAATTCTCATCTTTAATTAAAAAGCTTCCTTTGAAGGAGCACGATTTTTCTCTTGTTTTCCAACCGGGAAATCCCTCAGTTTAGAAATGAATGAATCACAACAATACACAATTAGCAGCTTGCTGCAGATAACTCAACAAGTAGAATCAAAGTTATGCAGAAATATGAATGAGCATCTCAAATTTTTCAGCTAATTCTCATCTTTAATTAAAAAGCTTCCTTTGAAGGAGCACGATTTTTCTCTTGTTTTCCAACCGGGAAATCCCTCAGTTTAGAAATGAATGAATCACAACAATACACAATTAGCAGCTTGCTGCAGATAACTCAACAAGTAGAATCAAAGTTATGCAGAAATATGAATGAGCATCTCAAATTTTTCAGCTAATTCTCATCTTTAATTAAAAAGCTTCCTTTGAAGGAGCACGATTTTTCTCTTGTTTTCCAACCGGGAAATCCCTCAGTTTAGAAATGAATGAATCACAACAATACACAATTAGCAGCTTGCTGCAGATAACTCAACAAGTAGAATCAAAGTTATGCAGAAATATGAATGAGCATCTCAAATTTTTCAGCTAATTCTCATCTTTAATTAAAAAGCTTCCTTTGAAGGAGCACGATTTTTCTCTTGTTTTCCAACCGGGAAATCCCTCAGTTTAGAAATGAATGAATCACAACAATACACAATTAGCAGCTTGCTGCAGATAACTCAACAAGTAGAATCAAAATTATGCAGAAATATGAATGAGCATCTCAAATTTTTCAGCTAATTCTCATCTTTAATTAAAAAGCTTCCTTTGAAGGAGCACGATTTTTCTCTTGTTTTCCAACCGGGAAATCCCTCAGTTTAGAAATGAATGAATCACAACAATACACAATTAGCAGCTTGCTGCAGATAACTCAACAAGTAGAATCAAAATTATGCAGAAATATGAATGAGCATCTCAAATTTTTCAGCTAATTCTCATCTTTAATTAAAAAGCTTCCTTTGAAGGAGCACGATTTTTCTCTTGTTTTCCAACCGGGAAATCCCTCAGTTTAGAAATGAATGAATCACAACAATACACAATTAGCAGCTTGCTGCAGATAACTCAACAAGTAGAATCAAAGTTATGCAGAAATATGAATGAGCATCTCAAATTTTTCAGCTAATTCTCATCTTTAATTAAAAAGCTTCCTTTGAAGGAGCACGATTTTTCTCTTGTTTTCCAACCGGGAAATCCCTCAGTTTAGAAATGAATGAATCACAACAATACACAATTAGCAGCTTGCTGCAGATAACTCAACAAGTAGAATCAAAATTATGCAGAAATATGAATGAGCATCTCAAATTTTTCAGCTAATTCTCATCTTTAATTAAAAAGCTTCCTTTGAAGGAGCACGATTTTTCTCTTGTTTTCCAACCGGGAAATCCCTCAGTTTAGAAATGAATGAATCACAACAATACACAATTAGCAGCTTGCTGCAGATAACTCAACAAGTAGAATCAAAATTATGCAGAAATATGAATGAGCATCTCAAATTTTTCAGCTAATTCTCATCTTTAATTAAAAAGCTTCCTTTGAAGGAGCACGATTTTTCTCTTGTTTTCCAACCGGGAAATCCCTCAGTTTAGAAATGAATGAATCACAACAATACACAATTAGCAGCTTGCTGCAGATAACTCAACAAGTAGAATCAAAGTTATGCAGAAATATGAATGAGCATCTCAAATTTTTCAGCTAATTCTCATCTTTAATTAAAAAGCTTCCTTTGAAGGAGCACGATTTTTCTCTTGTTTTCCAACCGGGAAATCCCTCAGTTTAGAAATGAATGAATCACAACAATACACAATTAGCAGCTTGCTGCAGATAACTCAACAAGTAGAATCAAAGTTATGCAGAAATATGAATGAGCATCTCAAATTTTTCAGCTAATTCTCATCTTTAATTAAAAAGCTTCCTTTGAAGGAGCACGATTTTTCTCTTGTTTTCCAACCGGGAAATCCCTCAGTTTAGAAATGAATGAATCACAACAATACACAATTAGCAGCTTGCTGCAGATAACTCAACAAGTAGAATCAAAGTTATGCAGAAATATGAATGAGCATCTCAAATTTTTCAGCTAATTCTCATCTTTAATTAAAAAGCTTCCTTTGAAGGAGCACGATTTTTCTCTTGTTTTCCAACCGGGAAATCCCTCAGTTTAGAAATGAATGAATCACAACAATACACAATTAGCAGCTTGCTGCAGATAACTCAACAAGTAGAATCAAAGTTATGCAGAAATATGAATGAGCATCTCAAATTTTTCAGCTAATTCTCATCTTTAATTAAAAAGCTTCCTTTGAAGGAGCACGATTTTTCTCTTGTTTTCCAACCGGGAAATCCCTCAGTTTAGAAATGAATGAATCACAACAATACACAATTAGCAGCTTGCTGCAGATAACTCAACAAGTAGAATCAAAATTATGCAGAAATATGAATGAGCATCTCAAATTTTTCAGCTAATTCTCATCTTTAATTAAAAAGCTTCCTTTGAAGGAGCACGATTTTTCTCTTGTTTTCCAACCGGGAAATCCCTCAGTTTAGAAATGAATGAATCACAACAATACACAATTAGCAGCTTGCTGCAGATAACTCAACAAGTAGAATCAAAGTTATGCAGAAATATGAATGAGCATCTCAAATTTTTCAGCTAATTCTCATCTTTAATTAAAAAGCTTCCTTTGAAGGAGCACGATTTTTCTCTTGTTTTCCAACCGGGAAATCCCTCAGTTTAGAAATGAATGAATCACAACAATACACAATTAGCAGCTTGCTGCAGATAACTCAACAAGTAGAATCAAAATTATGCAGAAATATGAATGAGCATCTCAAATTTTTCAGCTAATTCTCATCTTTAATTAAAAAGCTTCCTTTGAAGGAGCACGATTTTTCTCTTGTTTTCCAACCGGGAAATCCCTCAGTTTAGAAATGAATGAATCACAACAATACACAATTAGCAGCTTGCTGCAGATAACTCAACAAGTAGAATCAAAGTTATGCAGAAATATGAATGAGCATCTCAAATTTTTCAGCTAATTCTCATCTTTAATTAAAAAGCTTCCTTTGAAGGAGCACGATTTTTCTCTTGTTTTCCAACCGGGAAATCCCTCAGTTTAGAAATGAATGAATCACAACAATACACAATTAGCAGCTTGCTGCAGATAACTCAACAAGTAGAATCAAAGTTATGCAGAAATATGAATGAGCATCTCAAATTTTTCAGCTAATTCTCATCTTTAATTAAAAAGCTTCCTTTGAAGGAGCACGATTTTTCTCTTGTTTTCCAACCGGGAAATCCCTCAGTTTAGAAATGAATGAATCACAACAATACACAATTAGCAGCTTGCTGCAGATAACTCAACAAGTAGAATCAAAATTATGCAGAAATATGAATGAGCATCTCAAATTTTTCAGCTAATTCTCATCTTTAATTAAAAAGCTTCCTTTGAAGGAGCACGATTTTTCTCTTGTTTTCCAACCGGGAAATCCCTCAGTTTAGAAATGAATGAATCACAACAATACACAATTAGCAGCTTGCTGCAGATAACTCAACAAGTAGAATCAAAGTTATGCAGAAATATGAATGAGCATCTCAAATTTTTCAGCTAATTCTCATCTTTAATTAAAAAGCTTCCTTTGAAGGAGCACGATTTTTCTCTTGTTTTCCAACCGGGAAATCCCTCAGTTTAGAAATGAATGAATCACAACAATACACAATTAGCAGCTTGCTGCAGATAACTCAACAAGTAGAATCAAAGTTATGCAGAAATATGAATGAGCATCTCAAATTTTTCAGCTAATTCTCATCTTTAATTAAAAAGCTTCCTTTGAAGGAGCACGATTTTTCTCTTGTTTTCCAACCGGGAAATCCCTCAGTTTAGAAATGAATGAATCACAACAATACACAATTAGCAGCTTGCTGCAGATAACTCAACAAGTAGAATCAAAGTTATGCAGAAATATGAATGAGCATCTCAAATTTTTCAGCTAATTCTCATCTTTAATTAAAAAGCTTCCTTTGAAGGAGCACGATTTTTCTCTTGTTTTCCAACCGGGAAATCCCTCAGTTTAGAAATGAATGAATCACAACAATACACAATTAGCAGCTTGCTGCAGATAACTCAACAAGTAGAATCAAAATTATGCAGAAATATGAATGAGCATCTCAAATTTTTCAGCTAATTCTCATCTTTAATTAAAAAGCTTCCTTTGAAGGAGCACGATTTTTCTCTTGTTTTCCAACCGGGAAATCCCTCAGTTTAGAAATGAATGAATCACAACAATACACAATTAGCAGCTTGCTGCAGATAACTCAACAAGTAGAATCAAAGTTATGCAGAAATATGAATGAGCATCTCAAATTTTTCAGCTAATTCTCATCTTTAATTAAAAAGCTTCCTTTGAAGGAGCACGATTTTTCTCTTGTTTTCCAACCGGGAAATCCCTCAGTTTAGAAATGAATGAATCACAACAATACACAATTAGCAGCTTGCTGCAGATAACTCAACAAGTAGAATCAAAATTATGCAGAAATATGAATGAGCATCTCAAATTTTTCAGCTAATTCTCATCTTTAATTAAAAAGCTTCCTTTGAAGGAGCACGATTTTTCTCTTGTTTTCCAACCGGGAAATCCCTCAGTTTAGAAATGAATGAATCACAACAATACACAATTAGCAGCTTGCTGCAGATAACTCAACAAGTAGAATCAAAGTTATGCAGAAATATGAATGAGCATCTCAAATTTTTCAGCTAATTCTCATCTTTAATTAAAAAGCTTCCTTTGAAGGAGCACGATTTTTCTCTTGTTTTCCAACCGGGAAATCCCTCAGTTTAGAAATGAATGAATCACAACAATACACAATTAGCAGCTTGCTGCAGATAACTCAACAAGTAGAATCAAAGTTATGCAGAAATATGAATGAGCATCTCAAATTTTTCAGCTAATTCTCATCTTTAATTAAAAAGCTTCCTTTGAAGGAGCACGATTTTTCTCTTGTTTTCCAACCGGGAAATCCCTCAGTTTAGAAATGAATGAATCACAACAATACACAATTAGCAGCTTGCTGCAGATAACTCAACAAGTAGAATCAAAATTATGCAGAAATATGAATGAGCATCTCAAATTTTTCAGCTAATTCTCATCTTTAATTAAAAAGCTTCCTTTGAAGGAGCACGATTTTTCTCTTGTTTTCCAACCGGGAAATCCCTCAGTTTAGAAATGAATGAATCACAACAATACACAATTAGCAGCTTGCTGCAGATAACTCAACAAGTAGAATCAAAATTATGCAGAAATATGAATGAGCATCTCAAATTTTTCAGCTAATTCTCATCTTTAATTAAAAAGCTTCCTTTGAAGGAGCACGATTTTTCTCTTGTTTTCCAACCGGGAAATCCCTCAGTTTAGAAATGAATGAATCACAACAATACACAATTAGCAGCTTGCTGCAGATAACTCAACAAGTAGAATCAAAGTTATGCAGAAATATGAATGAGCATCTCAAATTTTTCAGCTAATTCTCATCTTTAATTAAAAAGCTTCCTTTGAAGGAGCACGATTTTTCTCTTGTTTTCCAACCGGGAAATCCCTCAGTTTAGAAATGAATGAATCACAACAATACACAATTAGCAGCTTGCTGCAGATAACTCAACAAGTAGAATCAAAGTTATGCAGAAATATGAATGAGCATCTCAAATTTTTCAGCTAATTCTCATCTTTAATTAAAAAGCTTCCTCTGAAGGAGCACGATTTTTCCTCTTGTTTTCCAACCGGGAAATCCCTCAGTTTAGAAATGAATGAATCACAACAATACACAATTAGCAGCTTGCTGCAGATAACTCAACAAGTAGAATCAAAATTATGCAGAAATATGAATGAGCATCTCAAATTTTTCAGCTAATTCTCATCTTTAATTAAAAAGCTTCCTTTGAAGGAGCACGATTTTTCTCTTGTTTTCCAACCGGGAAATCCCTCAGTTTAGAAATGAATGAATCACAACAATACACAATTAGCAGCTTGCTGCAGATAACTCAACAAGTAGAATCAAAGTTATGCAGAAATATGAATGAGCATCTCAAATTTTTCAGCTAATTCTCATCTTTAATTGAAAAGCTTCCTTTGAAGGAGCACGATTTTTTTCTTGTTTTCCAACCGGGAAATCCCTCAGTTTAGAAATGAATGAATCACAACAATACACAATTAGCAGCTTGCTGCAGATAACTCAACAAGTAGAATCAAAGTTATGCAGAAATATGAATGAGCATCTCAAATTTTTCAGCTAATTCTTCATCTTTAATTAAAAAGCTTCCTCTGAAGGAGCACGATTTTTCTCTTGTTTTCCAACCGGGAAATCCCCCAGTTTAGAAATGAATGAATCACAACAATACACAATTAGCAGCTTGCTGCAGATAACTCAACAAGTAGAATCAAAGTTAAGTGCAGAAATATGAATGAGCATCTCAAATTTTTCAGCTAATTCTCATCTTTAATTAAAAAGCTTCCTATGAAGGAGCACGATTTTTCTCTTGTTTTCCAACCGGGAAATCCCTCAGTTTAGAAATGAATGAATCACAACAATACACAATTAGCAGCTTGCTGCAGATAACTCAACAAGTAGAATCAAAGTTATGCAGAAATATGAATGAGCATCTCAAATTTTTCAGCTAATTCTCATCTTTAATTGAAAAGCTTCCTTTGAAGGAGCACGATTTTTCTCTTGTTTTCCAACCGGGAAATCCCTCAGTTTAGAAAAAAAAAAAAATGAATGAATCACAACAATACACAATTAGCAGCTTGCTGCAGATAACTCAACAAGTAGAATCAAAGTTATGCAGAAATATGAATGAGCATCTCAAATTTTTCAGCTAATTCTCATCTTTAATTAAAAAGCTTCCTCTGAAGGAGCACGATTTTTCTCTCTGTTTTCCAACCGGGAAACTCCCTCAGTTTAGAAATGAATGAATCACAACAATACACAATTAGCAGCTTGCTGCAGATAACTCAACAAGTAGAATCAAAATATAAGAAAGAGAATAAAATATTCAAATTTTTTGACAATTTCTGTCTTTGATTGTGTTTCTTTGAAGGTAATGATTTTTCTTATTTCACCAAACTCATTTTTATAGAATGATGAACATAACATGTATACATTGAAGAGTTTATGCAGATAAACTCAACAGTAGAATCAAATTAGGCAGAAATGTTGAATGATATTCTAAATTTTTCAGCCATTTCCACTTAATGTGCTTCTCATGAAGGAGCACTATTTTTTCTTTTGTTTTCTGTACTGAATTCTGTTGAAATGAATGAATGTATAATACAGATTAATACTATAGCTTTTCATGGATAAACTCCAATGGGTAGAATGTACTATGCAGAAAATATGAATGAGCATCTCAAATTTTTCAGCTAATTCTCATCTTTAATTAAAAAGCTTCCTATGAAGGAGCACGATTTTTCTCTTTGTTTTCCAACCGGAAATCCCTCAGTTTAGAAATGAATGAATCACAACAATACACAATTAGCAGCTTGCGGCAGATAACTCAACAAGTAGAATCAAAGTTATGCAGTAGAAACATGAATGATGCATCTCAAATTTTTCAGCTAATTCTCATCTTTAATTGAAAAGCTTCCTATGAAGGAGCACGATTTTTCTCTTGTTTTCCAACCGAAATCCCTCAGTTTAGAAATGAATGAATCACAACAATACACAATTAGCAGCTTGCTGTAGATAACTCAACAAGTAGAATCAAAGTTATGCAGAAATATGAATGAGCATCTCAAATTTTTCAGCTAATTCTCTTCTTTAATTAAAAAGCTTCCTTTGAAGGAGCACGATTTTCTCTTGTTTTTCCAACCGAAACTCCCTCAGTTTAGAAATGAATGAATCACAACAATACACAATTAGCAGCTTGCTGCAGATAACTCAACAAGTAGAATCAAAGTTATGCAGAAATATGAATGAGCATCTCAAATTTTTCAGCTAATTCTCATCTTTAATTAAAAAGCTTCCTTTGAAGGAGCACGATTTTTCTCTTGTTTTCCAACCGGGAAATCCCTCAGTTTAGAAATGAATGAATCACAACAATACACAATTAGCAGCTTGCTGCAGATAACTCAACAAGTAGAATCAAAGTTATGCAGAAATATGAATGAGCATCTCAAATTTTTCAGCTAATTCTCATCTTTAATTAAAAAGCTTCCTTTGAAGGAGCACGATTTTTCTCTTGTTTTCCAACCGGGAAATCCCTCAGTTTAGAAATGAATGAATCACAGCAATACACAATTAGCAGCTTGCTGCAGATAACTCCAACCAAAGTAGAATCAAAGTTATGCAGAAATATGAATGATGCATCTCAAATTTTTCAGCTAATTCTCATCTTTAATTAAAAAGCTTCCTTTGAAGGAGCACGATTTTTCTCTTGTTTTCCAACCGGGGAAATCCCTCAGTTTAGATCAAAAAATGGATAAATTATAACGATATTTAATTCGTAGCTTGCTGCGTTTAATTTACGCACAGAATCGTCTAAAGTTTAAATGAATGAGCTCAAATTTTTGGCCAAAAAACGCCTAAAAACGGCCAAAATTTCGATTTTTTTCATAAACCGGGGGTTAAAAATTTCTGGCTTTGAGGGATAAGGGGACGTTCGACTTTGGGTGAGGGGATCCCCCATCCCCCCTGTTACATGTATGGTGTAAAACCAAAGTTATTATAGTAAATAACATAAAATAAAATAAATGCTAGATGAATCATTAAACTGTAAGGCTGATATTGTAAAATGAATCTTACGCAAGGCTAGCGCGTACTCTTCGCAGTCTGGTTCCAGATATTTGAGATAATTAGAAATTAACAAAGGATATCGGCAAACCCTCTGATGAACACAATCCAACTGATGCACGATCAGAAGTCCTTTGAAATATTGCATCTTAAAGTGTAAAGAACAATCGAAAAGTTTAAATAGTTATTCAAAAGTGTAAACAACTAAAGATTATTAATTGAGGAAAAATAATACTAGCTATGAGAGCCAGGAGAATCCGTAAAATTTTATCGTAATTAAAGCTAGCTTAAATTCGAATTAAGTTTGATTAAATGATCCAGCTTAATTCGAAAACTAATTTGCGTTAATTTTTGAAGCGCCTTGATTAAATTAACTATTTACGTATTACAAATAAAAAGTGCAAAAACAAAATTCTCCATTTAAAGACCGAATACCACCAGATCCAGGATCGTGTAATTTATTTATAAAATAGACCCAGCCAAATTCCGCTTCAAGTTAGCTCAACCAATTCAGTTAAATTTTAAAATCTGTGTGCCTTTATTTTCAAGAAAATATTAATTAGTCATAATTTTAAAATTAATTATAATTATAACAATTAATAAGTTAATTGATTATAATTAATTATAATTATAATTAATTATAATCGTTCATGAATAAAATTAAGTATTACCTCAAAATGACGGATTATCGATTTAATGTCGACACTTTTGCGACAAGCGTCGGCAATTTCGAGGCAAAGGGTGGATTTTTGACGCAAAAATTGCACGCTCATTTTGATAAAAGGGCCAACGGTTAGAAAAGCGTTCGACATTGACGGATTTTCCGATTTCCTTTCCGATTAAAATTTATTAGAATAAAATAAAATAAAATAATAGATATATTAAAATGAAAATAACTACATAAAATCGGTGAAAAAGTAAAAAATTGAACTAAATAAACGAATAATACATATATGTGCATATATAATTTGTAGACAGCAATGGAATAATTAAGTGTAATTAGCGAAAATCCAAAAAAACTACAGATAAATTGAAACTGAGTAAAATATGGCTTAAGTGTAAAATAAAGGTGCAAATATGTTCATGCGAGTGTGAAGTAAGTATACCAATACAAAAGACGTGCAAAACCTTATAATTTCATTGATACCTTCAGGTCATTCCAATTTCGAGGACTCGAGATATGTATGTATTGAGTGCAGGGTGCAAACCGGCCTCCGGGAAGGGTTTATTACCTTTCTATTTTCAATACGAAATGACTCTAAAAGGCAACTTCTTTTCTCACCAGAAGGAAGTTTAAAAATCTCAGTTCATGGAAAAATAAAAACATACATTTTTTAAAAAATTTTCTATGTAAGTCCCAGCCTAGGGTGAAGAATACTCCTCAAAAGCTTTCCGGCGAATGAGATACTCAGCCATTTTAAGAGGGGTAAGAGGGGGTGAAGTGAACCGCTTTTAAGCAAAAATGGCAAAAATGCCTAAAAATGACCAGAAACTCGGGTGACCTCGTAAAAAATTTTTACCACTCCCCAAGAATTTTGGGAAAATTTGCTTCTTTGGTCATTTTTGGCTTAAAAATTAAAGATCATCTACCTCCCCTCAAAACGACAGACTGCCCCTTCCAGAATTTTCAGTCATAACACGTCTGCCTAAGGTCCTTTTGCACGTTTGAATATTATTGGCTTACCATTGGCTTAAGGCTTTTTCGAATAATTCGAGCAAATTTTTGTGTAACGTAAACAAAGGCGTAACTATCGTCGATAAAGTTTTACAGCAAGCTAAACTCTCCGAACTACGGCGCATCCGATTTAATTCGGCTTCAACGTAGGTTGGAAAGGTCTCAAAACAAATTAAATTGAAATAAAATTTAAAAATTAAATCAAAAATAGAGAATAAAATTGAAATAATAAAAAATACATAAAATAAATAAAAATCTCAAAACAAATTGTATGATCAGTAAATCGATTGAGCAATAAACCTTTAAGCTAATATACTGATAAGTCGACAAATCAATAAATCGATGGATTGCTACCTGAACGTTGTAAGTAAAAAACCGAAATGAAATGAAAAACAAGTTAGGTACATATTTAAAGTAGACGACAGGCAGACCAATATCTGCAGGACCTTTCAAACGTTATTTAGAGCCATTTTTGGCATTTTTGGGCTTAGGCTTAGCCTAGCTTGGTCCCTTAGCCCCTATGGTCCATTCTCCCAGCCCTTTTGAGGTTAAAACTGGGCTGAAACGGGGCTGCATAATGTCCCCAATGCTATTCAACATCATAATTGATTGGGTCCTACAAAAAAATCTTTGAAAATCGAACTGGGGTACTGACAGGCAGTAATACCCGGATCGGCCAGCTTGGCCTATGCAGATGATATCACCTACTTTGCCAATGATAAGCTGAAGCCCGAGCCATTATTGATGATCTGAATACCAATGCCAAATATTTTGGTATGAAAATCAATGCTAGCAAAACAAAACTTATATCCACATTTCAGCAGCACGTCTCACTGAAACTCGATGGAGAACTGATAGAA
The DNA here is from genome assembly GCA_036768485.1 of Mermis nigrescens. Taxonomy (NCBI): domain Eukaryota; kingdom Metazoa; phylum Nematoda; class Enoplea; order Mermithida; family Mermithidae; genus Mermis; species Mermis nigrescens. Next base: position 1,268,633 of record JAVLUZ010000152.1, on the reverse strand, counting down.
CAAGTGGATGAATTCAAATATCTTGGATCAATGATATCAGGTGCCAAGATTTCTGCCCCAAATGATGCGATTGCAAGAATAGGATTAGCCGCAGCTGCCTTCACCAATTTACAAAAAGCCCTATGGTCACAGAAATCAGTCAGCTTAAGAACAAGATTCAAGATCTACAATGCCTCAGTAGAAAACAATCCTGCCGTCATGGAGCTGAAACATGGACCTTACTAAAGCAAGACTAAAACAGACTTGATAAGTTCCACATCAAATGCCTTCGTTCCGTCCCCAGCATCACACGACTAAAACGAATCAGAAATGTGGACATACTCAAACAATGTGATCAAACTACGATTGAAGTATCAATCAAGAAGGTACGTCTCGGGTGGTTTGGGCCAGTGGCGGATCCAGGATTTTCCTAAGGTGAGGGGCGGTACCCCTAAGGGGGCAGAAGGCTGACTTGGGCGGAAACAATTAGCCGTTTTAATGCAAAAATCGCTAAAAATCGCTCAAAAAATCCTCAATTTTGCGCACTATTTTGGGCCAATGGGGAGAGACGGCCGCCCCCCGCTCAATCCCTAAATCCACCCCTGGTTTGGGGATGTCTGTAGAATGAGTCGTGAACGTACATCACACCAGCTACTGAACAATGAAAAGCCAGCCTTGTGGAGGATTCTGAAAAGTGCCCCTAAGGAAAACATGGATCAGTCAGGTCGCCCAGGACTTGCGACCTATGCATTTCAACCTCAAAGATGCCAGACAAGCTGCGCTGAATAGAAATCAACGGAGAAGCTTGATTACAGATGCCTGTCCATTAGCAGCCCCAACGGCACTGGCTCCGCCATATGCTAATTAATGGCATCAAGTCAAGCAAGTCGAAATTGGTGTTGGTTCCCCCCCCAATAGGACGGCCGGCTACATGCCTGGCACACAGGTAGCGTGGGTGGGCTTGCGACATGTAACAGGGGGCGGGGGATCCATTCACCTAAGCTTGGCAACCTCCATCCCCCCTAAAGTCGGAAATTTTTTACCCCTCCTCGATTTTTTTAGCGATTTCTTGCGTCGTGGCCAGTTTTAACCAAGAGTGGTGATCATTTACACCCCCCTCCCCAATGGCTATGGATCCTGTTCTCGTAAGTTCCAGTCATTGCACGCATGGAGGGATTGCCAGGACTCCCAGAATCCAGTAGAGCTAACTGGAATTAAATTTGGAAGAAAACTTTCTCGCATTTTCGCTGAGTTCACATAAAAATGGATGAACATGGATGAGAAGCGTCGAGAAAATGGTGCTTCTTATCCCATCCCAGCCATACGTGTAACAGGAAGATGGGCCATCCTCGCCAGCCAAAGTTGGCTGTCCCCCACAGCCCCCGAGCAAAAGAATTTTTGACTCTCCGCCGCCGATTTTTGTAAAAGATTTGAATTTTTTGGGCCGTTTTTAGGTGTTTTTTGGTCGTTTTTGGCTAAAAATTAGAGGTCATTCACTCCTTGCCACCCTGAAAATGCCCGGGGACACTCATTCGAAATTTTGAGCCATTACATGTATATATGGTCCCAAGTCCAACCATCAATTTTTCGGCTTAAGACCCGCAGACACCCCGAAATTCAGCTGCCATGCCAGCCGCCAAAATATAAAAATTTTTTTATAAGGGCCAGAGTAGTAAAAGAATGAAAATTCGCAAAAGTTCGCCGAAAGACGCCAAAAGTAGCTCATTCATTATATGTAGATTTGGATCGATAATGAAGAGAACATTGTTTATTTTTAAAAATTTGTATTTCAATTATTTTTATTATCAAGTATTAAATTATTGAATATTAAATTATTAAATTATTACATTTTATGTCAATAAAGCTCCTTCTAAGAAGAACGATCTACGTACTATGCGCCAAAACATTGCCAAAATATAAGAAATTGTCGAAAGCTTTTTTGCTAAATGTCTATGATTCCGGTCCAACTTCTAAGAAATGGCAGAATATTGGCAAAAAATACAGAATTTTATGCCAGAGAAATTGATTTTTTCACAACTAAAATTTCGAATTCCAAAGATCAATTGATTACCAGGCTATTACTTTTTCCTCTTTTCGTCTTGGCATTGCTCCTGAACTCAGTGTAAGAAATAACTTGCAGCCCCTCCCCAGAATGGGCCTAGGTGACTAGAATTAAAAAGTCAAAATAAAAACTGAAAATAAAAAGCCAAAATGAAAATTGAAATTGAAAGACGATAGTTCGAATGGAATTAATATCAAAATTGGAAATAAAATAAAAATTTATTATTATATTAAGCATAAATGAAACGAGTCACAATATGGGTTGGGAAAATTTGACAAGAAAACACATCAAAGATGTAAAACAAATCGAAAATCCTATGACGAAACCACTTCGTTCCAGGGCGGATTGTGAGGGGGGCGGCGGCCCCCCCCCCATTGGCCCAAAATAGTGCGCAAAATTAAGGATTTTTGAGCGATTTGTAGCGATTTTTGGGTTAAAACGGCTAATTTTTCCGCCCTAGTCATGGTTCGCCCCCCTTAGGGGTGCCGCCCCCCCCCCCTTAGGAAAATCCTGGATCCGCCACTGCTTCGTTCGTTCCATTTGAATTTTCAAAAGGCAAAAGATCAATTAGAAATTTATGTTTCAATTTCGACATTTTATACACAAAGAGCAAGGAAACAGTGAAAAGTTTGAGTTTTTGGCAATAAAAAATTCCGGTCGTTCAAGTAAGTGTAAATAGATTATAGACGTTGCATTAGCTGTGGACATAAAATCAAATTTTGACATTATCCCTATTGCTGTCCTAGAAAATAAAGTAGTAAATGGACCATAGACACAAAATCGCTTTTTTAGCTTAAATTGTCTAAAAAATTAGTAAAATGTCAAAACAGACGTAAAAAAAACTGCAATAATCCACTGTACTGGATACATTTCGAGCACATTTGCCGAAAATTTAGATCCAGTGTTAAGGATAAACTTTCCTTATTTTTGGCAAGAAATATTATACATGTTTTGAGCCATCCGAATGAGTACCAATACACGTAACAAGGGGAATGAGTTTGATCCAAACGCCAAAAATTAGGTCGTCCGCAAAGCACCCCACCCCCCGCCAACTTGGAAAATTTTGACTCTCAAAAATTGGAAAATTTTGACTCTCAAAAATTGGAAAATTTCCACCCACCTCAATTTTTGGCCATTTTTAGGTGCTTTTTGACCATTTTTAGCCGAAAATTAGACGTAACGGCCCATCCCTTGGAAATAGGGAAGACAGCCTCCCTAATCGGGCGATTATATCTTTTTCCATACGCGAAAAAATCACCGCCAGCCAAACATGTAAAGATTCGAAATTTCTGGTGGTGGTCTCCGGCCATTTTTATAGAGGAGAGGGTAAACGACCTGAAGTATTTGCCAAAAACAGCCTAAAAAACATAAAAAACCGCCAAAAAAATTCATTTTTTTCTTAATGGAAGTCATAAGATTTTCTGGCTTTATGAGGCTTATAACATTTTTAGATTTTTGCATCTTTTTATTTAGTGTCTAGACATCCTAATTAATTTTTTTAATGAATTTTTTTGTTTTTTATTCCTTTTTAATTTTCTTTTCATGTTTTCGTAAGTAGGTGCATATTATTCTCAAAAATCCAAAACAGTTAAATTTGAGCGTTTCATGTATGTTTTTGCTGTTTAAACGACTAAAATGGTCAAAATAGCTTATAAAACTTCTTTACATGGTAACTTCGCATATTTAAAGCATTTTAAAGCCATTTTTACTGTATGATATCACTTTTAACATAAGCAATACAGGATTGTGGGCGCTTTTTGATTAACAAAGTACACAAGAGCACTAATAACCCGGAAAATTTTTTTAACATTTTTACTGCTTTTGACCTCAAAAATTATACGAAAAACGTTCTGTCAGCTCGAAATCGCAAGACAATACCTGTCTGGCTTACCCTTCAGCGAAAGGTTATACCCCCTCATCCCCCGCCCTATGTCATGTATGGGATGGGGATTAAAATTTGGGTAGGGGATTCCCCAGCCCATAGGTGGGCGGCACCAATGTTCTGGGGGAGGGGGTGCAAGATCTCTTCAAAGGTCAAAAAATGGCCTTAAAAGTGGCGGTATGGCTGAAAAACACCATTTTTCAACGTTTCTCATCGAGCACTATCCATTGGCATCAAAAAATTGCGGAAAAAACGAGAAAAACTTTCAAAACTTGAAATCTGGGAAGGGGCTATTTTCATTTCTAGGGGGGTATTTTGGTTTCTCGGAGTGAATACCCCCCACGCCCAGGTATGCCCCAGCCCCTGTTACATCTATGCCACCGACGCAAACGTCCGCTCACCACGCACAGCGATTCTAGCACCGCGACATATTGACGCTCCGACGTCGTGATCTCGCGAGCGGCGCAGAGCAGTTTTTTGCGCCGTCGCCTATCGTTTCGGGAACGCGACGACGTTGACGATTCGGACGCCTCCGAATCGTCGTCGCCGCCGCCGCCGCCATTCAACGACGCCGCCGAACAGCGGCTGCTGCTGCTGCGGCTGATCGTCGACACAGCCGACTCGACGCGCGGCATCGGCGACGGCGCGACGTCGTCGCTGATGGCCGACGTCAGCGACGCCGAACGTCGGCCGCCGCCGATGTCGAACGCCGCCAGGCGACAAACGTCGTGCAGTCGGCGATTGACTAGCGACCGAGAGCGTACTCGCTTCTGGCCTACACACGATCGGTTGCAAATCGGTTATGTAATGTAATGTAATCAGGGGCGGATTTAGGGGGCGGTGGGAAGGGCGGCCGCCCCCTACACCCCCATTGGCTCAAAATAGTGCGCAAAATTAAGGATTTTTGAGCGATTTTTAGCGATTTTCGGGTTAAAACTGCTAATTTTTCCGCCCAAGTCAGGGTTCCTCCCCCCCCTTAGGGGTACCGCCCCCGCTTAGGAAAATCCTAGATCCGCCACTGAATGTAATGTTTATTTTGTAGAAACATAAGTCATGCAAAAAGTAGTAAAAAACGATAAAAAACAATTTAAAAAATAGGAGGAAAACTCATTCTACAGGAAATCATTTGGGCAGTGATGCCATCTGAATTGGCCCCGGCAAAAAGCTGTTAGGTCGGTGTTTTCCAACTTATCAATAAGAGAGTTTAAAGAGTCTGAGCATCCAGTTTCGTGAGGTAATGAATTCCACCAATCGCATACTCGGTTACCGAACCCAATTTTTCCTAATTTCAGTTCTGTGGAGTAGTTGATAAGTGGGATATTTTGATCAATCTTAAAGCGGTTCTTTGAAAGTTCCAAAATTTCGGATAATTTCCTTTCATCGATGTTTTTTACATATTTGAAAGTTTCATTCAGATCGATTTCAATTCTCCGTTCTTCCAGTGAATCCAGTGTGAGCCGGCATTCAATTGAATTTAATTTAAACCTAAATTTAATTTTAAAAATTTAATCAAATTTATTCTACTTAAATTCACAAAATGAATTAAAGAAGCGATGGGATGGGGCCATTCACACTTGGCGCCTTAACTGGGAGGGCGAAGCGATTCAAAGAATGGTAAAAGTCAAAAAGCGCTGATAAATCGGTGATAGGAGGTAAGAGCATCATTTGTGAGTGTTTCATTTAGCAAAGGGAAAGTGGGGATCCTCTACCCCGCCCAAAACTGTCCGCTCGCATTCCTCTCTAAAGTCCGTAAATTTTTGATCCCCTTATTTTTAGCAAGTTTCTTGACCATTTTTTAGTGTTGTTTGGCCAATATTGGCCAAAAATCGGATTCATTAATCTTCTACCCGCCACTCTATGAAGCAGTGCGTTCCTTGATTTCAAATTTTGCCTGCGATCTTGACTTAAATATAGTCATTAAATTACGCGCGAAATTTCAGGTCAAAACTTCTGATAGGTAGAAAATTACAGAATGTTCCATTTTTGGAACGTTGGCCTCATACAATGGCAATTTTCGGAAATCGAGCATCCGTGTCGAGCTTTATTCCCATGCCCGACGCTATTTGATCTATTTAACGAAATTTCAAGTACATATCTCTGAAAATCCTCTTTAAATTTTTTCAGCACTTTAAGCTAATCAAGCCGCTCAGGTTTGAGGTTTATCAGCGTCGAAATGCTAAAATTTCTAGCTAATAATTTAATCAAAATCACAATTTCGTATATATTGATTTAAATTTTTCCCGATAAAATTTATACATTTTTTAAGTCAGGGAAAGGGCGACTAAACTCTAAAGGAACAATAAAGTCAAAATTTTCCGGCACTTCACGTCGAAAATAATATAAATTTTTTAGCACTATGGGGAAAATCCATTTTTGCGTTTTGAAGAAGATGACGTAATCCGATCAATTAAAATTAATTAATTAATTAATTAATAATTAAAAATTGTCAATATCGTTCGGAAGCTTCTCAATTTAAAAGATAAGGCGGAAGGTACGGAGCACTGATCTAGTTTAGGCGGCGTTTAGGCGCGGATTTAATGGTGGCAAAAAGGGGGCGGCCGCCTCCTCTAATAAAATAGTTGGGCGCAACGCAATAGAAAATCATGTGTATTTTTTGAGGATTTTAAGCATTTTTTATCACGATGTTGCAATTTTTCCGGCGCTAGTACTCATTACTGACTGACATTTTCTGACTTTCTTATCGCTCTAAAAACTTTATTTTTAAGTCAACAGAATCACAGAAAAAGGATTGTTCAGTTGTTACAAGGATTTCATGAGTATTTTTTCAGTGCTCTATGCCGACTTTTGCATTAATTTTGCACCTTTCGCACAACTTTCCAATCTATTTTTGGACCACAAATGTTCCGTCTGCCAGACGACAGAAAACCGATACTTCAGGTATAAGTAACGAATTTTTTCTGAAAATTTTTGACACTATTAGAAAAATTCGGGACTTCGCCCCCTCCCTCCACTATCAGAAAATCCAGGATCCGCCACTGGCTGCGTTACGAGCATACATGATCTTGGGGAGTGGGGTATTTTGGGTTTGGGGGGTTTCTCCCCCCCCGCAGGAAAATTTTCATCTCCCCTTCGCAAAAATGTTTTTACCCTACCCCAAAATTGGCGATTTTTCGAAAATTCCCAGAAATTTTGTAAAAATTTGTGAGAGATGCTTTTTAAGCGTTTTTAGCTATCCATATATTTGCTCAAAAGTGCCAGATTTTCGGCGCTTCGCGCCATTACACTCATGTTTTGACTATATTTCGTTCGATTTGTTCCGACTTTTTTGATTTTTATCGGAATTTTTTGTTTTTATGCTGCTAGAAAGGTAGAGCATCGTCAGAATTGCTGAAAAACGATGTTTTTGACGCTTGTATCCTTACCATTTAACGGACCTAAAAACGACACTTTATAATTTCAACCCCCTCCCAGAATTCCTATGCTGTGCATGTATGATTATGAACCTACATATTTTTCAAATATAAACCGACTAATAAACTTTCAACTAAATTATTTTACGCCCTGTATTTTTTATTTTAAAGAAAAAATACGTTGCACTCATTTTTCTCGAGTTTCAGCGGGAAAAAAAACTTCTAAACAGAAGCGGCCGCGAAACGCCGAGAAGGCTTGAATCTCCTTCTAGTCCGAAAAAAATTTCGTTAGAGCGAGCAAAATTTTTCGATCCATCGCGGTTTTATACGTTCAATACGTTTTGCGATTCCGAGACATTTTTATCATCAAAATTGAAGTGACATATTATTCAAGATTTCGTCACCAGGTAACCTATCTGTTTAAACTAATATTCAATGGAAAAAATTTCTGCAGGGTGTTGCATGAAAAATACAATAGCATTTGTTTGTGATAAATATTCAGGAATACTGTATGTGAAACATGAACAATTGTACCCCAAGCAAGCTTATTTGAGCGCGCATCGAACAGTGAATAATTTGCTGGACATGTAACCAAAACCTTACATACTGTGAGAATTTTAGCAAGGTCGACTTAAAGGCCTAGTTGTACCAAGGTCGAAAGTCATGGGGGCGGAATCCAAAAATTGATTACCACTATACTTGGTGTAAACCTTACTGCAGGTCTACACGTGCACAATGTTTACAACGTACCTATATGGCGACTTCTAAAAATTGTAAACGATTCGGCGGGTTTCAAACAAAGCAGTTTTTGTAACTCAATCTGAACTAGTCCTGTCATTTGTAAGTAAAAGTAAGTATTAAAAATCAGCTAAGTTTTAAAGTAAGTTTAAAGTAAAGTAAAGTGCAGTTCTGTTCTTTTAAAGCGGTAAAATTACACACGAATAGTAATCAATTGTCGCCAAGGTTAGTACAATAGAATTATAGATATCTCCTTGTAAAGTTTGGTTACTGTAGCTTATTTGGATCGGCTAGAGAACGCTGGGGTAACTTGTATACTAGATCCAAACATTCAATGGAATATTGTATGTGAAACATGAAGAAATGTACCTATCAAAAGAAAGCAAATTTGATTGCGCATCGAACAGTGAGTTTGCGATCATACAATTCAACCCTTGCACGCTGGGAAAAGTTTTCGCAAGGTCGGCTTGAAGGCATTATTACAAGCGTGAATTGGCGACAAAATTTTGTGAAGTCAAATTTATTCTATCCTTGGTTCCATCAAAATCGTTATTCAATGCTTGAAAACATGCTTGTCAACTAATTCTTTCTGCTGAAGCGTATTGCAGACTTAGTAATGCACCAGAGAGAGGTCGGGTGGAATGGTTACCAGTGGCGGATCCAGGATTGTCATAAGGAGGGCGGTACCCCTATGGGGGCGGAACCCTGACTCGGGCGGAAAAATTAGCTGTTTTAACCCAAAAATCGCTAAAAATCGCTCACAAATCCTTAATTCCTTAATTTTGCGCATCATTTTAGGTCAATGGGGCGGCCGCCGCCCCCCCCCTTAAATCCGCCCCTGATGGTGACCATTTCTTAGTTTCCAACAAAAATGGGCAATTTTCTTCCAACTACGAAACGGAAATTCTGAAGCATGAGAAATGGCACTGAAATGTTATGAGACAATAATTTAATCCCATACAATTCTGACGAGTAATTTTCAGTGAATTCCACGATATTTGGATATATTTGTTGTTATCAACTCTTGATTATAGTCAATAAAATAAATATTTGACTTTCTGCGATTTGACGGCTGCTCCCTGCACTTAATTTTCTTGGAAAATATTTTTCATCAAATATCGAGTTGATAGGGGAACATTTCTTTTCGACTATTTCATATCACGTGTGATAATTAAGCAATAAATAATTTGAGCATTTATGATGACAAAATAATTCTAGAGTGTTTGCGGAGAATTATCGTAAATTTTAAGCACAAAATTTCACGTTCGCTAGCTTAAGGATAAAACTTTCGAAATTAGGCAATATATTGCTCAATTCTTATGAAATCTAAATATAGATTCTAAATTATTAGAAGAGTGGTTATTCTACACAACAACGTAAATTGCATGCCTCTAGTTGTTTCAAAGTTGAGATATTTTAAATATAAAATGTATTGTTTTTTTCAATGGAACACCCTGTAGAACTTCAATCGAGGAAAATTTTTACGCAACATACGCCATACATGCACATAGGGGATAAGGGGGTACTACCGCACCTGGGAATGCTCCTAGGAGGGGGTGGGCCGCACCCCCAGGACGGGCCGAACAAAAACCTGACGGGGCAGAAGTAAATTGACGCGCTAGTGTTTTGTTCAGTGAGAAATTTTTGGCGATTATTTAAGGATGCTAGATGCAGTACATATATCGCGATCAGTTTGCAAGACATGCACAGGAACCATCTTATTACACTGTTCGACACCTTTTTCATGGATGGAACCACCTTCATTCAGTGACTGACCCACTGATTAAGCTGAACGACCCACCTTTTTGGCACGGATCCACCTTTTCAGGACAGACCCACCTTTTCAGTCAACCCACCCATCCTTTCGGCTGGAAGTTGACTGGGCGAACCGTCAGCCATTGCCCAGGTATGGGTACTACCCTCCGCTGAAGGGTCAGCCAGACAGATATATACTGTCCGGCGATTTTAAGCTGATAGAACGTTGTTTTGCATCATTTTAGGTGAAAAGCGGTAAAAATCACAACATTTTTTCAAAGCTTCTCGCCGGATTAGTACTTTTATGAACATTTTTACCCAAAAAGCTCCAAAAATTGGTCAGTTTCTGTATTGTTCAGGGTTAAAAGTGATATAAAGCAGTCCAAATGGACTAAAAATGCTTCAAAAATGCGAAACTACCAATAAAACATGTCTTATAGGCTACTTTGACCACTTTGGTCGTTTAAACAACAAAGAAATTCGTAAAGGTTAAATTTACTGTTTTGAATTTCTGGTTCGAAATGAGCTTAAAAATTAGTTAAAATGCTAAAATACCATAGAAACTACGATAATCCAGTCAATCAGGGGCCGATTTAAGGGGGCGGGGAAGGGCGCGGCTGAGATAAAGAATAAATATAAAATTTGAAATGATTTAGGCCATCAAAGGCCATCATTTCTCAAAATTTTCCAGCGCTTTGCGCCGGATAATTCCTTTTAATAGGATTTATTTACTTTCTTCACGATCTGAAAGCCACTTTTTGTTCCTGTAATAACTTACAGCACACATTCCCATAGGGGTGAGGGGGGTATTACCCCCACCTTAGGGTCCGAGACTTTAATCACTGACAGACGATTTTGAGCTATCAAACGTTTTCTGCAATGATTTTGGGGTACAAAAGCAGCGCAGATGTCAAAATTTTTCAGCGCTTCGCGCCGACTAGTGCATTTCTGTTTTATTTACCCATAAAATACCTACAATGAAGTTAAAATATGTCAAAATTTTTTCAGCGCTTCGCGCCGACTAGTACATTTCTGTTTTATTTACCCATAAAATACCTAAAATGAAGTTTAAATAATCTGAAAAGTCAAAATTTTCGATGAATTCTTATATTTTTTACTTACAAGAGTGACGAAACTAGTCAAAATGGCACAAAAAGTAGTTAAAAATGCAGTTTTTCACATTAAAATATGCTATATAGGATGTTTTAAGCGTTTTGCATATTTGACCTGCAAAAAAGGCTAGAAATCTAAATTTAGTGGTCTCAAATTTTAATATTTCACCCCCCCCTCTAAACTTTCGACCTTGGGAAGCTATGGCTTACAGAACAATTTCAAGATCAGAAACAGCTATTTCAGCATAGATTTCTTCTATTTTCGAGCACAACTTGAAAAAATTTCGTCCTTCAGCCTAAATTTCACAAATTTTTCCGCCGAATTTTCGCTAGTCAAAGAAATTTAATGATTTTTTTATACAAGATTGTCAAAATTTTTAAAATTTGTCGACATAAATGTTGCGTCAAAAGTGATCTTAAACAACAGTAGACAATGTAAAACGCCGAAAAAAACACCATTTCGCACCTAAGAGCAAATTTTGGACCTATTTTCAGTACCCCTACGTATGTAAGCAGGGGCAGTATATATACTTTTTTATATAGCTGCTAAAGCAGCAAAGTTTTTTTCAAAGAAAGTTCGAGTTGTATGATCTTAATGGATAGAGCATGTCGAAAAACGTCGGAAAATGCAGTTTTGCGAGCTATCGTAGCGAATTTTCCGAGATATACACCAATTTATGTTGGATCCGCCCCACCCCCTCCCCCTTTGACCAAATCCTAAATACGGTCCCGAATGTATGCTTCCATTCATGCACCCACCCATACATGTACTGTACAGCATCGATATTCTGGGGTCAGCCCCAAAAAAATTTGAAAAAAATTCATATTTTGGGTAAAAAATCCTTATAGCAAGTCAAAAACACTGTTCTTGACGTTTCAGACGATGCTCGTCCATTCTAAAACATGAAAATATAAGAAATTTCAGTTAAAAATTGGAAAATGAGTTAATTAAACAAATAGTCAAAAAATAGATATATCACAAAGAATTAGACCCTTTTCAGCAAAAATATAGCAAAAAACGCTTAAAACAGCGCATTTTCTGTGATTTTGATTGCAGAAAATCTCTGACTGCAGCAGCAACATGCATGATCTTGGATAAAGGTTTAGGGGAAGGTTTTAACCCCAAGAAAAATTTCCACCTCCCCAGAAATTTCCATACATCACCTTTTTTAATGGGTTTGGGAAAAGGTTTCACCCGCAGGAAAATTTTTAAGCCACCCCCCGACCGCAAAAATTTTTTCACCTCCACACCAGAATTCGCGATTTTCGAAATGTTCCTAAAATTCGTAGAATGGGTGCTGTCGTAAGCGCTTTTATCTATCTATTTAATCAAAACTGTCAAGTTTTCGGCGCGTGACACCTATATTCATATTTTGCCGACTACATTTTTTTACAATTTGTTCGACTTTTTTATTTTTCGAAATTTTCTCATGTTTTTATGGTCTAGAAAGATAGAGCATCATCAAAAACGCCAAAAAAACGATGTTTTTGATGCGTGTCCCACTGTTTTTGGGCTCAAAAGAGGCACCTTAAAAGCTCAGCACCCCACCAAAATTTCCATGCTGTGCATATCCGGTCAGCAGCCATTCCTGAGGGGTCCAACCATACGTGGGCAGCAAGAAAATTCTGGAGGGGGGGGGGGTGCAAGATTTTTTAAGGTCGAAAAATGGCCTTAAAAATGGTGGTATGGCGATAAAAACACCATTTTTCGACATTTCTCATCAACCACTATCCATTGGCATCAAAAAATTGCGGAAAAAACGAAAAAAAATTTCAAAATTGAATTCTGGGGGGGTATTTTGATTTCTGGGGGGTATTTTGTTTCTGGGGTGCATACCCCCCAAACCCCTACGCCCAGGTGTGGGTCCAACTCTGCGACCTCCCTCTCCCAAGAGAAAAAACACGGACGTACCATGTGAAATTGCACTTTTTGGAACAGCAGTAAGCACAACTGGGTGTTCAACGGTCGCGGAGCACGTATCGCCGCCCGAGAATTCGTCCTCTGCAATCACCCTAGGGCTGTGGGCCGTCCTTGGCCACGTGTAACATCGCCGAAACCGTCCCCGCCTCCTCGTGATCACGACGGGCTGCGTCGACGCGCGATTGGTCGGAATGGACGAAGTGGGCGGAGATTCGCGAGTCGCTGCGTTTCGCTTGGAATGCTCTTCGTAAAAGCGGCAATACTTGAATATGGCCGAATTTTCGTCCATTCTAGCCCGATTCAATTTGGGTAATTGATTAGGTGATAAGGTATCACAAACAACGTTTGGAAGAGTGGGCGGCGGCTTCCTCGAGCCACTATCGCGCGTCGGAGTTGACCGACTAGCGTTGCTCGACTCGTTCGACCAATGAGACGGTCGAGGGGGCGGAGTCGGCTTTTTGATTGGCGTAATATTTTCGCCGATGTCGCCATTGGCGGATTCTTTGGCAATTTTCCAACATGACGCATTGGACTGACTAGACGACGACGAAGGCTTTTTTCAGGTAAGAAAAGGGGGTCGATTGATGAGTCGGAAATAAAGTCCCGTTTGGATCGAAACCCGGCGAATTTTCTTTGCCAAAAGTATTTCGGCGAAATAGAGTTTGAACGAATGGAAGACTAAACTCGGTAGCCTGGCACTGAGCGTTTGAATGGTGCTTCGAAACTGCCTTAGGAGAGGAGCATTTCACTGAAATCTTCGGCACCGCTTTTGGGCATACGTTCCCTTCGATCAGCTTCACCAAATCGGATACTCTGTAGAAAGGTCGACAAATCTGAATTAGCCCTATAGCTTTGGAATATTTTCCCGATGGCCATGGATGTGAGGAACTTCAAAGAAATAATTGGACGGGACCAAATTCTCGAAATGATAAGCAGCTGCAGTACTCGCCACAAAATTTGAACAGTAAACAACCCAATGAATTTATTTAGGAACGCTGTTTCACCACCTAAACGCCCAGAACCTATAGAGTATCCTGGCATGCACTGCTTTAGTTTTAGAAAAGCGTTATCCTACCAACACTCACAAACAGACGCATGATGGTGCGCGCAGCGCGCTTCACGTATGCAATATCATATGCATATAATAACATATGATATAGTGCACATATGTAATGCGACATACGCACTATCATCAAGCGTCTGTTTGGTAAGTGTTTAGGTCGCGTTTTCTCAAACTAAAGCATGCCAGGATACTCTTCAGGTTGCGGGCGTTTAGGTCATGAAACAAGCGTTCCATAAATAATCTCATTGTAGGTACTGTTTATTGTTGATATTTTGTTGCGAGTACTGAACCTAACTCTTCGAATTAGGTAGGTAATGTAATAGAAAAACAATGTTTATTCTCCCATCAAAATTCATAAAAACTGCGTGAAAAAAGGACGTTTATTCACCCTCGTGTTCGAGTTTCAGATTCTTGAGTGCATAGCAAGAGAACGATTTCTGAAAAAGTTTGACATTCTTATCCTCGCCCATATCCAGGATTTTGTTTCAGGGAACGACCAAAATTTTTTTAGAACATAAGAGGGGGACCAAAGGATGAATCTTGGTTTGCTAATTTTGCTACACGGATACTTCAGATACGATGAGAATCCAATGGAGACCATTTTTTGAGGGCTAGGGGTCTGGAGTGATGCGCTCAAACGCCCTCCCCCAGTGAGATAGGGCAGAGCCCGCAAAAATTTTGTTAAAAAGCACTTCATCTTAGTAGTAATGTAAAAATTTTCACAAAATCAACCGAATCACTTCTAAATTCACCCTGAGAATAGTCAAAGTTCATTAGCTAATTCTTAATCATCGCCAAAAAACGCTGTCACCCTTGCTTCTTGGACAAATCTCATTTTCTGCATGAAGCCTGTGCAGAACAGAGGACAGACGCTAAATAGGCTTCAGGTTGTATAAAGACTAAGAATGGAGTAATTGAACTGCGCGCTTCGGATTAAGTCAACCTGCGTTTTTCCCACGTTTTTTTTATTCTATTTGTGAATCAAAATTTTAGAAATATAGAAAAAATTTTTTGGGCTTGGTTGTCAATTTAATTCATACTTGTTATTAATGTTTGAGCCGCGCCGCGCCAATTGCAGCATTTTTATCAACAACTTGCTCTGGAACTTCACTATGATTGAAAATCCTCATCTTCTGCTCGTGATTTTATAGTTTCTGTAATGCAAACATGCGTCTTAGAGAAGAAAATGTCAATATTTTCCGGCGCTTTGCACCATATTGATAAATTATCCAGTTTTTTATTGTCAGAAGCGACTTAAGAAATTGGCTAAAATCATCGGCCTAGCCAGGATTTCCGCCTAGAGGAAATCCAAAAGCATTTTTTATCTAAAAAACACTAATAAACGGGCTGGGTTCGTTAAATGGGGTGTTTTTTGGACTTTTACACATCGTCCTGCACTATTTCAGCATTATAAAAATTATTTTTTTTCAATTTTTCAACGTTTTTGACAAAAAAATGCTTATTGTGCGCGGAGCGCTGATTTTTTTACTTTTTCCTGCAATAAAACAGTAGAAACTGCTAAAAGATAGGAGCGATCGGCGCAAAGCGCCGACTTTTTCGTTTTTATGTTGGAGAACAACACCATGCAACCATATTGCTCAGTTCTTGAACATGCCGAAATTTTTCACAGGAAGGGAGATTCCACCTTCCCCTTTAATCTGCCCCACCCCCACAGGCTACGCCAGTGGCAAAAATGCTCTGCTGCAAGTAAGAAAATCAGGTTATACAGAAAAGATGTATTACTGGTCCTGATATTCCTAGTAAAGCGCAAAATTTTTATGCACAAATAGTACAAATCACCGCCATTACATGTGTACAAACAAGTGCCTGCCCGATTTTCTACAGAAAAACACTGATCTTTAAACACGGGCGCTCTTTTTTGAACGTTTTAAACTTCCCGAAAAATTATAACCGAATCGACAGGAAAAAACGGTGAACTAGACTCTAATTAGGTAAACATTAGGTAACACCATACACGTAACGGCTCGAATTGGGGGATCCCGGCCATTTTTAAGGGGAAGGAGGTTAATGACCTGAAGAGGATGGAGGAAGGACGTCCAACCTTGGGTAGAACGCCTCGCAAAAAATTTTTCACCATCCTCCCCAGAATTGGCGATTTTGTAAGAAGATATCCAAAACAATTCTTGAAATTTATTAAAGAGATGCTCTTTTAAGCGTTTTTAGCCATCTATTTGCTTCGAAGGTGCCATATTTTCGGCGCTATGCGTTATTATACTCATGTTTTGACTATATTTTGTTCATATGTTCAGAATTATTTGATTTTTTTCCGGAATTTTTTGTTTTTATGCTTTAGAAAAATAGAGTATCGTCAGAAATGCTGAAAAACTATGTTTTTGACACGTACCAAACATTTTTGGACCCAAAAAAAAGCACTTTATAATTTCAGCCCCCCCCCACCAAATTCACATGCTGGGCATGTATATATGGCTAGAATGGAGACCTCCCAAAAAATTTTCAGGCCCCCCCGCTAAAATTTGTTCACCCCCAGAATTGACGATTGTTTAAAATTTCCCTGAAATTTTCTAAAAAGTCTGCAGGAAAGATGCGTTTTTGAAAAGCGATTTTAGCTATCTATTTGCTCAAAGGTGCCGCATTTTTGGCGCTCGCGCCATTATACTCATGTTTTGACAGTATTTTGTTCAATTTGTTCCGATTTTGTTCTAACTTTGTTTATATATATATATATATATATATATATATATATATATATATATATATATATATATATATATATATATATATATATATATATATATATATATATATATATATATATATATATATATATATATATATATATATATATATCATAGGTAACGCGTTAGCGCGTACCTATAATATACTTGGGTACCCCTAACACCTGTGCACCCCCCTCCCTACAGCTATAACGGGACACTTCTGGAAGGTGCGGTTTTTTTTAAAAGAAAGATAATAAAAAAATTCGCTGCGAGTGTTTTTTGTTTTTCTTGAAACTCAAAACTGACTGTGTAAAGAAGGTGTAAAGTTTTTGTGTAACGTTATAACATGGGACAAATTTTGGGACCTTTTTACTGCGGCATGTGGACAACTAAGTATTAATGACTCGAACAATTAGACAGCATAGGATTATAGAGGAACAAATTCTACAGAACACCATTTTTTTGTTTTTGAAATTCGAATCAGTTCTTGAATGGCAGTGTAAAGAGTGCGAAAATCTGGGGGTGAAAAAGCACTTTTTGGTCGAGTTTTCAACCTACTTATGTCTGATACTAACTCCGGTTATGAGTTTTTTAAAATGTTTTCTGACAGAAATAAAGAGCGGATCAAGAGCTACATTCTGCATATAAGCAAAGTCTTCTACGCTCTATGGTGAGTTAGATCGTGGGGTTTAAAGTTAACACTCTAGTAGATGGTGTAAAAAACGGATTTTAACTAAGATTTCTCTGCCAAATTATGCCGCTTATGAGTCAATGTAAATTGAATACAGCAGTAATAAAACGCCTTTTAAGGGCTACGCTACACATCGCAGCAAACCGCATTTAAAAAAACGCAATATTGAGTGATTTATGGGGGTGTAAAGCACGGTTTTTTTGTACTCGGCAAAGATTTTCCCGATGTACAAAGACTTTTCGGGACCGTCTTTGTACATGTACAAAGATTTTTGGGAAGACAAAAATTGCAAAAAAGGTCTGAAATTCGAGAAAATTTCGGCGCTTCGCGCCGAAATGAGTAATTGTGTGTTCTATATATCTTTATAATGGCAGAAATTGCATTTCAAAAGTAAAAATGTCAAATTTTTCGGCGCTTCGCGCCGTTTTAAGACGATTCTTAGTGATTTTTGCCCTTAGAGACCCAGAAATTAGCTAAAACACTACGAAGAGTCGAAGAACTCTGTTTTTACCACACTAAAATCGCTGCTGTACCATATTATAGTACCCAAAATTTGTGTGTACAAAATGTACAAAGATTTTTAGGAAGACAAAAACTGTAAAAAGGTGTAAAATTCCCGAAATTTTCGGCGCTTCGCGCCGAACTGATAAATTATTTGTCCTATATATCTTTAAAATGGCAGAATTTGCATTTAGAATGGAAAAATGTCAACATTTTTCGGCGCTTCGCGCCGTTTTCAGATAATTTTTAGTAATTTTTGGCGTCAGAAACCCAGAAATTAGCTAAAATACACTACCAAAGATCGAAAACCCTGTTTTACCGCTCTGAAATCGCTACTGTACTATATTATAGTACACAAAAATTTGCATGTACAAAATGTACAAAAGACTTTTGGGGACCATCTTTGTACATGTACAAACGGACCTTGTACAAAAAAAAACACTGGTGTAAAGTTCGAAATCAGAGGTATAAAATGAGCCAAAAAACACGTTTTTCCCTCAATTTTGATTGGTAAATCATATCAAAATAAAGTGCCTTATATGGGGTGTTGAGCACAGAAAATAATGCTGCTTCGAACTAGCGTGTACGTATAATATACTTGAACTAGCGTGTACCTATAATATAGCGCGTACCTATAAATATACTAACACCTGTGCACCCCCTCTACAGCTATAACGGGACACTTCTGGAAGGTGCGGTTTTTTTAAAAGAAAGATAATAAAAAACTTCGCTGCCTGTGTTTTTTTTTGTTTTTCTTGAAACTCAAAACTGACTGTGTAAAGAAAGTGTAAAGTTTTTGTGTAACGTTATAACATAGGACAAATTTTGGGACCTTTCCACTGCGGCATGAGTATTGATGACTCGAACAATTAGACAGCATGGGATTATAGAGGGATGAATTCTACAGATCAATATTTTTTGTTTTTTGAAATTCGCATTAGTTCTCGAATGGCAGTGTAAAGAGTGCGAAAATCTGGGGGTGAAAAAGCACTTTTTGGTCGAGTTATCAACCTGCTTATGTCTGATACTAACTCCGGTTATGAGTTTTTAAAATGTTTTCTAACAGAAATGTCTTCTACGCTCTATGGTGAGTTAGATCCTGGGGTTTAAAGTTTACACTCTAGTGGATGGTGTAAAAAACGTAATTTTGACCAAGCTTGCCAAATTTTTCCGCTTATGAGTCAAGGTAAATTGAATACAGTAGTAATAAAGTTCCTTTTAGGGGCTACACATCGCAGCAAACCGCATTTCAACAAAACGCAATGTTGAGTTATTTATGGGAGTGTAAAGTTCGATATCAGAGGTAAAAAATGGGCGAAAAAAAACGTTTTTTCCGAATTTTGATTAATAAATCATACCAAATAATTTTTGCAACAGAATTTTTGCACATAGAAACGTACTACGACTCGAAAGCTACAAACTGTACCAAAACGAATTTCTTTACACTCAATGGGGAATACGGTACGGATTTTTAAAGTTTACAATGTTCTGAATGATGGAAAATATGTCTTTGTTTGGGTTTTGTTCGCCACTTTCTCCTTTCAGAAGTCAGGATAGGTCCAATAGAATAAAAATAAAATGCCTTATATGGAGTGATGAGCACAGAAAATAATGCTGCTTCGAACTTCAGCTAAATAATATTGCAAAGGCGCGGAGTCGAAATATAATTCATACACAATGCATGTATAAATTGCGAAGATGGAAGCAGTGCCTAATGACATTCGCTACAACACGGATAAAGATAGGAATAACTACTATTTTATGCTAACAAAAAGTTGGGTACAAGCAAGAAAAAATGCTCCGATGGAACAAAAAAAGGTAGAATATACTTGGAACAAAGAATTATCAAGGACGTAAAAGGAGGGGACTAGAAAAAGCTCCTATCTGCAAATGTCACAAAATTTGCTAAAACTCAGAAATTTCCTAAACAAAGAAAAAATGAAAGTAAGTAAATCAAAGAAAAAACCTACCTGTGCCTAAAACTGCAAGATCTGCTAAAAATCAGACTTTTTCTAAGCAACGCAAAAATCGAAGTATATTCTGCGGCCTGCAGAAGAAAGCAGCATCCTGTCGAACAAAGATAAAACATTGGGCTAGATAACTGAACCACTCACTCTGCAAAAGCAGATATCGCCATAGCTGAGCAGCGCCATGTTGCAATATTTTTCTGGGTCAAAAATAGTAATTATGGTATGTTGGAAAAACGGCAATTTTCGACGTTTCTGATTGAACACTGGTGCATACCCTAACCTCCCATGCCTAATGGTTATCAGTTTACATGGGCAGGAATGAAATCCGGGTGGTCTGGTGGGATTAAACGCCAGAAGAGTACTGAATGGACGCATGCATTATATAGAAATCACAGTCTTTCGTTGCGGTATCGCAAATAATCATAGGATATAACTTTTTGTAATATTTATCTAGCCACAATATCGAATAAATTAACGTTGCAAGTGATTAGCAAAAACGCAGATTTGAGATTTATTTTATAAGCTTTATATTAAGCATTGGACACCATACCTAGACGTAGGGGGTTTGGGGAGTATGCACCCCAAGGCAAAATACCCAACAAGAAAACGCAAATACCCAACAATACCTCCAGAATTCAATTTTTTAAATCTTTCTGCTCTTTTTGGGTTTTTTTGGTAGGTACCAATAGATAGAGCTCGACAAGAAACGTTCAAAAATGGTGTTTTCTTCGCCATAGCACTATTTTTAAGGCCAATATTCCAATTTGAAAACCCCCTCAGAATTTTGGAACCGCCCACTGTATGGTGGACAATATGAGAAGGTTCACCTATTTTTTTCAGAGGCCGCAGAATATACTTCGATTTTTGCGTTGCTTAGAAAAAGTCTGATTTTTAGCAGATCTTGCAGTTTTAGGCACAGGTAGGTTTTTTCTTTGATTTACTTACTTTCATTTTTTCTTTGTTTAGGAAATTTCTGAGTTTTAGCAAATTTTGTGACATTTGTAGATAGGAGCTTTTCTAGTCTCCTCCTTTTACGTCCTTGATAATTCTTTGTTCCAAGTATATTCTACCTTTTTTGTTCCATCGGAGCATCTTTTCTTGCTAGTATATATATATATATATATATATATATATATATATATATATTAGAGCTGTGCCGGGGCCAGGCCCCGGCCCCGGCCCCCGGCGCCGGGGCCTAGGCTCCGGCGCCGGGCCAGGGCCAGGCTGGCCCGGCACCGAGGCCGGGCCAATGTTAGAGTTGATTATAATGTAGAAAATTGATAATGTTTTGGGCAGATTTACCTTCAAACTCAATTTCAAGCAAACCACAGATCTTGCTAATTCAAATCTTTATTTCACTATGTCAGATTGGTGCAAATTTCTAGTTAATAATCAAAATTGACATATTTTAAATTGCAATTCATATAGACGAGCATTTCCAGCTTGCTTGGTAGCAGACAGCTACGTCTATCAGAACAAATAGAATAATAAGCCTAAAAAAGTGCAAAGTAAAGCACATTGAAAAACGCATCCAAGTCAGAGGAGTTAAATCCATACATGGGCAGCTCAAAAATTCTAGGGGGTCCAACATTTTTCAAAGTCAAAAAGTGCCTGATAATATATGGTAGAGCGAAAAAAACACCGTTTTCTCGCGTCTCTCAATGAGCTATCCATTAGCATCAAAAAACCGCAGAAAAACAAAAAATTCTGAAAATCAATTTTTGGGGGGTCTAGCGGATTTTTTTTTGGGGGGGGGGAAATGAGAATTCTGGGGTCTGGATCCCCCGATGCCCATGTTCTGTTATATATTGTAATCCGATCAAATATTAACGCTTGACGTGCATATCTACAAGCAAGAATATATGCATAGGTACATTACATATAAGGGGTAGGGCAGGGTCGTACTATGAGTATGGTAAAGCACGCTATTATTGGCCCCGGCCAGGCCCGGCCCCGGCCCCGGCCCCGGCACCGGGGCCTAGGCCCCGGCCCCGGCCCCGGCCCCGGCCCCGGCCCCGGCAAAAAGGCGGCCCCGGCACAGCTCTAATATATATATATATATATATATATATATATATATATATATATATATATATATATATATATATATATATATATATATATATATATATATATATATATATATATATATATATATATATATATATATATATATATATATATATATATATATATATATATATATATATATATATATATATATATATATACAGGGGCGTAACCAGGGGGGCGGGGGGGGCCGCCCCCCCCCAAATGAAAAAATGATTTTTTAAAAGCAAAGGGGGGACCCTTTGCTTTTTTCTTCAAGTGAAGTGGAGACGGATTGTGGACAGCCATAATGCGTTTTTAGCACACTTTTAGCTTCTAAACTCAAAATTTTCCGGCGCTTCGCGCCGGATTTCTCATGTTCTGTTTTTTTCTTACCTTAGAAGACTAGATTTTACTTTACAATGACGAATTTGTCAAAATTTTCGGCGCTTCGCGCTGGTCGCGCTGGATTTCTCATGTTCTATCTCTTTTCTTACCTTAGAAGCCCAGATTTTACTTTAAAATAACGAATTTGTCAAAAATTTTCGGCGCTTCGCGCCGAATTTCTTATGTTCTATGTTTTTTCTTACCTTAGAAGACTAGATTTTACTTTACAATAACGAATTTTTAAAAATTGTCGGCGCTTCGCGCTCTATTTCTCATGTTCTATCTTTTTTCTTACCTTAGAAGCCCAGATTTTACTTAAAAATAGCGTATTTGTCAAAAATTTTCGGCGCTTCGCGCCGGATTTCTTATCTTCTATGTTTTTTCTTACCTTAGAAGCCCAGATTTTACTTTAAAATAACGAATTTGTCAAAAATTTTCGGCGCTTCGCGCCGAATTTCTTATGTTCTATGTTTTTTCTTACCTTAGAAGACTAGATTTTACTTTACAATAACGAATTTGTCAAAAATTGTCGGCGCTTCGCGCTCTATTTCTCATGTTCTATCTTTTTTCTTACCTTAGAAGCCCAGATTTTACTTAAAAATAGCGTATTTGTCAAAAATTTTCGGCGCTTCGCGCCGGATTTCTTATGTTCTATGTTTTTTCAACCTTAGAAGCCCAGATTTTACTTAAAAATAACGAATTTGTCAAAAATTTTCGGCGCTTCGCGCCGAATTTCTTATGTTCTATGTTTTTTCTTACCTTAGAAGACTAGATTTTACTTTACAATAACGAATTTGTCAAAATTTTCGGCGCTTCGCGCTGGATTTCTCATGTTCTATCTTTTTTCTTACCTTAGAAGCCCAGATTTTACTTAAAAATAGTGTATTTGTCAAAAATTTTCGGCGCTTCGCGCCGATTTATTATGTTCTGAATTAGTTTTCTTAACAAAACTGCAAAATTAAATGCAAAGAAAAGAATTTCGAAATGTTTTGGAGTCAATCTTTAATTTGATATTGAGAAATCAGTCATACCGATAGGTTAAAAGATAGATTTTTTATATCCAAATCTGGAATAAAGCAAGAAAATTTTTGAATTTTTTCAAATTTTTTACTCCACCATAATATAGATCTTGTCGAGGAACGCTCAAAAATGCCATTATTTTCGCGTATCTCCTAATGGTTCCCGAGATATAGGACTTCAAAAATTTTGGGCCCCCCGAAATAAAATCCTGGTTACGCCCCTGTGTGTGTGTGTGTGTGTGTGTGTGTGTGTATATATATATATATATATATATATTAAGAGCTGTGCCGGGGCCGCCTTTTTTGCCGGGGCCGGGGCCGGGGCCGGGGCCTAGGCCCCGGTGCCGGGGCCGGGGCCGGGGCCGAGGCCTGGCCGGGGCCAATAATAGCGTGCTTTACCATGCTCATAGTACGACCCTGCCCTACCCCTTATATGTACCTATACATACATTCTTGCTTGTATATATGCACGTCAACCGTTACTATTTGTTGGGATTACAAGATATAACAGAACATGGGCATCGATGGATCTGGACCCCCCAGAATTCACATTCTCACCCCAAAAAAAATTCGCTAGACCCCCCAGAAATTGATTTTCAGAATTTTTTCTGTTTTTCTGCGGTTTTTTGATGCTAATGGATAGCTCTCATTGAGAAACGCGAGAAAACGGTGTTTTTTTCGCTCTACCATATATTATCAGGCACTTTTTGACTTTGAAAAATTTTGGACCCCCTAGAATTTTTGAGCTGCCCATGTATGGATTTAACTCCCCTGACTTGGATGCGTTTTTCAATGTGCTTTACTTTGCACTTTGTTAGGCTTATTATTCTATTTGTTGTGATAGACGTAGCTGTCTGCTACCAAGCAAGCTGGAAATGCTCGTCTATATGAATTGCAATTTAAAATATGTCAATTTTGATTATTAACCTGAAATTTGCACCAATCTGACATAGTGAAATAAAGATTTGAATTAGCAAGATCTGCGGTTTGCTTGAAATTGAGTTTGAAGGTAAATCTGCCCAAAACATTATCAATTTTCTACATTATAATCAACTCTAACATTGGCCCCGGCCCCGGTGCCGGGGCTAGCCCTGGCTCTGCCCGGGGCCGGGGCCTAGGCCCCGGCGCCGGGGCCAGGGCCAGGGCCTGGCCCCGGCACAGCTCTGATATATATATATATATATATATATATATATATATATATATATATATATATATATATATATTAGAGCTGTGCCGGGGCCACCTATTGCCGGGGCCGGGGCCGGGGCCGGGGCCTAGGCCCCGGTGCCGGGGCCGGGGCCGGGGCCGGGGCCTGGCCGGGGCCAATAATAGCGTGCTTTACCATACTCATAGTACGACCCTGCCCTACCCCTTATATGTAATGTACCTATGCATATATTCTTGCTTGTAGATATGCACGTCAAGCGTTAATATTTGATCGGATTACAATATATAACAGAACATGGGCATCGGGGGATCCAGACCCCCAGAATTCTCATTTCCCCCCCCCCAAAAAAAAATCCGCTAGACCCCCCAAAAATTGATTTTCAGAATTTTTTGTTTTTCTGCGGTTTTTTGATGCTAATGGATAGCTCATTGAGAGACGCGAGAAAACGGTGTTTTTTTCGCTCTACCATATATTATCAGGCACTTTTTGACTTTGAAAAATGTTGGACCCCTAGAATTTTTGAGCTGCCCATGTATGGATTTAACTCCTCTGACTTGGATGCGTTTTTCAATGTGCTTTACTTTGCACTTTTTTAGGCTTATTATTCTATTTGTTCTGATAGACGTAGCTGTCTGCTACCAAGCAAGCTGGAAATGCTCGTCTATATGAATTGCAATTTAAAATATGTCAATTTTGATTATTAACTAGAAATTTGCACCAATCTGACATAGTGAAATAAAGATTTGAATTAGCAAGATCTGTGGTTTGCTTGAAATTGAGTTTGAAGGTAAATCTGCCCAAAACATTATCAATTTTCTACATTATAATCAACTCTAACATTGGCCCGGCCCCGGTGCCGGGGCCAGCCTGGCCGGCCCGGGGCGGGGCCAGCCTGGCCCCGGCCCGGGGCCGGGGCCTAGGCCGACCGGGGCCGGGGCCTAGGCCCGAGCGCCGGGGCGGGGCGAGGGCCTGGCCCCGGCACAGCTCTAATATATATATATATATATATATATATATATATATATATATATATATATATATATATAGATATATATATATATATATATATATATATATATATATATATATATATATATTAGAGATGTGCCGGGGCCCGCTCTTTGCCGGGGCCGGGGCCTGGCCGGGGCCTGGCCGGGGCCTGTAAAAAACATATACCCTATACTTACTAAGCTATACCAAGCATCCAAATTATTTCTATACTGACCTAGCATCTTAGTATTACTATTGTAAGCAATTACATATTGCTTTAATGAATTAAAGACTTAAAAATTAGCAGATAAAAGAGAAATAAACAAAAAATTAATAAATTATTGTGAATATAGCCGTTAGGCATAGAAAACAATAAGCTAAGCTGAACAGAATATGACTTTTCTGTAGTATTTATGCTGACTCGATGAAAGAAATAGACGAGCAAAACAGTACAATAGAAAAGATTACGATTACATTGCACTGAGAAATAAGTAACCCAGAGATTAACTACACACTTGAAAAACTTATCTCTAGAATATCAACCAAAATCCTTAGGGGCGAAAAATGCTTGTTACGACTAAAAATCATTTACCAAGATTAGGGAACATGCACACCAATCAAATCTAAAATAATATTTAAAAAATTAATTGAAAACCACACAAAAATGAAGACATTTGCTCCTATTATTTGGCGCACAGCGCACACCGAAATTAGGTGAAAAATCGCATATATTAAAGCAAACGAATCCTAGCTGGATGATAAAATAAGTTGCCGTACCCTAGCATTTTTTTAGGTACATCGATGCATAAAACAATTTTACAGACACTGGTAAAGTCCCTTGCATTTTAAACTTTATTGTCTAAGAATTATCGGTCAAGCGTGCTTATTTTCGCAATAAAAATTGTTAATTGGGCTAAGCTATTCAAGAATGTATCGAATTGTTTCAATGCTCCACTCAAATCTTGATAATTGAGATTGCCTGAGGCGAAACACAACAGTGGCGTAAGCTTAATTTTACAATTGCTTATTTTTGCGAATACGTATTTTCTATGTTGCGTAATTTCAGCCTAAAAAGATTGATTTTGTTCGATTTTCATTTATTTTTCATCGTTTTGACAGGCCCGGCACCGTACTTGGGCGGGCAAAGGCCTAGGCACAACTGTCTTCAACTCTATATACATGCCGCGTATCCGGGGGGGCGGGGGGGGCCTGCCCCCCCGGAAATGGGAAAAAATTTTCGTTTTCCCCAAGGGGTCCCCCAAAGGGAAAAATGAAAAATGAGCAGAAGTTGGTCTGAGCCCCCGCCAAAACAGGTTTAGCGTACTTGCGAGGATAAACACTAAATTTTCCAGCGCTTCGCGCCGAAATTCATCGTTTACCTGCAAGGGTTTGCTCTTCTAAACCGCTGTAAATCGCTCAACAACTTGAGTTAGACACTGTGAAGAGTATGCCATTTGTTTCTCTAACGCTTCTATGCCGGATTCATTGTTTAGCTTCTAGTTTGTGCCTTCTAGCTTCACTCAAAACAGCTCTAATTTGAGTCTATGACATGGGAATTTCAGGCCTGTACCTCAGGGGGGCGGGGGTGGGCCTGACCACCCCAAAATGGGAAAAAATTTTTGTGTTTCTTCCTCAAGGTTCTCCCGGTAGGGTAATATGTAGTATTGGCGAAGTGCGTCTGAAACAGCGCCTAAACAGGTTTCTGGCGTTGCTTTTGATCTAGTACACTCAAAAATTTTCCGGCGATTCGCGCCGGATTGTATTGTTTGCGATATAGTTTTGTCTTCTGAACCGCTAAAAATCAGCTCAAATTTGAGTTAGACATGGAGAGCATGTCAATTTTTTTTCTAAGCGCTGTGCACCGGATTCATTGTTTAGTTATAGTTTTTGCCTTCTAGCTCACTCAAAACAGCTCAAATTTGAGTTATGACATGGCGAAACATGGGATTTTTCCGGCGCTTCGCGCCGTATCTATTGTTTATATATGTTTTTTTGTCTTCTGAGTCCGCTCAAAACCGCTCAAATTTGAGGTTGATATGCAGAGCGTGTCAATTTTTTCGGCGCTTCGCGCCGGTGAATTACTCATTCATTATCCGTATTGTTCTTCTCTGTAAAGCACAATGATTAAAGCTACAAAGGCAAGAGATAAGAAATAATTCGCCGAATTAGGTGATGAGGAAATCGGCTTAAATGATAAATTTGCTGTATATCAAAATGAAATAAAGTGAAAAATTTTTTAATTTTTTTGTCGAAATTTTTCTTCACCGTTGAATAGAACTCGCCTGAGATACGCTCAAAACTGTCTTTATTCTCGCCTATCTCCTAATAGTTCTCGAGATATCTGGTCTCAAAAATTTTCCGGCCCCCCCCCCGGAAATAAAATCCTGGATACGGGCCTGTATATATATATATATATATATATATATATATATATATATATATATTAGCAAGAGAAAAATGCTCCGATGGAACAAAAAAGATGAATATACTTGGAATTGTGGATTATTATGGATGTAAAAGGAGGGGACTAGGAAAAATCTACCTAAAGTCGGAAAATCTGCTAAAAATCACACTTTCTCTAAGCAACGCAAAAAATCGATGTATATTCTGCGGCCAACAGATTAAAATAAATATTCAACCATAACAATGATTGAAACAGCAGCACGTTAGCTATGCAGTAGCTATGGGAAATGATATTAAGTAAACTAACAGTCTTCCAAGCCAATTGAATGAAATAGCAAACATCGAAGACAATTGAAGACATGGTTGGTTAAAAACAGTAGGAAACACGTAAGTTGACTTGAAACAGACTTAATGTAGATACACTAGCATGCCCGAAACGATTGTGTGCACTAATCAATCGGCTCCTGCTTTGCTTGCTATAATGCTCATAAAACAAAACAACTTTAAATACAATACCTCTTAGTTTTCTATCAATCAGGTGCCAGCAATTTAAAAAAGTAACCTTGATAGATTTCGTTTATACACTCTTATCTGAAACTTCGAACATTATTTAAAAAAGACACTTTTTTAGAGGCCGCAGAATATACATCGATTTTTTGCGTTGCTTAGAGAAAGTGTGATTTTTAGCAGATTTTCCGACTTTAGGTAGATTTTTCCTAGTCCCCTCCTTTTACATCCATAATAATCCACAATTCCAAGTATATTCATCTTTTTTGTTCCATCGGAGCATTTTTCTTTGCTAGTACACTACTTTTAATTAGCGTGATTTCAGTACATCAGTCAGTAAACACAATCAGTAACATGCCACAATAATGACAACAGTCCAAGAACGCGGAAAACAATATTGTTCTTAACATCAGCATTATCCTTTTTAAACAAGACAACCTTATTGACACCATCCATTTTCAAATTAAAACTGCATTAAGTTATTTCTTCTTAATGTGCAGTTCACTTATAATCAAGCACAAAAATTTAACCAACGAATTCACATTGCAAATCCTCACTCAATCAATACACAAGCACAATGTGTTGTGACTTTTGAAATTGAAAACACCCAATTTTCAATTTTCAAATTGAAAATTGGATCAATTTTCAAATTGAAAATTGGGTCAATTTTCAAATTGAAAATTGGGTGTTTGAATTTGCGATGAAGAAAATAATCAAAAGATAGTCACTTGGTTTATTTAAGCCGAGTAATAAAATAACGACCGTCCACCAATTCCAAACTAAACGCAACTAATCTGATCACTATGAAAAAGTTTTGAAAAAATGAGCTTGCTAAGCGAGAGTTGTAAACCAAGAGAAACTTAAAGTTAAAACCTACCATTAAATTATGAGAGAATTATAAAAGATTTTAAACTTCAAGAAAATGGAAAAGGCGGGATGTTGGTAAATTAGAAGGCAAAGATTTTCGGCAAAAATTCAAAAACTTCACGCAAATATCAAATGTAAGGAACACTAACGCTTTGATTTGGTAGTAAAATAAATTTGTAGTATAGACTACATATTAACAACAAATGAATAGTGCAAACTTTACACAACTACTAGGTGTAGAGAATACTAACAGTTTACGGCTTATTAATGTACATGATTACAATAAAGCTGTATATCTTTGTCGACTTCTGTGCACAGTAGTGTGATTGCTGGTTCATTTTAAACCACTTTTGCAGGCAATTTACATCAATTAAACGATAGCTCTCCATGTGCAAGATTTTGTGAAACATATTATAAACACGGCTAAGAAAGATTTAACTTTAATGCAACCCATTTAAGACAAAATTACATCTCTTCAATGATCTAAGGACACTTGAACATAATTTTTAAATCACTTTAGATTACTTTTGAGGGTAAACAAACTCACTTAATTGATGTCTCACATATGAATCCTTGAAAATTTCTTGACTTCAGTTACAAAGTCTCTGCAAGTCTATCGAATTAGAGGTTAACACGTAACGTAAACTTTACACAAACACATAGCGTAAAGAATATTTTAGTCGGATTCGTAATTTTGATATTGCTCCGATATTTCTTTCAACATTTATGGAAAAATGAGTCTCCATAATGTTTTAAAGACAATAAACATTAGGTTTAAACCACTTTGCAATACTGCTGAGTGTAAGCAAGCGCGCCCAATTGACGTATATATTTCATTCCCTGTAAATTTTTATATCTCAGGAAAAAATTTCGATTTTTGCAATGCTCTAGAACAAAGGCTAACATGCAGTGTAAAAAATTACTCGGATATTATGATCAACATTCATGAAAAAATTATGTCTCTACAATGGTCTGAGGACATATAAACAATGAATGTAAACTACTTTACATCACTGTTGGATGTAAACAAACGCGCCTACGTGACGTCTCACATTTGATCCTTTGAAAACTTCTAGGCTCCAAGAAAAAATTAGGTTTCAGGAATGCTCAAAAACGAAGATAAATATATATGTAGTGTAAACTTCATGTAAACACCTAGTGTAAAGAAGATTTTAGTCAGATTCGTAATTTTGATATTGTTCCGATATTACGATTAATATTTATGAAAAAATTAAGTCTACATAATGTTCTATGGGCAAACTAACAATTGGTGTAAACTACTTTACAACACCGTAGAGTGTAAACATATGCGCCAGACTGGCATATCAAATTTGATTCCTGGTCCATTTCTAGACTTGATAAACGTGTCCCTGACTCGTAACCGGAGAAGCAGGCAGAAAAAACAAGACAGAAACGCATTTAAAACTCCAAATTTTTGACTTTACACTCGCTAAATATTAATGTATAGACAATTTGCTTTGACATGCACCCGATATAAAGCACTTTATTTTTATTCTATTAGACTTATCCCGACTTCTGGACGGAGAAAGTGGCGAACAAAAAACGCAACAAAAACGTATTTTCCATCATTTAGAACACTGTAAACTTTAAAATTCCGTACCGAACTCCCCATTGAGTTTAAAGAAATTCGGTTTGGTACAATTTGTAGCTTTTAAATCGTAGTACATTCCTGTGTGCCAAAATTCTGTTGCAAAAATTATTTGGCATGATTTATCAATCAAACTTCGGAAAAAACGTGTTTTTTAGCCCATTTTTTACCTCTGATTTCGAACTTTACACCCCCATAAATAACTCAATATTGCGTTTTTTAAATGCGGTTTGCTGCGATGTTTAGCCCCTGTGAGGCACTTTATTAATGCTGTCTTCGATTTGCACTGACTCATAAGCGGAAAAATTTGGCAGAGAAATCTTAGTTAAAATCCGTTTTTTTACACCATCCACTAGAGTGTAAACTTTAAACCCCAGGATCTAACTCACCATAGAGCATAGAAGACTTTGCTTATATGCAGAATGTAGCCCTTGATCCGCTCTACATTTCTGTCAGAAAACATTTTAAAAACCTCATAACCGGAGTTAGTATCGGACATAGGAAGGTTGAAAACTCGACCAAAAAGTGCTTTTTCACCCCCAGATTTTCGCACTCTTTACACTGCCGTTCGATAAATAATGCGAATTTCAAAAAACAAAAAAGTGTCATCTGTAGAATTCATCCCTCTATTATCCTATTCTGTTCAATCCTTCGAGTCATCAATACTCAGTTGTCCACATGCCGCAGTAAAAGGTCCCAAAATTTGTCCTATGTTATAACGTTACACAAAAACTTTACACCTTCTTTACACAGTCAATTTTGAGTTTCAAGAAAAACAAAAAAACACGGGCAGCGAATTTTTTTATTATCTTTCTTTTAAAAAAAACCGCACCTTCCAGAAGTGTCCCGTTATAGCTGTAGGGGGGGGTGCCCAGAGTGTTGGGGGTACCCAAGTATATTATAGGTACGCGCTAACGCGCTACCTATGATATATATATATATATATATATATATATATATATATATATATATATATATATATATATATATATATATATATATATATATATGCTCTAGAAAGATTAGAAAGATGGAGCATCGTCAGAAACGCTCAAAAACGATGTTTTTGACGCGTACCTGCCTACCATTTTTGGACCCAAAAAAGGCAGTTCATAATTGCATTCCCCCTAGAATTCCCTTGCTGTGCCTGTAAGCAACCTACTATTGGAACGCCCTGTTTCTATCCATTCTAAAATATCATCTTTCCTTCCTTACTCCATTGAAAACAAAAACTTATCTACAACCCATAAAAACGGGAGCGCTGATAAATAGCGTGTTTTTTGGCTTTCTGCATTGTCCTGTACTATAAAAGCAATAAATTTTTTTAGTTCTTTGGTAGCACTCCTTCAGAATAACTATTATGACGAGCAATACTACGTAACCC
>JAVLUZ010000152.1:1200632-1236486 GCA_036768485.1 Mermis nigrescens | reverse complement strand
CGTGATTTTCGGGCAATGATGTACTTACATTATCGCGAAGGAAAATTAGCGGTCGATTCACACCAAATTTTATTGTCAGTATTTGGAGATAGAGCCCCTTCGAGATCCACGGTATTCAATTGGTTTGGCGAATTTAAACGGTGTAGAGCTACCCTCAAAGATGATGACCGCCCTGGCAGGCCTAACACTGCAATCACAGCCGAAAAAATTGATGAAGCTCGATTGATCATTCAAGAAGATGGCCGAGTAACATATGATAATTTAGAGCAGACCCTGAAGATTGGATCGGCAGCAATTAAAACTATTCTGCACGATTGTTTGGGTGTAAGAAAATTAAGTGCACGTTGGGTATCCCATCAGCTGTCAGCAGCTCAAAAAAAACCTCGAGTTGATTTGTGTCGATTTATGGTCAAAAAATTTGACGAAGGTGCCTCAAAACGTGTCTGGGATATTATTTCCACTGGTGATGAAACTTGGATATACCACTTTGACCCTGAAATAAAGCGTCAATCCTCAGTTTGGGTCTTCCCTGGCGGAGAGCCTTCCTTGAAATTTTGGCGGTCTCTAAGTGTAGGCAAGCAAATGGTCGCCACTTTTTCCGAACGGAGTAGCCATATTGTGACAGTTAGCCTTGATGATCGAACAACAGTCAATTCTGAATGGTATATCAATGTATGCTTACCCCAAGTCTTCAAAAAAATTCGTGACGGCCGACCAAAAACAGGTCTGCGTGGCATGTTGTTGCATCACGACAATGCTAGTGCTCACACTGCAGCTGCAACCCTGGACTTTTTGTCCAGAGAAAAGGTTCAGCTATTGACCCATCCGCCCTATTCGCCTGACTTGGCACCGTGTGACTTCTTTTTGTTCCCTAAGGTCAAAGATTTAATTCGCGGTAAACGATTTCAAACGCCTGAAGCTGCAGTGGAAGCGTACATTTTGGAAGTTGAGAAGCTCACTGAATCAGATCGGTCTGATTGCTTTGATATTTGGTTCAAGCGCATGAAACGTCGTATAGAATGTTCTGATAGTTAATTCAAAAAGCTGTGAAAATTTCATTAAAATTGCACAAGTAGAACATACCGAGTCCAGAGACATTTGGAGTGACCCTCGTACAAAGTTCATAAAGTGGCTATCAAGGTCGAATATTTTATTAACATACTGCATTCACATCAAATAGAGAAGTAGGGAAGTCTGCGGGATGAAATCTGAAAGACCTCAAATCGACAGACCCTCACAATTCAATTTTTGTTACTATTTTTGGCGATTTGGCCCTATCGGACCCCAACGAATTTTGTTACCGTCCATGCATGGTTTAGATGTGCCACCAGGAAGCGGAATGAATTTTAATTCTTAATTTTCTTTTTATCACAATTTTTGATGCCGATGGATAGACAGACTTCAATGAAAAATGACGAAAAGTTGTTTTTTGCCCTTCCAATCAATTTTTGGCACCTTTTCAAACTTTAAAATGTTTTGAACGTTAGGACCCTCCGGATTTAGGCACTGCTTCTGTATGTATATCGTAACTATAACTAACTGGATCGTTCTAATCTATTTAATTGTGCTTAATTATTATTTGGCCGTAGGATCGGCATACAATAAAAATTCATCATTCGAAGCATTTAAAATAGGAAAAAGGAACAATTTATCAGTTGGTTGAGCTTTTATGCGATCTACGCATATCATCAAATCAAAATCTAAAATTATTTAAATTAATTACTTTATTGACTGTGTACTCGCACATACAGAGACAATGCAACCAATATATTGCACTAACATTGATTTCGTTCATAAGTTTAATTTTGCTCCCTTGGAGGCACACATTCCCATAGGGTTGGGGGGTATTACCCCCCCCCCTCAGGGTCCGAGACTTGAATCGCTGTCGGACGATTTGGAGCTATCAAGCATTTTCTGCATGGTTTTTGGGTTTAAAAGCATCGAAGATATTAAAATTCGCCGACTAATACATTTATGTTTTGTTTACCCATAAAATACCTAGAATTAACTTAAAATGATCTGAAAAGTCAAAATTTTCGACGAATTTTTATTTTTTTACTCATAAGAGTGACGACACTAGCCACAATGGGACAAAATGTAGTTTAAGATGCAGTTTTTCACATTAAAACCTGCTATATTGAAAATGTTAGCCATTTTTCACCATTGACCTGCAAAAAAGGCTAGACTAAATTTATTGGTCCTAAATTCTGAGATTTCACCCTTCTGAACTTTCGACCTTGGGAAACTATGCTTGGAGGTATACATATATATTTCCTAACAAGCGCGGTTATGGAGGGGGCGGGGGCAGGCAGGGGGGCGCCCGTCTCCTGTCGTCAAAAAACATTTGGATGCAATGCAACAAAGAATGACTGGTACTTTTTTTATTGAAGTCATTTTTTATAATGATTCTTCAATTTTTTCCAGCGTTTCGCGCCGGATAGTGCTCCTTAACGACATTTACTGACTTTACTGGCATTCTAAAAACTTGTCAAAAGAGTTGTTTACGGGAAGAACAAAGATTTTTTCTTCTTAAATTGATTTCTCTAGTATTATTTCGCTTCTTTGCGCCGATTTTTTTCAATTAATTTTGTGAATTTCGCGTAAAAGTTCTGAAAAATGATTCTGTCTAAGACGGCAACACTCGATAGTTTAAGGATAATGGTCGGATTTTTCGGACAATTTCGGACATTATCAGACAAGTCTGGGTACCCTCCTGTCAGAAAATCCCGGATCTGCGATCGTTGTCTAATACGATTGTACAGAAATATAGCCCGCTGTGCGCTTTTTTACTCAATGGAAAGATCAAATGAACGTTATACCATAATTATTGCGTTCCAGCCTGAGATTATATGCGCGTAAAATTTTGTTATAGTCTATTGGCATAATAATATCATTAATCTTAAAAAACTAAATGCGTATGAATTAAATAAGTGGTGAAATAAGCTAAAACAAGCGCTACAACGAACGTACGGTTGTCATACGGTTGCAAACTACTAGGGCTAAGTGATAAAAACTGAAAATAAATAATCTAACAACGGCAAGAAATAAAACAAAGCGATTAAATGCCCAGAGAACAAACAAGCTCCTAGAATTCTGATCGTTCGCATATCAATGTAAATTATTTAAGAGTTAAACAGAGGGAGAAGTCGGCCATTTAAAGAGCCGGAACGGCATAAATGACTTTCCTTTTTTGGTCCAAAAAGGCCCAAAGCATCTAGAAATGGCTTAAAAACACAAGTTTCTGCAAAAAATTAAAATAATATGAAAAATCTCAACCGGAAGAGGATGGCAGGCATACATGATCTTGGGGGGTTTGGGGGTTTTCACCATACGTGGGCAGCAAGAAATTTCTGGGGAGGGGGGTGCAAGATTTTTTTGAAGGTCAAAAATGGCCTTAAAAATGGTGGTATGGTGATTAAAACACCATTTTTCGACGTTTCTCATCAAGCACTATCCATTGGCATCAAAAAATTGCGAAAAAAGGGAAAAAAATTTTCAAAAATTGAATTCTGGGGGAGTATTTTGATTTCTGGGGGGTATTTTGGTTTCTGGGGGGTGCATACCCCCCAAACCCCCACGCCCAGGTGTGGTTTTCACCCCCCGCAGAATCATTTTTCACCCCGCAAAAAATTTTTCACCCCCCAGAATTGACGACTTTTTCAAGTTTACTAAACTTACCTGAAAATTGGTAAAAAAAAGTGTCTTTTTTTAAGGGTTTTTGGCTATCTATTTGCTCAAAATCGCCGAATTTTTCGGC
Source organism: Mermis nigrescens (assembly GCA_036768485.1). Classification (NCBI taxonomy): domain Eukaryota; kingdom Metazoa; phylum Nematoda; class Enoplea; order Mermithida; family Mermithidae; genus Mermis; species Mermis nigrescens. The sequence goes on along the minus strand of JAVLUZ010000152.1, from coordinate 1,232,729 downwards.
GCTTTCGCGCCATATATTCATGTTTTAAGCGATATATTGGTCGATTTATTCGACTTTTTTCAAAAATTTATTTCATGATTTCATGCTCTAGAAGGATAGAGTATCGTGAGAAACGCCAAAAACGATGTTTTTTAACACATACCGGCCATTTTTGGGCCCAAAAAGGCACTTTAGGTTTTCACCCCCCCCCAGAATTCCCATACTGTGCATGTATGATGGCAGGTAGGCCTAAATACAAGCAACGGCTCGAAATTTCGCGGATTGTGAGGTCCTCGGCCATTTTTAGGAGAGTGACGAAGAAATTTTAATTACTTTCAATTTCTAGCCAAAATTATGGCCAAAAAACGCGAGTTTGTTAAAGATCGGACGGGAAAGAAGCTAGCAATTAGCTGGCTTAGGAGGAATGGAAGACGACCTACTTCTGGTGGAGAAATCCTACATCCCCCGGTTGCATGTCTTCTGATGTTGCATAACTATTATTGAACGATTGCAAGACATACGAGCAGACGTGTTAAGCACTGGAATTCTGGGAGGAAGGGATTTTAAAGTACCCTTTGGGGCTCAAAAATGGCGACCACGAGTCAAAAAACAGTTTTTCTGCCCGTGCTCTATCTTTCTAGTAGTAAAAAATCATAAAAAATTTCGAAAAAATCTAAAATTCGAGCAAATTTAACAGAATGTAGTCAAAATATGAGTATATTGGCGCGAAGCGAAGAAAAATTGACGCTTTTGAGCGGACAGTTAGCTAAAAACGCTTAGAAAAACACCTTTCCTACGAATTTTTAGGAAATTCGTGGAAACATTCAAAATCGCAAATTCTGGGGGGTGAAAACATTCTGTGTGAGGGAGGGGGGGTGAAACCCCCAGGATCATGTGAGCATACGAGATCGAAAAGTACACAGATTGCTGAGGTTATCGATATAATTATAGCGCTTTAATACCAGAATAGCTAGTAATTGATTTCTCTATATTTCTTTTTATTTATTAAAAATAACTATTATGACATTAATAATTAATGATGTCATGGACTATTTTTCAATTATGTCTTTGACAACTTTGCTAATTTATTTCTAATTTTTCCTGTCATTTTTTAAATCCTAATTAAAAACTCATAAATTATAGGAAGCGATTAATAATTTCCGCACACATCTCCTAAATTCTCCAAACCGTGCCAGCAAAATTCATCAACAATAAATTTAGTAAGTCGATTTCATTCTAATCATAAAAAGGCATGGTTTAAGATTAAATATTTAAGCTTCATATGAATGCTTGAAAATTAAACGAAAACGATTTCAATATATTTAAATTGAGTACAATAAAATATAAGATATTATTCGGAATATAAATTTCTGAACATTTACTGAAATTTAATGATTTTAAATCATTTCACACAATTAAATGTAATTCCTCAAGTATTCTGGATTTTACAGATTTTTCATTAAAATTTGGCTGAAATCAGCTACCTATCTTGTTCAAGAGATTGGACGATTTTCACCTCTTCTCAGTCCATCATCGTTTGTCCTTTAGCAGACGAATTTGGCTCACTCTATGTTTTTAAGTACGATCGACACGTAATTTTCCGGATAATAAGATCTAGCGAAAACTAATTTTATAATAATTAATATAAATGAAAATGATATAAATTATATACATAAGACGTACGAAAATAAAAATAATAATAAAATATAAAAATGCTTTAAAACATGATGATGTGCATTCTCCAACGGCAATTGCCAAAATTATCCAACTATTATATCGTTGCATCCAAAAAAATAAATCAAATTGATTTAGTGAATGAATAGTTAGATAATTTCATAAATTTACTCATAAAAAATATGTGCTTAAGGTCAAGTGGGCTACAAGCACACATGGGCGTGAGGGGATTTGGGGGGTATGCACACCCCCAGAAGTTGGAATACACCCCCCCTATAAATCAAAATACCCCCCAGAATTCAAATTTTGAAATTTTTTTGCTTTTTAGCGATTTTTTGATGCCATTGGATAGTGCTCGATGAGAAACGTCGAAAAATGGTGTTTTTTCCGCCATACGACCACTTTTAAGACCATTTTTGACCTTTGAAAATTTTTTCACCCCCACCCCAATAATTTCGGTGCTGCCCACATATTGCTTCAAGCGACTACATTCTAAATGGTCGAGCAACCACGCAATTATTCATGATCTTATAATTGTACTTTCTAAGCAGACATTCTCGCGGATAAATCTCATCGTCCAGATTCCCAGAAAAATAGAGAAAATTTATTGCGGTAAAAAAGGTTAATTAAGCTCGATAAGGGATAAAAAATCGTTTTAGCAAAAATGCTCGCAATTGAGCAGAAATTGCGAATTGTGGTGGGTATTAGCTTTTAAGCAAGTTGCATAAGGATGTCAATTTTAAGGCCAGTATTTCAGCTCAATCGAGTATGTTTGAAATTTTTCTTCGAATTTTAAAAACCAAATTTTTTTAAATCAAGTATTTAAGAAAATATAATATTTTCAGCTCAATTTGTTCATACCGGCCATATTACATTGCTTTGTACTGCAGATTGCTACTCCGAACAGTTAGGAAATGAACATGTATGCACAGCTTGGAAATCCTAATGATATACTCGAAGTCAGGCCCGTATCCCGGATCCGGCCAAGGAAGGTGGGCGGACCCAACATAAATCAGTCTATATCTCGGGAAATTCGTCAGAACTGCTCTTTTTCAATTCGACATGCTCTATTTATAAGGATCATAAAATTCAAACATTTCGAAATAAATTTTCTTACTCAAAATGCTATAAAAAGTGTCATTTTTGGCCGCGCTTGAGCCAAAATTATCGGAATCACATCATACCCCGGCGCGAAGCGCCGAAAATTTAGTTTTTCAGTCAAACAGCCAATTTTTCCATCTTTTAATGCATTATCTTACCTTTGATCGTTTTTTTCCGGCCAAGGGGAGGCAGCGGCCTCCCCTCGCCCCCCGAAATATGACCCTGCTCGTAGTAATGCTTATTAAATATAAGAACGCTAACTGCAGCGATAATTGCAAAATTTTTCAAAAATTCCTCGGAACAATCAAACGTCGCCAAATTTTGGCAATTCCGCCGCGCAGAACTATAATTTATCGAAAAATCCGACGAAACTTACGTTTAGGGAATGTAAACGAGCCGCTTTACATCGCTTTTATAATTCACATCGTTCGTCATCGGTCGAAAGAATAATGGATTTGACAAATCCGATAATTGCTCGACATTTTTTGGATTTTTTTGTTTTGAATTTTTACGACCATTTTTTTAATTTAAAATTCTTCTAAAATAAATTTTCCGACAATTTTGAACCCGCGAAATTTTTTCGGCCACCCACTCACTCAAACACACAAAAAGTTTGAAAAAATTTAAGCGAAGAATAAATTTGTACTACCGAAGCCGCGTTTTGACATAACTCGCAATCACTGGTGAAAAAAATAATGCGTCTCAAGGTGCGAGCGACGCTCCGACGTTGTCATCAACAAGTTCAAATAATTGATAGTTAGCTGAAAATTGCATGATTTAAACAAAAAACGTTTTAAATCGAGTGTAAATAACCCAAAATGACGATATTTTAAGACGCGCATTACACTAGTTGATTTCAAAAATGACGAAAATTAGCAAGAAATCGATGGAAAAATTGACCGTTAACTTTATAGTTTCATTCTATTTATTTATTCGTCAATTCACGTTAACTTTCAATACGGATCTTGTGGTGGTTTTAAACAAACAATATACTTTAATCAACGCTTATCTCTTCGAAAAGTTTTGGAGGTAGCTGCGATGTGTTCGATGACATTTGCAATCCATTACTTCCCAACGAAAAATAGACTATAATCATTCAATTTGGTGTAGTATTTTTAAAAAAATACTTTTTTTCAAATTTTTCGAGGCCCGTAGTCATGGAGGGCAAGGGGAGGGGCAGTTGCCTCCACAAAGAAAAAGTAATTTCGTTTCCCAAAAAGGTCCCCCAAAAGAAAAAATGAGAAATTCTCTAAGTGCATTTAAAAGGTCGCCAAAACTGGATTTTGGCGAACATTTGAGCTAGTAAGCACAAAATTTTCCAACGCTTGGCGACGGATTAATCGTTTCTGATTAGTTTTAGTCTTTTATAACGTTCAAATCTGACATGAAAAAGAAAATGTCAAATTTTTACGGCGCTTCGCGCTAAACCACTAATTTTCTAATTGTTTTTCTTTGCAGAGCACAAAGATTGAGCGGAAACACAAAAAGTAAAAAAAAATTTATGGACTATAGGATGAGAAATCCGTTGCGCGGATAGTTGAAGCGATAGATTATTTGTGTGTGTGTGTGTGTGTGTGTGTGTGTGTGTGTGTGTGTGTGTGTGTGTGTGTGTGTGTGTGTGTGTGTGTGTGTGTGTGCGTGTGTGTGTGTGTGTGTGTGTATGAAGTAGACTGGAAAATAAAAAAAATTTTTTGAAATTTTTCTTCATTATTGTATAGTGCTCGTTGAGAAACGTTCAAAAATGCCTATATTCCTGACTACCCCTAACAGTTCTAGAGATATCTGACTTTCAAATCTTTTTAATTTTTATCCACCGGAAATAAAATCCTGGATACAGGCCTGTGTACATACATATTTGTAAAAATATGCTATCAAAGCAATTACACAATTCTACCAAAACTCGCACACATATCGAGAAAAACCCAGTTTGAAAATGCAGATAAAAATTAATAATAATTCGAAAATTTCTCACATTCTTCAAAGGCGTTTCCATTTTAATTTTGACCGGATTCAATAAATTCTAAACAGTACGGGATCTCGAAAAGCCACGGTGTAATGAGGAAAGCATGAGTGATTCGGCGCCGACAATCAACAAGTTGATATGGTGTAAAGTAGTAAAGCAAGCATAATTGAGTAAATTAGATTGATTTTGTTTACATCGCACACCGTAGGTACAACAAACAGTAAAATTGCAACGAAAAGCAAAGCTAAAAAAATCAAAAACACTACAGCAAAAACTTACAAAATATACAAAATAGAGAAAAAGACTAAGACACGTTATGCACCCGCACATGCAAATGTGTAAGCTCGTTGTATGTATGCACTACGTCACATGTACGATGGTTGTTAATTCAGTTTGTTGTAGCTGTCTAATAACTTTTTCTGTATAAGAGATACATATCAGCATGTGGGTTTTTGCATATGGTGACGCAACTTCTGCTTTATATTACTAGAGCCACCATTTTTTTCTCTGCCTTTTCTAGGAAAATTTTTTTAAATACCTCACTTCTTCGGTTAACAAAAACAAGTATTATCTTGACGCAGCTTGGGCACTGATTAGCATTTTATCTCAAAATTTCGGTAAAACAAAGACAGTTTATGACTTTCATTGATGCACTACCAAAAATCCCATTGTGATTAATTTTCTCTTTTTAGTAATGCATTTTTCGTTAAAACTAAATTTTTTGCTGATTTTGACAAAAACTTTTCTTCATCACAAATGCACGTTTTATGAACAAAAAAACATTCTAAAAAAGTGTTTTACAACGTTAGATACTCTCAGCTGAAATATTCATCTTTTTCCTTGAAGAATGAAGTCATGGGACCTTCTGCTTAGGGCTATTTTTATTCAACTTTTAATCTATGATAAAACAAAATTAATTCCACCGGGAAGCGAGAAAAAGGATCAGAAGAAATGATGAGTTCAGATATGTAAAGCAGAAGTTGCAGAATAACGAGCAAAGAACCGCGTGTTGATAACTCTAATAGAAAAAAGTTATTAGACAGCTAAAACGAACTTAATTAACAACCCTCGTACATAAGCACTTGCTCAAAAGTCTCAAATTAACTCAATCTTAACCTTGCACTGTTGCCTAAATTTCAACGCTGTATATTTATATTCTTATTATTTATTATTTTCACTATTTTACTTTTTTATTACACCTATTTCTTATGATTTAGTTTGCCAAATTTTCATCAAAATTCAGCGTGTATTCCTTCATTTCATACTCGCTCCCACAATTTATTATCGTGCACTTCATTTTAGATTTTTGATCAAAAATTATCATAATTAATTTATAATGATAACAAAATACCTGTAATTCAAACATTATTTCACAGATGATTAAAAATATTCAAAAATTTACGCTTTCACTTAAAATTGCACTTATTCATAATTTTATTTTAAATTTCAAAAGGCGACAAGTCAGCCTCAAAGGCGACAAGTCAGCCTCAAAAGATGGCACACACAGCCATTTCCTATCTTTCAGCTCGCAACGCTACCAAAGCATTCCGCAACGAAACTGAAATTCAGCCCTTATTTAATTATCCAATTTCAGGTTCTTCTTTGCTAGTTACAATGTAACTTTAATTTAGAAATCTGACAAAACTATACAAGACTTAATAAGATACATGATTGGGGTGTTTAGGGGGATCGGGTACTTCCACTCCCGCCAGAAATATTTTCACCTTCCCCTTAGAATTATTAATTTTTTAAGTTTTAAAACATTTGTATTTGATCAAAGTGTCAGATTTTTCAGCGCTTTGCGCCATAATCTTTTTTTGACTATAATTTTCCAAGTCACCTATTCAATTTTCCTTGTTTTTTCTGAATTCTTTTATGTTTTTGTGCTGAAAGAAAAATACATAAAGCATTGTCAGAAAACGCCTAAAAACTATGTTTATGACGCAACTTCGCCATTTTTGAGCCCAAAAAGAGCACTTTAAAATTTCGACCCTTAGCATTCCCATACTTTTTATGTTTTTATTTTCTAAAAATTTTTTTTTAATTCTTATTCAATTCCCATACTTTGCATGTCATATCTAATAATCGTTCTAATTTACAAAAAATTCGATTTTTTCAATAAGTATATCTCTGTTTGGAATCACCTGTATACCTGATTTTGTAGTTTCTTTCTTTAACTTAAATATATTCAAATCTAAATTAATTGATGATGTGATTGTAATAATGTGATTTAATTGATGTCGACTCTATCCAAATTTATTATAGGGAGAGCTTGAATCGTCATTTTTATGACTCGCTCGTCACTTTTTGTTGTATGCTTTTGTTTTATTAGTAAATTATTTCACTTCAGTTAAGTACAGTCTCCTAATAATCTCAGAATTTCTAACTCTATCCCATTGCTGAGCAAACATGGACACAGAGTCAATTCAGGGTCCAGTGACTTGACCCTAACAGCTAAGCAACTTCGCAGAAGAAACCGCACCAATTCCACAAGTTTTGAAAAATTTGAAATTTCACCTCTCAAAAATACCTACATCTTTGCATTTCAAAAATTTTCAACAATTATCAACCAAGCCCAAATTTTTTTCCATTTTTTTTTAATTTTGGTTGACAAATAGACCAAAACCTAGAAAAAAATGGTCATTAATTTTATCAAAGCTTGCATAAATGATTTTGAGGAGGAGGGTTTGCAGGATTTCAACCACTAGAAAGATTTTCACCCTCCAGAAAGTTACTTACACCAAAAATTTAAATCTCTAGTTAAGCATAAAGTGCATCGTTTTTTCAACATTTAGGGGTTTTTGTGAACCAAAATTTCGAGATGTGAAAAATTGCTGGGCTCGGTTCAGTGATCGACTGGGGCGACTTTTTCGCGCCGGGGCCGGGGTGGTACCGGGGCTGAAAAAAAATCCCCGGCCCCGGCCAGGGCCGGGGGCCAGGGCTGGCCGGGGTCAGACAAGGAAAATATTATTGCATGACACATACTTGGGGTGGGCATAGGAAAAGAAATAATGAGCGACTGCTCCATTCAGTAGTAAATGGCAAGCGCAAAGTTAGGTGCGCTGTAGCGATTGGATGCAATAGGTATTGGATGTAATAAATGAGACATCACACATTCCGATAAGGGGGGAGGTATTACCCCCTCAGGGTCCAAGACACAAGTCACTGTCAGACGATTTTTGGTGAAAACCTTTTGAATTTTTGAACCTAATTTATTAGTATGGCAAAAGTGTGCCAAACTATTAGAATTTCACGAAGTGATACATTACTTTTAGAATGTGAGCTAGAGTAAATAGATAAACTATCACTATAAAGCATGCATGTAGTCGCTTAAAATTTTATGAGGGTCCTCAGTATACATGTAATGGCTAGAAATCTAGGGTAGGGGTCCCTCGCCATTTTTAGAAGGAGGGGATTAGCGACTAAATCAAAAATGGTAAAAACACATAAAAATAGCCAAAAAAAGCGCAGTTTTCGCCAAAAAAGTGGAAGGGTGGTCAAATATTTTGTGACTTTCAAGGAAGTTCGGGGCTTCAAAGGGTGGATTGAGGCTGGCCCAAACCCCTGTCATATGTATATTTCTCGGCCATTTGCAGGGAAAGGGGGTAAGCGGCTCCATTTTTGCAGTCGCTTACCCCTCTGAAAATCTTTAAAATGGTAGAATTTGCAATAAGGAATTCTACACCTTTTTACAGTTTTTGTTCTTCAAAAATCTTTGTACATGTACAAAGACGGTCCTGAAACGTCTTTGTACATCAGCAAAAATCTTCGCCGAATACAAAAAGACCGTGCTTCTAAATGTGATAACTTGGCCTGAATTTAGTTTATAATATTAGTTCGGCGCAAAGTGCCGAAATTTTTATGAGCTTTTGATGGAATTCACACATAAAACTCGAATGAGAAAGCTAAAACAACGTGTACTACAAAATCTGAAATATTACAAAAATTGTAATGTGCGACTTAAATCTCGTAATAAGCAACACTGCGCTTAGAATGGAAAATTGGAAAACTGTCAAATATTCAGAAATTGAAAAATTTAGCCAAATACACTACTTAAGGTCGAAAAACTATGTTCTACCATACTGAAATTGTTACTGTACCATATAAAAGTATACAAAAATTTGCATGTATAAAACAGTGTTTTTTGTATTCGCCAAAGATTTTCCCGATGTACAAAGACTTTTCGGGACTATCTTTGTACATGTACAAAAAGATTTTAGGGAAGATAAAAACTGTAAAAAGGTGTAAAATTCCAAAAATTTTCGGCGCTCCGCTCCGATATGAAAAATTGTCTGTCCTATATATCTTTGAAATGGCAAAATTTGTATTTAGAATGGAAAAATGTCAAATTTTTTAGGCGCTTCGCGCCGGTTTTGAGAACAATTTTAGTAATTTTTGGCGTTAGAAACCCAGAAATTAGCTAAAATATACAATCAAAAGTCAAAAGACCCTGTTTTACCAAACTAAAATCGCTACTGTACTATATTATAGTAACCAAAAATTTGTGAGTACAAAATGTACAAAGACTTTTGGGGACCATCTTTGTTCATGTATATACAAAGGTACATTGTACAAAAAAACACTGTCACATACTGATAGTATGCGATAATGTGTATGTTTAAAAATATATTTATATAATATAGCTACAAAATTTGTTAGCTCATACAAAGACCTTTTCGGAGATCTTTGTACAAGAACAAGAAGCTCTTACAACAAAATAGAGTCGGCTAATAATAGTCCACCACTTAATTTTTCTGGTCTTCCAATTCGGGATTTCACCCCTCCCTCAACTCTGGACCTTAGGAAACTATTTGAGACATATTTAGTTTATCGGATCGGACGCAATTCTGCAGCATAGTTTACATTCGCCTATAGTTAACCTCCCGTCCTAATAACTATTACACAAGAAACGCGTTTTAAAGCACGCGGTTCCCATTCAATTAAATGTAAAAGTGTTTTTTGTAAAAATAGTGCGTTGAAAACGTACAATTTCCAACTAGAAATAAAACGTATTTGTCAACTCTAAATCTTTTAGCCATAGCTATAATGAATGAGTTAAATATAGCATTTACTTTAAATAAGTTAAGTGGAGGAATCAAAAACATGCAGATTTTCCTGGACATTTATTCAGTAAAAGCTCATTTATACACAGTAGCAAACTTATAACAAGGACTAAGTAAGTATACATATGGTCTAATCAGCACAGTTCTCGAAATTAAAACTTGCTCATTGATAAATAAGTGACAGTATCACAGCCCGTACAAAATACGAATAACACTTAATTATTCCCCGGCGCCAGGGATGCTAAAAAATGGCCGGGGATTGCCGGGGCCGGGGCCCCAGTCGATCACTAGCTTGGTTCACATTGTGGAAAATTATTGCAATGCAAAATAGCGTTCTAGAAAAGATAAATAGCAAAATTTTCTAGCGCTTCACGCCGGATTAATTTAATTTTATACTTGTTATTGATATTTAAGCTGCGCCGCGCCGATTGCAGCACTTTTATCGACAAATTGCTACAGAACTTCACTATAATTAAAAATCCTCATCTTCTGATTGGATTTCTTCAATTTTTTAGTGAAGTAAAAATGCATTCAGAAAGCCAAAATGTCAAAATTTTACGGCGCTTCGCGTCGGATTGATTCAATCTTATTCCTGTTATTGATGTTTAGGCCGCGCCGCGTCGACTTTCACCAGATACTTCTTGCCGTATACTAGGGATCGGACGAGGGTCTTTTTTCCCTCGGCCGAGGCCGAGGCCGAGGAACTTTGAAATCCTTGCCTCGGCCGAGGCCGAGGCCGAGGGACCGAGGGACCGAGGATTTGTAATAGATATAATATAAGTACATGATTACAGACAATATAGGACATATATGCTCCATGTGATGTGGGTACAGTAGAAAAGGATTGATTAGTGTAATATAGTTCAAAGCTGACAAGCTATTATTTGAATTTTATTCAAAGGTAGGTATTACCCCCACCTAAGGGTCCGAGACTTGAATCACTGTCAGACGATTTTGAGCTATCAAACATTTTCTGCAATGATTTTAGGTACAAAAGCAGTGAAGACATTAAAATCTTTTCGGCGCTTCGCGCCGACTAATACACTTCTGTTTTGTTTACCGATAAAATACCTAGAATGAACTTATGAATTCTTATATTTTTTACTTTCAAGAGTGACGAAACTAGTCAGAATGGGACGAAATGTACTTAAAAACGCAGTTTTTCACACTAAAACATGTTATATAGGATGTTTTATCCATTTTTCATATTTGACCTGCAAAAAAGGCTAGACTCTAAATTTAGTGGTCCTAAATTTTGGGATTTCACCCACCCTGAACTTTCGACCTTGGGAAACTATGATAGGTATGCAAATGACAAGCACAGAAGTGACAAATTGCTAATCGTCTTGATCATTCAGTTCGTTTTCGCCATCACTATTTTGTGTGTTCTACATATCTTTGTAATGACAGAAATTGCATTTCAAAAGGAAAAATGTCAATTTTTTGGGACTTTGCGCCGTTTTAGGATGATTCTTACTAGTGATTTTTGCCCTTACAGACCCAGAAATTGGCTAAAATACACTACCAAAAAAGTCGAACAACTCTGTTTTTACTACACTTAAGTCGCTACTGTACGATATTACAGTATCAAAAAACTTGTGTGTACAAAATGTACAAAGATTTTTGGAGAAGACAAAAACTGTAAAAAGGTTTAAAATTCTCAGAAATTTTTGGCGCTTCTTGCCGAAATGAGTAATTGTTTGTCTATATCTTAAAAATGGCAGAATTTGCATTTACAATGGAAAAATGTCAAATTTTTCGGCACTTCGCGCCGTTTGGAGACAATTTATAGTAATTTTTGGCGTCAAAAACAGTGTTTTTTTGTACAAGGTCCGTTTGTACATGTACAAAGATGGTCCTCAGAAGTCTTGTACATTTTGTACGCGCAAATTTTTGAGAACGATTATATAGTACAGTTGCGATTTTAGTGTGGTTTTGATCTTTGGTAGAGTATTTTGCTAATTTCTGGGTTTCTCACGCCAAAAATTACTAAAAATTGTCCCAAAACGGCGCGAAGCGCCGAAAAATTCGACATTTTCCCATTCTAATTGCAAATTCTGCTATTTGAAAGATATATAGGACAAACAATTACTCATTTCGGCGCGAAGCGCCGAAATTTTCTGGAATTTTATACCTTTCTACAGTTTTTGTCTTTCCAAAATCTTTGTACATTTTGTACACACAAATGTTTGGCTATTATAATATGGTACAGCAGCGATTTTAGTGTGGTAAAACCAGAGTTGCTCGACTTTTGGTAGTGTATTTTAGCTAATTTCTGGGTCTCTAAGGGCAAAAATCACTAAGAATCGTTTTAAAACGGCGTGAAGCACTGAAAAATTTGACATTTTTCCTTTTAAAATGCAATTTCTGCTATTATAACGATATATAGAACACACAATTACCCATTTCGGCGCTAATTTTCGCGTATTTCAGACCTTTGCAATTTTTGTCTTCCCAAAACTCTTTGTACATGTACAAAGACAGTCCCGAAAAGTCTTTGTTCATCGGGAAAAATCTTTTCCGAGTACAAAACCACTGGTCAGAAATCCAAAATCAGCTAAAATACACTACCAAAGATCGAAAACACTATTTTACCACACTAAAATCGCTACTGTACTATTATGGTAGACTAAAATTTGCACGTACAAAATGTACAAAGACTTTTGGGGACCATCTTTGTACATGTACAAACGGACCTTGTACCAAAAAAACTGCTTTGTATTGAATTTACTTTTGCGATCATGTCAATAACGACACATTGCCTTTTTAAACTATTTGTTACGATCAGGTGGAGGGCATGCAAGAAGCAGCCAGCATTTTTGAATTTGCCAATTTACATCGCTTTAAAAACATTAGCCCCGTTATCATGAATGACGAGGTGCACTTTGCTAAGTAAATTGAAATCTAACAGCACCCTTTTTAAGGCAGAAGCCAAATTTTGCCTCTATGATTCTCTGAGAGCGGTATGCATTTAACAACTGCCGCCTTAAGTTCCCACGTTTCTTTATTAATAAAATGAAGCGTAACCGCCATACAAGCATCTACCGCTGCAGAGCTCCACATATCCGTTGTTATTGAACACAACTTTGAACGATCAGTGCTGTATTTGTGCTATTTCGGTATTACTCAAAAATGCAAAATTAAAAAACCCTCGGTCCCTCGACCATTTTTTCACCTTACCCTCGGCCGAGGCCGAGGGATCTCAAAAAGACCGAGGATTACCGAGGCCGAGGCCGAGGCCTCGTCCGATCCCTACCGTATACGTACTACCTACATAAAGTAATTCAATTTTTCTTTCAAATATACAACTATATCATGCTAACTTATTTATTACCTATTTTCACTGACCTTGCAATTAACTCTCACACTTTGAGAAAAATCGCTCCAACTCGGTCGTCTCCCTACCTACTAGTGTTGTTAAAGATAAGAATTTCTTGTAAGATAAGAGATAAAGTTGAAATTTTAAAAAGATTAAGATAAAGATAAAAAAATTAGGAAAGATAAATATAAAGATAATTTGCAAGATAAAGGAACCAAAAAGATAAAGATAAAGTGTAAATATTGTCGCTTGGACCTAGGAGAATGATGTATGTGAAGTGCAATAAACGAGACTGGGCTAAACTTAGGAATATGGTACTTTTAGAAAAGGAGCAAAACGAATAAGGCACGTCAAAAATTTTTTGCCAAACTGGTAGAACATGATAAATTGAAGCGCGGGAAAAAATTTGGTGAAAATCTGAGCTATACTTGCAAAGTTGCAGGCAACTCTCGATTTGAATGTTGGGTGGGGCGATTAAACGGCTCAATCCAAGGACTTACACATTTGTCAGAAATAAATAATATGGGCTGCAATTACGGAAGGAAGCATAGCAATGAAGGAGAAAAAGAAAAAAGCGCGAAACCTGTTCGAAATTTTGAAAACTTAGAAAAAATTTTCATATTCTTTTGCATGTTTTTTTCAGGTTTTACTTGATAAGATATACGAAAATCTATGTTTTTGCTTCTATTATCCTTAGGCTTAGGCTTAGTATGTCTGAAAAGGTGTTTTAAGCTGCTTAGGTTGAGGTCGCCCCGCTCAGGTCGATGTATAGATGCTTAGGTCGATGTATAGAGCTTAGATCGATGCATAGATGCTCAGGTCGATGTATAGATGCTTAGGTCGATGTATATATAGATACTTAGGTCCTTGTATAGATGCTTAGGTCGATGTATAGATGCTTAGATCGATGTATAGATGCTTAGATCGACGTAAATTGGGTATCTACATGTGATTCTGCATTCAGCTGTTTGAATCTTTAAATACTTAGTCGTCGAAGATGCTTGCATAGGTGGAGAAGACGCTAATTAACGAAACCCACAGCTTTTGTAATATTGATCATAGACAGATGAAATTTTTCCGCGCTTTCTTTCAACATGTTCTAAGTACTGAGCGAAAATCCGCTCTTCTGAACTTTATTTTTTCAGTATTTTGAAAGTACCATATTCTTAAGTTACTCCACGAGAGTGGGTGATGTAAAGCAGTCAACTGAATGACCCAGGGTTGGAAAAAACCAAAGTTTGAAAATTTCCGATATTTTGGTTTTGGTTTTTTATGGTTTTTTATGGTTTTTTTAATGGTTTTTTATGGTTTTTTATGGTTTTTTAATGGTTAAATTTTGGTTTTTATATCTTAGTCGTGAGTATAAGTGTTTAAATGCTTGATTATGATTAAAAACCACTAAATTAAAGAACAGGCATGAGTTGCCTAACCAATTATTCAGGAAAAATAACAAAACTGAACAATTTCAAATTTATTCAGTAGAATAAACGGCAATATTGAGAATCATTTTCTTCTTGTTCATTTTCATCGCTAGAAATATCTAGGGTCGTATCTTCGAGTTGATTGATATTGCTTTTCACAAATACTCATCAGGCACGTTTCTGTGGGGGGATTGGGAAATGTCCCCTACCCCGAATTTTGAAAAACTGGAAAAATTCCAATTTTTAATGCTATTTTTGGCCGTTTTTGGCCTTTTTGGCATTTGGACCCCCTAAAATAAGTTGGTCCCCCCAAATTGGAGGGTCAGCTACGTGCCTGGATCATCATTACATTACGATTATAATTAAGTCTCTCTTACAAAAAAAGGAAAAAAGGGAGTATATTGAGAATAAAGTGACCTTGTCAAATTTTCAAAAAAAACATTATTTTATGCCTTTTCAAACAATAATCTTTAACTTAGAAGTCGAAAAAACTTTCGGAAAAGCATGTGAGTGGGAAAAAAGTTTTCGATAAAAATTTTTGTCAAAGATTTTTTCACTCTCATGGTTGACAGATCGTGTTTTCAACATCTACGTTATAGATTATTGCTTGAAAAGGCATCAAATCACGTTTTTTTTGAAAATTTGTACTTAAGTATAAGCGTCTATACATCGACCTGAGCGGGAGCGACCTCGACCTAAGCAGCTTTAAACACCTTTTCAAGATATACTGAGACCTAAGCATCTATACATCGACCTGAGCGGGAGCGACCTCGACCTAAGCAGCTTTAAACACCTTTTCAGATATACTGAGTCAAAGCCTAAGTATAATAGAAGTAAAAACGGCAATATTGAGAATAGCCCAGTTCGTCTCAATTAATTTGTTATCCTTAAACACATACAAATACAATACAATACAAATATTTTATTTTCGTCGCACAAAAAAGAACACAATAAGAAAAGAAACATTAATATACAATGAAATACAATTATAAATAAACATTCGACATGAATCATCATACAAAATCACATATTCTAAAAGCAAGAAATTATTAATTAAAGTACATTTATACGAGATTAGTGCAAAAGACGAAGGTAGGCGCGCAGGCTAAATAAATTATGCACTTAGAACACGCCCCATAGCAAATACCCCGTTAGATCAACTTTTTTCAACTTTTCACGGAGGGAAGCAACACTAGGAGATCTTACAACAGCTTCAGGAGAGAATTCCATACGTGAATCCACCTATTGGATAAATCATACCCACGAACATCAAGCCGAAAAGGAGTGCATTCACATTTCATTGAATTTTGAGCACGCGTGTTGTTTTCACAAAAGTAAAGAAGTCGGCTTGCTGCAAAACGCATCTACCACTCAATATCTGATACATCATACACAGATCACTACGCAATCTGCGAATCTCCAGGCTATCCAATTCTAAGGAACTGAGTCTTTCAGCATAAGAAAGTCCCCGAAATCCAATAATTTTACGTGTAAATTTCCTTTGAACATTTTCGATCATTGAAACATGGGTCTTACGGTATGGATTCCAAACAGTGCTACAATACTCAAGAAGCGGTCTGACGTAAACTAGTAAAAGCCCTAGACATATTTAGTTTATTTTTAGAAGCAAATGATTTCGATATTAGCATAGCCCTAGCATAAGCTCTACGCGCTATATCATTATAGTGGAAATTAAAATCAAGTTTACTTGATACGTAAACACCCAAATCCTTTACAGAATTTACACTCTGTTCTACAGTCAGGTCAGAAATTCTATAAGAATGCTTGGGATTTCAAAACCTAGATATAACACGTAGCATTTTTCAGTAGCAATTTTTAACTGCACAATCCTTTTGGACCAGACTACGAGTTTGTGCGATATCATCTTGAAGTTGGGTGTGATTGCTAGATAAATTATAAAGCTTGACGTCATCGGCAAAAAGGCAAACTTTGCTATTTAAGCGGTCGCTAATGTCATTTATGAATAAAACAAAAAGAATCGGGCCAAGTATACTGCCCTGAGGAACACCGCTAGTGACAGATTTTTCGCTCGAAAACTGACCGTTAATAACAACCCTTTGAGTCCTATCGCTCAAAAACAAGTTAACCAACTCAATAAATCTCCAGAAAATCCAAAAGTTTCCAGTTTATAAATTAATTTACGGTGAACTACAGTGTCGAAAGCTTTAGAAAAATCAATGTAGATAACATCAACAGTGTTTTTTTCATCAATTAATTTAGTCCATTCATTTTTGCACTTTAGTAATTGCAATTCACACGATTTACCCTTTTGGAAACCAAACTGACCGGAGGAGATCAAATTATTCTCACGTAAATGTGCTTGCATCGTACTGTTAATTATAGATTCCATGATCTTACACGTAATACAACATAACGATATCGGCCTGCTAATTTTTAGCATCACTCCGGTCGCCCTTTCTATACACAGGAACAACATTAGCGGTGCGCCACAGTGCAGGAATACAATGGGTTTTGAAAGATATTTCAAAAATAGTGGTTAAGAGCTAGGTAAGTACAAAAGCAAGTTTTTTCACAAAATGAACTTCAACAGCCTGTAACTCGGTCAATAATACCGACCGACACCTAATTCTTTCAGATTTGAATTCATTGACCCTTAATTAGATTAAATCATCCATGCAAAGTTAGTTTCTAGGAGGTCACCTTATTCTCAATATAGCCAAAAAAAGTTCAACCAAAATGAAAATAAACTATTTCATGCCGTTTATTCCTTAAATAATTAGTCTACTCTATGCTAGAGTAAAGAGTACTATTTGCACATGTTTACAAATGATGAAATATGAATCTTGCAACATTTTTTAACATCGACCTAAAAAACCAAAAAAACCAAAAAAACCAAAAACCAGGCCGATTTTCAAACCATAAAAAACCAAAAAACCATGCCCGGCCAACCCTGGAATGACCTAACTTTTACACCTGAGGTCAAAGCGTTGATAGGCATTGAGCACACATAAATGCCGCTTTGGGGTTTACCGCGGTATCTGACTGAACCACGTACTACTACTAATGGCTGACAGCAAGTCACTTCTTTCTTTTCACAAATATCAAAACCCTGCTCTGTGCGCCTATACAAGTATAGTCGCAACAGTTATTGATTTTTTCAAACTTCTCTATTTTTCCAAGGCTTAGACTTATAGTCTGTTTCACATAAGTTCGTGCATGAATTCTAAGAATTTCCATCGGCAGTAAGCCGAGGTTTACGATAATTATTTATTATATCACTGCTATAATCGCAATCTCTCAGCTTATTGTCGGAGATGGTTTGAAATTTATGACCGAAGTTGTGTGAAACAGACTATAGATCAACGTGAATGCTAGTGCTCCCGCTTAGATCGGTATCACTCCGCTTACTTAGGTCGATATACAGGCATTAGTCTGGGCGGCACGCCGTCAGGTAACCAATCGTTTTCTTTTCTTTTCTTGTATTACAGTAAAACTTGAATGCGTCTAAACGTATTTTACGTCAAACCTGCATTTCGGATTACGTCCTAACTTATGCACATACTTAATTTTTTTTGCAAGATAAGTTCCTACCAAAAAGTTAAAGATAAAGATAAAGATGGCCTGTGATTTTTCTCAAGGATAAAGATAAAGATGAAGAAATCGTCAAGATAAAGATAAAGATATCTTTATCCTGCTAAAAAGATAAAGATAAAGATATCTTTTACAACACTGCTCCCTACCATAGGTGAACAGTACCAAAGTTCTGGGGGATGAGGGGGTGCAAGATCTTTTTCAAAGGTAAAATGGCCTTAAAAATAGTGGTATGGCGAAAAACACCGTTTTTTAACGTTTCTCATCGAGCATTATCTATTGACATCGAAAAATTGCGGGGAAAAAAAACAAAAAATTCAGGAATTCTGGGGATTGTTTTGGTTTTCTGGGGGATGCATACACCCAAATCCCCACGCCCAATTATGCTTCCAACAATCAGTAAAAAACTTGATGTTAAATTGAAATACTCATTTCTCGATTGATTTCAAGTAACCAGTTTAAAAATAGATAAGACTCACTATCACGATCGTTGCTTGCTTTTGTATGCGAACCTATGGTGTAATTCATTTATCCGAGAGCTTTTTCAGTAAATGTTTTTGGAGGCTACAGTAACTCCTACTTTCTTATTCACTGTAGCTCGCTAGATCTCCTGGGTGAGGTAGTGACATCAGGGTTAACCCTAACTCTTTGGATTTCCATTTGAGAATGGGTTAAAAAAGAGCGAGTATGTAAGTTGGACAAAAACCTTCACAATCTCAGTGATAAAACTTTGGAATTAGAAGTGTTTTTAAGTCTAATTTGCGATGAATTGTCCTATTGTTATATTGTCTTTGTCTTAAAATTATTCTATTTCGAATTGCTTGAACAAACATTGGTATCTCGGGCTTTTAATTACATAGGTAGTACGTGATCCTATATGTCGCCATGTTAAAAAACCTGCAGCGTAATAAGTATAGGATGTTGTTTGAAAGTAGGAAATGATTTTAGATTTTTATCCATTGTTCACAATACAGCTAAATCATAATTGACTAAGTGTTAAAATCTACCGGTATGTTGAGTTGGCTAATGTATCCGTTCTCGCATGTGGATTTAAAAGAAGAACAATGGGTTCAAATCTTCTGAATACTGACTTTTATCATTTTTTATCCTTTCGGCAAAACCATGCACTTCATTTTACTTATTCATCTATTTAGTGTAAAGTAATCCTGTTGGCTTCTTCATTTTGTCAGTTTTATGAAACTCCAAATTTATGTTTAATATTTTACTTTAGGGTCAGTATTTGATCCTAGGTAAAGCGTTAGCGAGTACCCATAATATACTTGGGTACCCCCAAAACGCCGTGCACCCCCCTACAACTATAACGGGACACATCTAGGAGGTCCGGTTTTTTAAAAAGAAAGCATAGAAAAAATTTGCCGCCTGTCATATTTTGTTTCTCTTTACACTCAAAACTGACTATGTAAAGAGGGTGTAAAGTTTTGGCGGTAGTCGTTAGAGACATACAGCGAATTTTAGGGGTTTTCCTCATTCTTCAAACAATTTAAAGGCATACATTTGTAAAGCGAAAGAATTCTGCAGATGATTCTATTTTTAATTTCGCCTTACTTCTCGAATGGGAGCGTAAAGAGCATTGCGAAAAATCCTGGGGGTGTAACGACACATTTTGGTCAAGTTTTCGACTTGTTCAAGTCTGCCAACAACTCCAGTTATGAGGTTTGGGCGAAATTTATTCTGGGCAGAAATGTACTACGGATCAAGGGGCTGTCTTGTGCTTACCAGCAAACTTTTCTACAATAAATACGCACCAGGGGCTTAAAACTTTACACTAATGGATGAGTAAAAAGACAGATTTTGTGCAAGATTTCTCTGCCAACGAGTAAGGATGAATTAAATAAAATAGAAATTGGCAAGTAACTTCGTGGGAGGGCTACATCGTCGAAGCAAGTTGCGTTTGAAAAAACGTAATATTGAGCAATAGTATGTTTATTTGAGTGTAAAGTTCGGAATCTGAGGTGCAAAAATTGAAGCGAAAACAAGCCAGCGATGGGCGCATACAAACGTACTACGGACTGCAAGGGGCTACAAACTAGTTTGAACCGAATTTATTTACACTCAATGGGGCGTTGAGGTTCGCGATTATTAAAGCGATACAATGTTGTGATGGCAGTGGAAAATACGTCGATTTGTCCATTTTTTGTTCGTCACTTTCTCTCTTCAAAAGTCGGGCGAGGTCAAATAAGATAAAATATAAAGTACTTTCTAAGGGGTACGCGTCACAGCTACTTGCGTTTGCTTACATTTCCATATTTAGCTTTTTCGGCAGGTGTAAAGTCAAGAAATGGGGGAGTTAAACGTGTTTCTGTCTTTTTTTTTTCTGCCACAGTTCTGGAGCTGCTTGAGTCTATACATAATTTCAAGTCTAAAAATGAATCAGAAACCAAAAATATGATAGGCCAGTTTTGTCTGCACTCAACAGTGGTGCAAGGTGCTTTTACATCTGATATTTATTTTGTCCTCGGGCCATTGTGGAGACTAAATTTTTCTCATAAATGTCGATCGTAATATCAGAATCACGAATTCATCTAAAAATTTTCTTTACACTCTGCGGTTGTGTAAAGTTTACACTGCATGTCAACTTTAGTTCTAGAGCCTTGCAGAAGCTTGATTATTCCTAAAGTCTAAAAATGTACCAGGAATCAAAATGTGAGACGCCACTTGACGCGTTAGCTTAAAAGGTACACAGTGATGTAAAGCAGTTTACAACTGATGTTTGTTTGTTCTCGGAATTGTTGCGGAGACTCACTTTTCGATGAATCTTAATCGTAATATCAGTAAGTAGTCAGAATTACGCGAATCTGACTAAAATCTTGCTACTACACTTTGATTGTTGTAAAGTTTACACTGCATATTAACTTTAGTTCTTATAGCCTCGCGGAAGCCGGATTTTCTTCCAAAATGTTCTACTTACGTAAAATCAAGAGATCGGGAATATGACTGTTAGCTTTCTCTACACCTATTATTTGTGTAAAGTTTGCACTATTCGTTTATTGTTAATATGTAGTTTATACTACAAATTTATTTTACTTCCAAATCTGAGCGTCAGTGTTCCTTTTACACTTGATATTTTTGCCTCAACGTTTATGCTGTAAAAAACTTTGGATCTCTGTTTAAATAATGAAAGGTCGTCTTGTTTAAAAAGGATAATGCGTGATGTTAAGAATCAATTTTTCCCGCGTGCCTGGACTGCTGTCATTATTGTGGCATGTTACTGTATGTATTTACTGACTGATGTACTCAAATCATGCTAATTAAAAGTACGGTACTAGCAAAGAGAATGGCTCCGATGGAACAAAAAAGATAAATATACTTGGAATTGTGGATTGTTAAGGATGTAAAAAGGAAAGTCGCAAAATCTGCTAAAAATCACACACTTCTCTAAGCAACGCAAAAAATCAAAGTATATTCTGCGGCCTCTAAAAAAAGTGTCTTTTTAAATAATTTTCAAAGTTTCAGATAAGAGTGTATAAACGAAATCTATAATGTTTACTTTTTAAATTGCTGGCAAGTAGCAATTCGCTGACTCAGCTTCGTATCCTGATGGATTGAAAACTAAGTGGTATTGTATATAAAGTTGCTTGCGATTTGGCAAGTTATTAACGTCATTCTTGATAAACGAGCACTATTGGCGGAAAGTGTAAGCTGTCTTACCAAATTCCAGGAGATAAGAAAAACGAAGAGATTTTGCATGTACAGCATATGCATATTATGTCGCTTGTTTGTCTGAGGGATACATTGTTTGTAACGTAGGTAGGTATCTTGTGCTGTGCCACAGGTGCAACCGCAATCTGTTTCGGGCGCACTCTGCGGCATGTGCTTTAAAACAATCTCTGACAACAAGCCGACAGATTACGCCAAAATAAATATCAGCACAATTTGGTTCTAAACATGGTCCAAAATTTCTCCAGCGTTCTCGCCTGCATTGCTATTCGTTACATTGCTACTATGCTTTTGAATTTCAAAACAGCCTCGAGTGGACTAAGACAAGGCGAATAAAGAAAATTTTCTGACAATTCGCCGAGTTATTATTATCTATATCAAGCTCAGCTCGAATGGAACATTCACAAATCATTTTTGTATTCAAGCTTTAAACTGCAGATTTAAAATATTTTAAATAAATAATTTTAAAATAATTTCTACAATAATTCTAATTCAAAAACTACGAAAATTCTCTTTCAATTTATTTTATTTTTCTACTAAAGCTCAAAGAGTCCGCCAAGATGATGCTAAAAATTACCATTTTGTATGCTTGTCTAAAGTTAATAACTCAGGGATATTTACGTTTAATCAATGTTGGTATCTGTTCGGTAGGTCGAGAGCTTGACGTTTAAGGGTAATTTAGAAGACAAAAAGCGGTAAATTCTCGATTTGTGAGGTCCACCAAAACAAGCATTTACCTAAGAGGGCTAAACAGATCTTTTCTAAAAAAGCAGCTCAAGCATTCAATTGTTGTAGTTTAAGACTTGAGCGTTGCAGTGAGGTTAAACGAATATGATTTACATTGAAAGACTGCTTACTTGGACACTCAAAGATAGACTCTTTATATATTATCTATTTACACATAGAATCCATATACAGGAAACAATATTCAGTTTTCACATGCCATACTCGCCTAACGGATAAAGAAACTTTGTTCGACCTTGATGTACCTTCCTCATGTAATTTGTGGTAAGAAATATATTAGATTATCATTCAAAGAAGTCTGTGTAAAGAAGCAGCTGCTGAATGTGTGAAATTTCAGGTAAATTGAACGGATATTTGCTAGCTTGAGGGCCAAACATTTTCAAGCAAGCAAAGAAAAATGCTCCGATGGAACAAAAAAGATGAATATACTTGGAATTGTGGATTATTATGGATGTAAAAGGAGGGGACTAGGAAAAATCTACCTAAAGTCGGAAAATCTGCTAAAAATCACACTTTCTCTAAGCAACGCAAAAAATCGATGTATATTCTGCGGCCAACAGATTAAAATAAATATTCAACCATAACAATGATTGAAACAGCAGCACGTTAGCTATGCAGTAGCTATGGGAAATGATATTAAGTAAACTAACAGTCTTCCAAGCCAATTGAATGAAATAGCAAACATCGAAGACAATTGAAGACATGGTTGGTTAAAAACAGTAGGAAACACGTAAGTTGACTTGAAACAGACTTAATGTAGATACACTAGCATGCCCGAAACGATTGTGTGCACTAATCAATCGGCTCCTGCTTTTGCTTGCTATAATGCTCATAAAACAAAACAACTTTAAATACAATACCTCTTAGTTTTCTATCAATCAGGTGCCAGCAATTTAAAAAAGTAACCTTGATAGATTTCGTTTATACACTCTTATCTGAAACTTCGAACATTATTTAAAAAAGACACTTTTTTAGAGGCCGCAGAATATACATCGATTTTTTGCGTTGCTTAGAGAAAGTGTGATTTTTAGCAGATTTTCCGACTTTAGGTAGATTTTTCCTAGTCCCCTCCTTTTACATCCATAATAATCCACAATTCCAAGTATATTCATCTTTTTTGTTCCATCGGAGCATTTTTCTTTGCTAGTACACTACTTTTAATTAGCGTGATTTCAGTACATCAGTCAGTAAACACAATCAGTAACATGCCACAATAATGACAACAGTCCAAGAACGCGGAAAACAATATTGTTCTTAACATCAGCATTATCCTTTTTAAACAAGACAACCTTATTGACACCATCCATTTTCAAATTAAAACTGCATTAAGTTATTTCTTCTTAATGTGCAGTTCACTTATAATCAAGCACAAAAATTTAACCAACGAATTCACATTGCAAATCCTCACTCAATCAATACACAAGCACAATGTGTTGTGACTTTTGAAATTGAAAACACCCAATTTTCAATTTTCAAATTGAAAATTGGATCAATTTTCAAATTGAAAATTGGGTCAATTTTCAAATTGAAAATTGGGTGTTTGAATTTGCGATGAAGAAAATAATCAAAAGATAGTCACTTGGTTTATTTAAGCCGAGTAATAAAATAACGACCGTCCACCAATTCCAAACTAAACGCAACTAATCTGATCACTATGAAAAAGTTTTGAAAAATGAGCTTGCTAAGCGAGAGTTGTAAACCAAGAGAAACTTAAAGTTAAAACCTACCATTAAATTATGAGAGAATTATAAAGATTTTAAACTTCAAGAAAATGGAAAAGGCGGGATGTTGGTAAATTAGAAGGCAAAGATTTTCGGCAAAAATTCAAAAACTTCACGCAAATATCAAATGTAAGGAACACTAACGCTTTGATTTGGTAGTAAAATAAATTTGTAGTATAGACTACATATTAACAACAAATGAATAGTGCAAACTTTACACAACTACTAGGTGTAGAGAATACTAACAGTTTACGGCTTATTAATGTACATGATTACAATAAAGCTGTATATCTTTGTCGACTTCTGTGCACAGTAGTGTGATTGCTGGTTCATTTTAAACCACTTTTGCAGGCAATTTACATCAATTAAACGATAGCTCTCCATGTGCAAGATTTTGTGAAACATATTATAAACACGGCTAAGAAAGATTTAACTTTAATGCAACCCATTTAAGACAAAATTACATCTCTTCAATGATCTAAGGACACTTGAACATAATTTTTAAATCACTTTAGATTACTTTTGAGGGTAAACAAACTCACTTAATTGATGTCTCACATATGAATCCTTGAAAATTTCTTGACTTCAGTTACAAAGTCTCTGCAAGTCTATCGAATTAGGGTTAACACGTAACGTAAACTTTACACAAACACATAGCGTAAAGAATATTTTAGTCGGATTCGTAATTTTGATATTGCTCCGATATTTCTTTCAACATTTATGGAAAAATGAGTCTCCATAATGTTTTAAAGACAATAAACATTAGGTTTAAACCACTTTGCAATACTGCTGAGTGTAAGCAAGCGCGCCCAATTGACGTATATATTTCATTCCCTGTAAATTTTTATATCTCAGGAAAAAATTTCGATTTTTGCAATGCTCTAGAACAAAGGCTAACATGCAGTGTAAAAAATTACTCGGATATTATGATCAACATTCATGAAAAAATTATGTCTCTACAATGGTCTGAGGACATATAAACAATGAATGTAAACTACTTTACATCACTGTTGGATGTAAACAAACGCGCCTACGTGACGTCTCACATTTGATCCTTTGAAAACTTCTAGGCTCCAAGAAAAAATTAGGTTTCAGGAATGCTCAAAAACGAAGATAAATATATATGTAGTGTAAACTTCATGTAAACACCTAGTGTAAAGAAGATTTTAGTCAGATTCGTAATTTTGATATTGTTCCGATATTACGATTAATATTTATGAAAAAATTAAGTCTACATAATGTTCTATGGGCAAACTAACAATTGGTGTAAACTACTTTACAACACCGTAGAGTGTAAACATATGCGCCAGACTGGCATATCAAATTTGATTCCTGGTCCATTTCTAGACTTGATAAACGTGTCCCTGACTCGTAACCGGAGAAGCAGGCAGAAAAAACAAGACAGAAACGCATTTAAAACTCCAAATTTTTGACTTTACACTCGCTAAATATTAATGTATAGACAATTTGCTTTGACATGCACCCGATATAAAGCACTTTATTTTTATTCTATTAGACTTATCCCGACTTCTGGACGGAGAAAGTGGCGAACAAAAAACGCAACAAAAACGTATTTTCCACCATTTAGAACACTGTAAACTTTAAAATTCCGTACCGAACTCCCCATTGAGTTTAAAGAAATTCGGTTTGGTACAATTTGTAGCTTTTAAATCGTAGTACATTCCTGTGTGCCAAAATTCTGTTGCAAAAATTATTTGGCATGATTTATCAATCAAACTTCGGAAAAAACGTGTTTTTTAGCCCATTTTTTACCTCTGATTTCGAACTTTACACCCCCATAAATAACTCAATATTGCGTTTTTTAAATGCGGTTTGCTGCGATGTTTAGCCCCTGTGAGGCACTTTATTAATGCTGTCTTCGATTTGCACTGACTCATAAGCGGAAAAATTTGGCAGAGAAATCTTAGTTAAAATCCATTTTTTTACACCATCCACTAGAGTGTAAACTTTAAACCCCAGGATCTAACTCACCATAGAGCATAGAAGACTTTGCTTATATGCAGAATGTAGCCCTTGATCCGCTCTACATTTCTGTCAGAAAACATTTTAAAAACCTCATAACCGGAGTTAGTATCGGACATAGGAAGGTTGAAAACTCGACCAAAAAGTGCTTTTTCACCCCCAGATTTTCGCACTCTTTACACTGCCGTTCGATAAATAATGCGAATTTCAAAAAACAAAAAAAGTGTCATCTGTAGAATTCATCCCTCTATTATCCTATTCTGTTCAATCCTTCGAGTCATCAATACTCAGTTGTCCACATGCCGCAGTAAAAAGGTCCCAAAATTTGTCCTATGTTATAACGTTACACAAAAAACTTTACACCTTCTTTACACAGTCAATTTTGAGTTTCAAGAAAAACAAAAAAACACGGGCAGCGAATTTTTTATTATCTTTCTTTTAAAAAAAACCGCACCTTCCAGAAGTGTCCCGTTATAGCTGTAGGGGGGTGCCCAGGTGTTGGGGGTACCCAAGTATATTATAGGTACGCGCTAACGCGCTACCTATGATTATCAATATTTTAACACAAGCATTATCTACAGCATGACTCGGTTCCTGTGATATATCTCAAGAACCAGTGAGGAACAGCTTCCTGAAAATTGCAGGTCAACAGTCCATGGCCGTCTCCAACAAACGATATAATTTGAGCTTTATAACCTATTTTGCACTTTTTAACGCGTTTTTAAGAAATGGCCCTCAGCTTACTGTGACTGGTATGACTTGTGGTACGAAATTCGTAATAAAATTTTTTGGACTGTGTATATACAGTCTAGGGCCTCAAACTCTGAAAATTTTAGCCCCCGCTGGTAAGTATTTGGGATACTGTAGAGAAAAAAATAAGAAAACTTTGGTTGGATGCATGACACAAATGTAGCGTAAGAATTACAATAAAACGCAAAGTTTACAGTTTTGAGTAAAATGTCACTAATGATGAGGGACAAATATATCCGTTAAGTAAAATCTCTGTCAAGTTTCGCTATATGATCATCAAATTTGCGAGCACAGAAAATATTCAAATTTATGCAAGACAGTTTTGCAAAAACTGCTAAAAACCGCAAAAACGGACGACGTCGTTGTTTTTACCTCATCAAGAAATCCCTTATACGAAACTTTGAGGATATCTCACTTTCTGAAGTTGCCAATAGAAGGTCGGATTTCTCAGAAATTGTGTCTTAAATCAGGGAGATAATTCTCGAAATCGGTGCGTGGTATTCACAAAATCTTGATAAAAATTCGCTTAACTTAATAAAATATTAGCGAGCATGTTGCTAGAAATTTTGCAAATGATTTCGCGCATGACCTTATGCGTCATTCGTGGAAATCGGAGATACTGCGATTATAATTATAACAAACGTCTTTAGCATGAATCAAAGACATTATGAAAAACTACTATAATCTTTTTATTTTTACGAAATAAGAGCTAACGCTACAGTATCCGTCTCTTGCCGTAATTGTACAATGAGCAATGTAATATTTAAAACTTCGCCGCCATATTCCCATGTAGTCTGCGGTATTACCACGTCGGTTATGCTTTCAGCTCCTAAAAGGTAAAATGCATCAGAGTGCCGGAGCACAAGGTTTAAGAGCCGAATAAAGTGCAATAGACAATAGCCAACCAGATGAAAAGCCGTACGCCGATTGGCTGAATTTTTACTGCTTTCGACTGGCCTTATTCTAGAAAAAAGTCTCAATAATTTTGGGTTTGCGGATAATTCGCCCCCCCCCCACAATTCGCCCCCACACAACTCGCCCCCCACATCTCACTCCCAACCATAACTCGCCCCCACACAACTCGCCCCCACACAACTCGCCCCAGCACAACTCGCCCCTCACACAACTCGCCCCCCACAACTCGCCCCTCACACAACTCGCCCCCCACAACTCGCCCCCCACACAACTCGCCCCCCCCCCCACATACTCGCCCCCCACATACTTGCCCCCAACCCGTTTTTGATTGACAAATCAGTTCGACCCCTGCCAGTGTACATATTCAACAGTAATCCATTACTTTTCTTGCCCCATATCCTGACAGCCAAGTGGGAATGAAGGTGGATAGCGGCATTCCTGACCCCAAAATAAAATAATGGAGAATTCCAGAAAAAATCAGGCAATATAATGAGAAAAAGTAGTTTTTAAATGCTGCTAGAAATCTTAGGTAGCGCGTTAGCGCGTACCTATAATATACTTGGGTACCCCTAACACCTGTGCACCCCCCTACAGCTATAACGGGACACTTCTGGAAGGTGCGGTTTTTTTAAAAGAAGGATAATAAAAAAATTCGCTGCCCGTGTTTTTTTGTTTCTCTTGAAACCCAAAACTGACTGTGTAAAGAAGGTGTAAAGTTTTTGTGTAACGTTATAACATAGGACAAATTTTTGGACCTTTTTGTCACGGCATGTGGACAACTGAGTATTGATGACTCGAACAATTAAACAGCATAGGATTATAGAGGGATGGATTTTACAGAACAGTATTTTTTTGTTTTTTGAAATTCGCATTAGTTCTCGAATGGCAGTGTAAAGAGTGCGAAAATCTGGGGGTGAAAAAGCACTTTTTGGTCGAGTTTTCAACCTGCTTATGTCTGATACTAACTCCGGTTATGAGTTTTTTAAAATGTTTTCTGACAGAAATGTAGAGCGGATCAAGGGCTACATTCTGCATATAAGCAAAGTCTTCTACGCTCTATGGTGAGTTAGATCCTGGGGTTTAAAGTTTACACTCTGGTGGAATGTGTAAAAAACGGATTTTAAGTAAGATTTCTCTGCCAAATTTTTCCGCTTATGAGTCAGTGTAAATTAAAGACAGCATTAATAAAGTGCCTCTCAGGGGCTACATATCGCAGCAAACCGCATTTAAAAAAACGCAATATTGAGTTATTTATGGGGGTGTAAAGTTCGAAATCAGAGGTAAAAAATGGGCGAAAAAACACGTTTTTTCCGAAGTTTGATTAATAAATCATACCAAATAATTTTTGCAACAGAATTTTGGCACACAGGAATGTACTACGATTTAAAAGCTACAAATTGTACCAAACCGAATTTCTTTAAACTCAATGGGGAGTTCGGTACGGAATTTTAAAGTTTACAGTGTTCTAAATGATGGAAAATACGTTTTTGTTGCGTTTTTTGTTCGCCACTTTCTCCGTCCAGAAGTCGGGATAAGTCCAATAGAATAAAAAATAAAGTGCTTTATATCGGGTGCATGTCAAAGCAAATTGTCTATACATTAATATTTAGCGAGTGTAAAGTCAAAAATTTGGTGTTTAAAATGCGTTTCTGTCTTGTTTTTTCTGCCTGCTTCTCCGGTTATGAGTCAGGGACACGATTATCAAGTCTAGAAATGGACCAGGAACCAAATTTGATATGCCAGTCTGGCGCATATGTTTACACTCTACAGTGTTGTAAAGTAGTTTACACCTATTGTTAGTTTGCCCATAGAACATTATGGAGACTTAATTTTTTTCATAAATATTAATCGTAATATCGGAACAATATCAAAATTACGAATCTGACCAAAATCTTCTTTACACTAGGTGTTTACATGAAGTTTACACTACATATGTATTTATCTTCGTTTTTGAGCATTCCAGAAACCTAATTTTTTCCTGGAGTCTAGAAATTTTCAAAGAATCAAATGTGAGACGTCACGTAGGCGCGTTTGTTTACATCCAACAGTGATGTAAAGTAGTTTACACTCATTGTTTATTTGTCCTCAGACCATTGTACTTGGGTATTAATATCATAGGTAGCGCGATAGCGCTACCTATAATATACTTGGCCATCCTTTTTCTTATATGTTTATCACAGCGAGTGCGAAATTTGTGTCCCCCCCTCACAGCAACAACGGCACACACCTGGGAGGTGCGGTTTTTTTAATCGATGGATAATTAAAAAATTCGATGCCCGTGTTTTTTTCTTTTGTTTACACTCAATACTGAGTTAGCAATGAGCGTGTAAAGTGTAAAGCAAAAAATCAAATAATTTGCGGAGGGCCAATTTTTTTAAGAATGTTGCCCCCCAGCTGTAGATTACGAATCTGACCTTAAAATTTCTTTACAGTCAATGGTTGTTGCACAAAAGTGTAAAGTATACGTGTTTTTTACTCTTTGCGTGTCCTTCAGCTTACCTAACTCAATTTTGGTTTCTGTGCAGTCCAATCGGTTTTATAATGTAGAGGGTTGCAAAATCTCAAAACCGGTTTTTTTCTTCCTTATAACGCAATATTTCTTGATCTGTGATCGTTTTAGTGTAAAGGGTTCGAGACGAAAAACGATATCTCTTCAACTACTCCGCTAAGTAGGCGGAACATGCTAATTATGCTTAAAAGGTGCCCTGACCTTAGTGTTACAGATCCCAGTTTATTTTGTTTCTATACACCCAATATTGCGGTATTAGCACAAGTGTAAAGTTTACACCGAGAAGCATTTTTGCGCCCAGAGCGTCGTGGAGGATGAATTTTTTTAAAAATGTTCTCCGTAAGGTCAGAATAACGAATCTGACCTTTAAACTTTTCTACAGCCAGTGTTTGTTGAGGTATGAAGAGGTGAACTCTGAATTATATATACATCTATTTTCTAATGCCGATAGATAACTCCGCATTGCATATTTTTGATCAGATTTTTCGTATTTCAGAGGTTTTTGACTCGTCTTTAATAAATAATTATTTTTATCATCATAAATGCACTATTCTTAAACATCAGTAGAATGATGAATATCTTTAAAAATAGGATAATCAAGCTGAAATCTGCTGATATGTCGAGTTGGCGCAGTGGTTGACAACTCCGTTCTCGGATGCGGTATTAAACAAAGAATGATGGGTTCGAATCTTCTGAATGCTGACTTTTTTCATTTTTTCAATTCTTTTGGCAAAACCATGTACTTCATTTGACTCATATATCTATTTAGGATCTGCAGATAACACTTTTTTGTGTTTTGAATTTCGCCTCAGTTGTCGAATGGGAGTGTAAAGAGTGCGAAAATCTGGGGGCGAAAAGACACATTTTGGCCGAGTGTTCGACATGTTTATGTCAGCCAACAACTCCGGTTATGAGTTTTAGGAAATTTTTTCTGACAGAAATGTACTACGGATCAAGGGCTATCTTGTGCTTACCAGCAAACTTTTCTACAATCAATACGCAGTTAGTACCAGGGTTTTAAACTTTACACTCTAGTGGATGAGTAAAAAAACAGATTTTTTCCAAGATTTCTCTGCCAAAAGTTGGGGTTAATTAAATAAAATAGAAATAAAGTAACTTCTAATGGCTACACGTCGAAGCGAGCCGCGTTCAAAAAACGTAATATCGAGTTGTTTATGTGGCGTAAAGTTCGAAATCTGAGGTGTAAAGTGGGCGAAAAAAACAGGTTTTTTCGTATTTTGATTGATAAATCATATCAAATATTTTGCGGAACATAAGTTTGGCACATACAAACCTACTACAATCAAAGAACAACAAACTGGCCCGAACCAAATTTATTTACATTCAATGGGCGTTAGGTTCAGATTTTTAAAGTTTACAATGTGGTGGACAGTGGAAAATACGTGTTTGTACATTTTTTGTTCGCCACTTTCTCTGTTCAGAAGTCGGGCGAGGTCGGATAGGATAAAAATAAAGTAAAATTCTAGTTTTTTCTACGTAAAATCAGAATTGGGAATCTGACTGTTAGTATTCTCTACACTTAGTAGTTGTGTAAAGTTTGCACTATTCATTTGTTGTTAATATGTAGTTTATACTGCAAATTTATTTTACTACCAAATCTAAGCGTTAGTGTTCCTTACACTTGATATTTGCGTAAAGTTCTTGAATTTTTGCCGAAAAACTTTGTTTTTAATTTACCAATGT